>CM065739.1:35930056-35937556 GCA_033310375.1 Conus canariensis
TAATACTGGCCAGTTAGGAGGAGAATGGATAGTCTTCTTTTCTGTTCGATTTTGCCTGTCTAAAGGGGAATGTAACAGTCTTTTTCATGATTTCAATACTGCCGTAGGAGGAGAATAGAACAATCTTCTTCCTCATTCTATACTTGCCTGTTAGGAGGAGAATGGAAAGTCTTCTTCATGTGTTCAATACTGGCCTGTCAGGAGGAGAATGGACAGTCTTCTTCATGTGTTCAATACTGGCTGTCAAGAGGAGAATGGATAGTCTTCTTCATGTGTTCAATCTGGCCTGTTAGGAGGAGAATGGATAGTCTTCTTCATGTGTTCAATGCTGGTCTGTTAGGAGGAGAATGGATAGTCTTCTTCATGTGTTCAATACTGGCCTGTCAGGAGGAGAATGGATAGTCTTCTTCATGTGTTCAATACTGGCCTGTTAGGAGGAGAATGGATAGTCTTCTTCATGTGTTCAATACTGGCCTGTCAGAGGAGAATGGATAGTCTTCGTTATGTGTTCAATACTGGTAGTCTAGAGGGGAATGTACAGTCTTCGTTATGTTTCAATACTGGAGAGTTAGAGGGAAATGTACAGTCTTCTTCAGTAGTTCAATACTGGAGAGTATAGAGGGAATGTACAGTCTTCTTCATATGTTCAATACTGGAGGGTATGAGAGGGAAGTGTACAGTCCTCTTCATATGTTCAATACTGGAGGGTTTGGAGGGGAATGTACAGTCCTCTTCATGTGTTCCATACTGGAGGGTTGAGGGAAATGTACAGTCCTCTTCATGTGTTCCATACTGGAGGGTGTAGAGGGAATGTACAGTCCCTTCATGTGTTCCATACTGGAGGTGTAGAGGAATGTACAGTCCCCTTCATGTGTTCCATACTGGAGGTGTAGAGGGAATGTACAGTCCTCTTCATGTGTTTCCATACTGGAGGGTGTAGAGGGAATGTACAGTCCTCTTCAGTGTTCCATACTGGAGGGTGTAGAGGGAAATGTACAGTCCCCTTCATGTGTTCCATACTGAGGGTGTAGAGGGAATGTACAGTCCTCTTCATGTGTTCCATACTGGAGGGTGTAAGGGAAATGTACAGTCCCCTTCATGTGTTCAATACTGGAGGGTGTAGAGGGAAATGTACAGTCCCCTTCATGTGTTCCATACTGGAGGGTGTAGAGGGGAATGTACAGTCCCCTTCATGTGTTCAATACTGGAGGGTGTAAGGGAAATGTACAGTCCCCTTCATGTGTTCAATACTGGAGGGTGTAGAGGGAATGTACAGTCCTCTTCATGTGTTCCATACTGGAGGGTATGGAGGGGAATGTACAGTCCTCTTCATGTGTTCCATACTGCAGGGTGTAGAGGAAATGTACAGTCCCCTTCATGTGTTCCATACTGGAGGGTGTAGAGGGAAATGTACAGTCCCCTTCATGTGTTCCATACTGGAGGGTTTGGAGGGAATGTACAGTCCTCTTCATGTGTTCCATACTGGAGGGTGTGAGGGGAATGTACAGTCCTCTTCATGTGTTCCATACTGGAGGTGTAGAGGGGAATGTACAGTCCTCTTCATGTGTTCCATACTGGAGGGTGTAGAGGGAAATGTACAGTCCCCTTCATGTGTTCAATACTGGAGGGTGTAGAGGGAATGTACAGTCCTCTTCATGTGTTCAATACTGGAGGGTGTAGAGGGAAATGTACAGTCCTCTTCATGTGTTCCATACTGGAGGGTGTAGAGGGAAATGTACAGTCCTCTTCATGTGTTCCATACTGGAGGGTTTGGAGGAATGTACAGTCCTCTTCATGTGTTCCATACTGGAGGGTGTAGAGGGAATGTACAGTCCCTCTTCATGTGTTCCATACTGGAGGGTTGGAGGGAATGTACAGTCCTCTTCATGTGTTCCATACTGGAGGTGTAGAGGGGAATGTACAGTCCTCTTCATGTGTTCCATACTGCAGGGTGTAGAGGGGAATGTACAGTCCTCTTCATGTGTTCCATACTGGAGGGTTTGAGGGGAATGTACAGTCCTCTTCATGTGTTCCATACTGGAGGGTGTGGAGGGGAATGTACAGTCCTCTTCATGTGTTCCATACTGGAGGGTTTGGAGGGGAATGTACAGTCCTCTTCATGTGTTCCATACTGGAGGTGTGGAGGGAATGTACAGTCCCTTCATGTGTTCCATACTGGAGGTGTAGAGGGGAATGTACAGTCCTCTTCATGTGTTCCATACTGGAGGGTGTAGAGGGAAATGTACAGTCCTCTTCATGTGTTCCATACTGGAGGGTATGGAGGGGAATGTACAGTCCTCTTCATGTGTTCCATACTGGAGGGTATGGAGGGAAATGTACAGTCCTCTTCATGTGTTCCATACTGGAGGGTGTAGAGGGAAATGTACAGTCCTCTTCATGTGTTCCATACTGGAGGGTGTAGAGGAAATGTACAGTCCTCTTCATGTGTTCCATACTGGAGGGTATGAGGGGAATGTACAGTCCTCTTCATGTGTTCCATACTGGAGGGTGTAGAGGGGAATGTACAGTCCTCTTCATGTGTTCCATACTGGAGGGTATGGAGGGGAATGTACAGTCCTCTTCATGTGTTCAATACTGGAGGGTATGGAGGGGAATGTACAGTCCTCTTCATGTGTTCCATACTGGAGGGTGTAAGGGGAATGTACAGTCCTCTTCATGTGTTCCATACTGGAGGGTATGGAGGGAATGTACAGTCCCCTTCATGTGTTCCATACTGGAGGGTGTGGAGGGGAATGTACAGTCCTCTTCATGTGTTCCATACTGGAGGGTGTGGAGGGGAATGTACAGTCCTCTTCATGTGTTCCATACTGGAGGGTGTAGAGGGGAATGTACAGTCCTCTTCATGTGTTCCATACTGAGGGTGTGGAGGGAATGTACAGTCCTCTTCATGTGTTCCATACTGAGGGTGTAAGGGGAATGTACAGTCCTCTTCATGTGTTCCATACTGGAGGGTATGGAGGGAATGTACAGTCCTCTTCATGTGTTCCATACTGGAGGGTTGGAGGGAATGTACAGTCCTCTTCATGTGTTCCATACTGGAGGGTTTGGAGGGGAATGTACAGTCCCTTCATGTGTTCCATACTGGAGGGTGTGTAGAGGGGAATGTACAGTCCTCTCTTTCATGTGATTACAGTCTCTGGCAGGGTGTAGAGGGAAATGTACAGTCCTCTTCATGTGTTCCATACTGGAGGGTGTAGAGGGAATGTACAGTCCTCTTCATGTGTTCCATACTGGAGGGTGTAGAGGGAAATGTACAGTCCTCTTCATGTGTTCCATACTGGAGGGTGTAGAGGGAAATGTACAGTCCTCTTCATGTGTTCCATACTGGAGGGTGTAGAGGGGAATGTACAGTCCTCTTCATGTGTTCCATACTGGAGGTGTAGAGGGAATGTACAGTCCCCTTCATGTGTTCCATACTGAGTGGAGGTGTCTTGTGTTAATGAGGGGAATGTACAGTCCTCTTCATGTGTTCCATACTGGAGGGTGTAGAGGGAATGTACAGTCCTCTTCATGTGTTCCATACTGGAGGGTGTAGAGGGAAATGTACAGTCCCTTCATGTGTTCCATACTGGAGGGTGTAGAGGGAATGTACAGTCCTCTTCATGTGTTCCATACTGGAGGTGATTGTAGAGGGAAATGTACAGTCCCTTCATGTGTTCATACTGGAGGGTGTAGAGGGAAATGTACAGTCTCCCTTCATGTGTTCCATACTGGAGGGTGTAGAGGGGAATGTACAGTCCCTTCATGTGTTCCATACTGGAGGGTATGAGGGGAAATGTACAGTCCTCTTCATGTGTTCCATACTGGAGGGTGTAGAGGGGAATGTACAGTCCTCTTCATGTGTTCCATACTGGAGGGTATGGAGGGGAATGTACAGTCCTCTTCATGTGTTCCATACTGAGGGTGTGTAGAGGGAAATGTACAGTCCTCTTCATGTGTTCCATACTGGAGGGTGTAGAGGGAAATGTACAGTCCTCTTCATGTGTTCCATACTGGAGGGTTTGGAGGGGAATGTACATCCTCTTCATGTGTTCCATACTGGAGGGTGTAGAGGGGAATGTACAGTCCTCTTCATGTGTTCCATACTGGAGGGTGTAGAGGGAATGTACAGTCCTCTTCATGTGTTCCATACTGGAGGGTGTAGAGGGAAATGTACAGTCCCCTTCATGTGTTCAATACTGGAGGGTGTAGAGGGGAATGTACAGTCCTCTTCATGTGTTCAATACTGGAGGGTGTAGAGGGAAATGTACAGTCCTCTTCATGTGTTCCATACTGG
The DNA here is from genome assembly GCA_033310375.1 of Conus canariensis. NCBI lineage: Eukaryota > Metazoa > Mollusca > Gastropoda > Neogastropoda > Conidae > Conus > Conus canariensis. The sequence continues at coordinate 35,934,354 of CM065739.1, forward strand.
AGGGTGTAGAGGGAAATGTACAGTCCTCTTCATGTGTTCCATACTGGAGGGTTTGGAGGGGAATGTACAGTCCTCTTCATGTGTTCCATACTGGAGGGTGTAGAGGGGAATGTACAGTCCTCTTCATGTGTTCCATACTGGAGGGTTTGGAGGGGAATGTACAGTCCTCTTCATGTGTTCCATACTGGAGGGTGTAGAGGGGAATGTACAGTCCTCTTCATGTGTTCCATACTGCAGGGTGTAGAGGGGAATGTACAGTCCTCTTCATGTGTTCCATACTGGAGGGTTTGGAGGGGAATGTACAGTCCTCTTCATGTGTTCCATACTGGAGGGTGTGAGGGGAAATGTACAGTCCTCTTCATGTGTTCCATACTGGAGGGTTAGAGGGAATGTACAGTCCTCTTCATGTGTTCCATACTGGAGGGTGTAGTAGGGGAATGTAGAGGTCGTCTTTCATGTGTTCCATACTGGAGGGTGTAGAGGGAATGTACAGTCCTCTTCATGTGTTCCATACTGGAGGGTGTAGAGGGAAATGTACAGTCCTCTTCATGTGTTCCATACTGGAGGGTGTAGAGGGAATGTACAGTCCCTTCATGTGTTCATACTGGAGGGTGTAGAGGGAATGTACAGTCCCTTCATGTGTTCAATACTGGAGGGTGTAGAGGGGAATGTACAGTCCTCTTCATGTGTTCCATACTGGAGGTTGGAGGGAATGTACAGTCCTCTTCATGTGTTCCATACTGGAGGGTGTAGAGGGGAATGTACAGTCCTCTTCATGTGTTCCATACTGGAGGGTATGAGGGGAATGTACAGTCCTCTTCATGTGTTCCATACTGGAGGGTTGGAGGGAATGTACAGTCCTCTTCATGTGTTCCATACTGGAGGGTGTAGAGGGAATGTACAGTCCTCTTCATGTGTTCCACACTGGAGGGTGTAGAGGGAATGTACATCCTCTTCATGTGTTCCATACTGGAGGGTGTAGAGGGAAATGTACAGTCCTCTTCATGTGTTCCATACTGGAGGGTTGTAGAGGGAATGTACAGTCCTCTTCATGTGTTCCATACTGGAGGGTGTAGAGGGGAATGTACACATCCTCTTCATGTGTTCCATACTGGAGGGTGTAGAGGGGAATGTACAGTCCTCTTCATGTGTTCCATACTGGAGGGTGTAGAGGGAAATGTACAGTCCTCTTCATGTGTTCCATACTGGAGGGTGTAGAGGGGAATGTACAGTCCCTTCATGTGTTCCATACTGGAGGGTTAGAGGGGAATGTACAGTCCTCTTCATGTGTTCCATACTGGAGGGTTGAGGGGAATGTACAGTCCTCTTCATGTGTTCCATACTGGAGGGTGTAGAGGGAAATGTACAGTCCTCTTCATGTGTTCCATACTGGAGGGTGTAGAGGGAAATGTACAGTCCTCTTCATGTGTTCCATACTGGAGGTGTTGAGGGGAATGTACAGTCCTCTTCATGTGTTCCATACTGAGGGTGTAGAGGGAAATGTACAGTCCTCTTCATGTGTTCCATACTGGAGGGTGTAGAGGGAAATGTACAGTCCTCTTCATGTGTTCCATACTGGAGGTGTAGAGGGAATGTACAGTCCTCTTCATGTGTTCCATACTGGAGGGTGTAGAGGGGAATGTACAGTCCTCTTCATGTGTTCATACTGGAGGTTGGAGGGAATGTACAGTCCCTTCATGTGTTCCATACTGGAGGGTTGAGGGAATGTACAGTTCTCTTCATGAATTCATACTGAAGGGTTGAGGAGGGGAATGTACAGTATCCTCTCATGTTTCCATACTGGAAGGGTGTAGATGGAATGTACAGTCCTCTTCAGTGTTACAACTGGAGATATGAGGATGTACAGTCCTCTTCATGTGTTCATACTGGAGGGTGAGAGGGAATGTAAGTCTCTTCATTTTTCCACTACTGATGGGTGGAGAGGGAATGTACAGTCCTTCATGTGTTCAATTGGAGAGGGTTGAGGAATGTACAGTCCTCTTATGTGTTCCATACATGAGGTTTGAGGGAATGTACATCCTCTGCATGATGTTCATACTGGAGGTTTGAGGGAATGTACAGTCCTCTTCATGTGTTCCAACTAAAGGTTTGGAGGGGAAATGTACAGTCCCCCTCTTCATGTGTCTCCAACTGGAGCTATGAGAATGTCATCTCCTCTGCATATGTCCACACCTTTACTGGAGGTATAGAGGAAATGTACCATCCTCTTCTTGTTTCCATTACTGCAGGACAGTGAAGAAATGTACAGTTTCTCATTGTTCCATACTGAGGTGTAAGGGTGAATCTACAGTCCCTTCTTCATTCGTTACCACTACTGAGGTAGTAACAGTGAAAATGTACAGTCTCTTCATGTGTTCCATACTGGAGGGTGTAGAGGGGAATGTACAGTCCTCTTCATGTGTTCCATACTGGAGGGTGTAGAGGGAATGTACAGTCCTCTTCATGTGTTCAATACTGGAGGGTGTAGAGGGGAATGTACAGTCCTCTTCATGTGTTCCATACTGGAGGGTGTAGAGGGGGAATGTAACAGTCCTCTTCATGTGTTCCATACTGGAGGGTGTAGAGGGAAATGTACAGTCCTCTTCATGTGTTCCATACTGGAGGGTATGGAGGGGAATGTACAGTCCTCTTCATGTGTTCCATACTGGAGGGTATGGAGGGGAATGTACAGTCCTCTTCATGTGTTCAATACTGGCCAGTCTGGAGGAAGATTAGACACTCTTCTTCATAAGCTCAATACTGGCTTTTGTCTTAGGAGGGTACAAGCAAAAAGACAGTTTTCTTCAGAAATTCAGTACTAAGCAGTCTAGAGGAGACGACATGAAAGATGGACAGTTTTCTTTAGAAGTTCAATGATAGGCAGTCTTGGGAGACGACATGAAAAATGGACAGTTCTCTTCATGTGTTCAGGGAGGAGGGGTATGTCAACTCTGACACAGATGGTGCTGTGGAGAAAGGAAGCCCCCTGTTCAAGATACTTCGTGGCGGTGGAATGTTGTGGTGGAATGTACTGCGTTCCCACAGACATTTAGTCACTGTAGTTCGGCGTTCCATGATCCATGATTGGGATTCCATGGCATGAGGGGCGTTGGGCTGTGTGACGAGTCACTTGACAACTCCACCCGATCGGTCCCAACCCCCCCCCCCCCCCCCCTTGTACAAATTGTACAAACACAGATACC
>CM065739.1:35945056-36117556 GCA_033310375.1 Conus canariensis
TCTTGCTGAAAACCACGTTGCCTCCCAACTCAGAAAATAGATATTCTGCTTCACGTCACAATTAGGATTTTGCACTAAAACACTATACAATCCCTGTCAGCGTTTCATAGGCCTACCATACAACTGAGACAGCATTTAATGTTAAACTGATAATTGATCAAAAGAACGACTCCCCATCAATTGTTTCCCTTGTTTGGGGGATCTTCAACGATGAAATCACAAACAGTCTTCAAATACATGACCTTCCCCTTACTTGACACACATTTCAGGCCTTTGCACTCACCCGTGACGCTATCTTTGCGCCAGCTTCGAGAGCCCAAAATAATCCTGTTCCTTTGATTTTAACCTGTCTACTTGGAACCATCTGGCTTGTACCTTGATGGCCATATGAAAGAAAATGAGGAGAATCAACTTTCAGACACAATAACAAGTCTCAAACCAATCTAATTGCGCCAGTCTGTAAGTACTGTACTGATCACCTGTAACATCAGAAAACTACTGGCAAGACGGGACAGACGGTATAAGCGGATGAAAAAGGAAGGAAGGGAAGACTTGAACACCGAAATCAAGAATCTAGGCAGGACTATCCAGCGTGAATCACGACGCTCCTACTGGCAATATGTAGAGAACTTGTTCACCCCCACTGCCCTTGAAGAGGATGTCAAGCCGAGCCAAAAAAGATTTTGGACCTACATCAAGCACACACGCTCCTCCAAACCCAACATCCCCCCTTAATACAGAACACCCGCCTATTCACTGACGCCAAACAGAAAGCTGAACTACTAAATGGCCAATTTTACAAAGCCTTCAGCCCAGGGAAGACGTACACGGCAGACGAATTTAGCGCTAAATGCAAGATGACCGAAGATCGAAGTCACTATCCAAACATCCAAGAACCAACAATCCAACACACAGGGCTAGTGGAAAGTTGCTGGTGAATCTGAATCCAACAAAAGCTGCTGGCCCAGACAGCATCCCGCCCCGTGTCTTGAAAGAATTAGCCAAAGAAGTTGCCCCCATCCTGACCACTATCTACTGATCGTCACTCCGCTCCGGACAGGTTCCTGCAGACTGGAGAGAAGCCTTGGTCACACCAGTGTATAAGAAAGGTGAACACTATGACCCTTCCAATTACAGACCAATCTCCCTCACCAGCGTGCCCTGCAAAACAGTTGAACATGTCTTCGTCCACCACATAATGGAATATCCTGAGTCAAAGAACATTCTGTCTCCACGCCAACATGGCTTTCGCAAAACAAAACAAAAAAGAAAAAAGAAAAACGCTCATGTGAGACACAGCTTCTGGAGTTCGTTGAAGAAGTCTCAGCAGCCATGACGATGTGGTCATCATGGACTTCGCGAAGGCGTTCGACCGGGTCAACCACAGCTTATTAACCCACAAGCTTGACCACTATGGCATATGCGGTAACATCAACGCGTGGATCAAGTCATTCTTGACAAGCAGAAAACAAGCAGTGGTGGTAGAAGGAGCTACTTCAAGATACACAGAGATTAAAAGCGGAGTACCACAGGGATCAGTGCTGGGACCTTTCCTGACGTGCATTAACGATTTGCCAGACAGAATTACTTCCCACTCCAGACTCTTCGCCGATGACACAGCAGTCCATCGTCTTAATACCAGTTGTCCACAAGATAAAGATGCACTCCAGGCGGACCTGAACAAGCTGGAAAAATGGGAAGACGTATGGGATATGGCCTTCCACCCAGACAAGTGCAGCTATCAACCCATTACACGAAAGAAGAACCCCACATGACCACCCTGCAGGACCAAGTCCTGCAAACGGTCAACTCTGTGAAATACCTGGGCGTGACTATCCCGAACGACCTTAGCTGGGGGGAGCATATCAACAATATCTGTGGCAAAGCCATTAAGATCAACAGCTTCCCAGGCGGACCCTCAAAAATGTTCAACAAAAACAAAGGAACTTGCTTATAAAGCCTTAGTTCGCCCTCTTGTTGAATGTGTCTTGTCCGTCTGGGACCTGTACCAACGCTGCCACGTTGACAACAATGAAGACTGTTCAACGCAAGGCAGCACGCTTCGTCCTACACCTCTACCGCAACACTCAGTGTTGGAGCATGCTGCAACAGCTTGGCTGGCCCTCCTTGGCTACACGTCGCCGCAATGCTCGACTCTCCATGTTCTACAAAGTAGTGCATGGCCAAGCCCACGTCAGCTGTCCCAGTCTCAAGAAGAAAAAGCCAACAAAAACAAAACTGCAGAACCAACATCATCTGCAGTACCAAAGAATTCAGGACAAGTCAGACTACAGATATTCCAGCTACTTCCCAAGGACCATCAGGGACTGGAATAAACTCCCTTCGGAAGATGCCTTGTCCCCCATGCTTGATACCTGTACCAGGAGGGTGTCAAGCCTTGTCTAACCCACCTACACCACCCCCTCGCCACCCTTCCCCTCCCCCCCCTCCCCCACCCCAAACCCTCCCCACCCCGGCCCAGCCTTGTAGCCGAGTTGGGCCAGCGAAGCCTAGTGTTGTGTTGGAGACCATTGCGGTGTCCGCACTTCATTAGGTGGAGGTCTGAACATGTCCTCAAGGCCTCTCACCCCCCCAATGCTCCCCCCCCCCCCCCCACCCCCCCGCAAGGCCCCACCCCAGCCCATATATGTCGTCTTTCCCCTGATAGCTGGTACAATCCACTCCTTCAAACCCCCCCCCCCCCCCCCCCCACACACACACACACACCTCCCCACCCCCTCTGCCATACTCCAACCCCCACAACACCCTCTTTGCTTCAAACTCCGTTCTCTCTTTTTTTAACGCTGCACACCCCGAGTATGACAAAAATGATCGATGTTTCGATCGATGGTCATCATCGCAAGAAGAAGAAGAAGAAGAAGTACTCGATTCCTTCGGTAAGGCCCTGGCGCATTCATTTTTGGTGTGCAGCCACAAACAAAGAAACAACCCCAGGGATGTCTCCTCATTTCTTCTGTGTGCTTTATATTGTCATTTCTACTAGTCGATTGGAGGATGTCCCTCATTTCTACTGTGTGCTCTGCGTTGTCGTTTCTGCCAAGCGATTTGGTTAGTAAGCAATATTCCTTTGAAACAGGAAAAAGATAAGTATAACAAAATAATCATTCAGCCAAAAAGCGACCTATTGGGATGAAATGTCCATGAGAATCAAAAGACATGTATAAGGTCTGGGAGAAAAAAAAAGTGGGAGATGAAAACGAATGCAATAAAGTTTTACCTTGTAAAATTAGGTTAAGAGGAGAATTTCTGATTGCTTCAGAAAAAAGTAATGAAGCTTTCAGTTCAATAGGCTCGATTTGGGAATGACTTATGCACTTTGGATTATCTTGTATAGCTATCAAGTCAAATAAAAAAAATGTTCTTAAATTTTCCCGCAGAAAAATATCTTTGCTACAGTTTCATACATGATCGATGTTTCGATCGATGGTCAACATCGGAAGAAGAAGAAGTACTCGATTCCTTGAGTACGACAGTGGTTGGCAAGCCAGATTACTTTCCAAATTAGAGGGGTGAAAGGGTATTTCTGACCATACAAATTCTCGCATAAAGCGTTTCTTAAAGGTTTTTTTTTAAGGACATACATGTATGCGATAGAACTAGTTAAATCTATTCGTATTTCATAGATATAGGTATTTCCCACCGATCGACCATTTTTTCTTCATGTTATATTTTCATGTTTATTCTCAATATTTCTTTATTATATTCATTCGCAGGTGATGTTGCAATATGGAGAATAATCCCCCAGGATCAATCGTTGCTCACTCTTATTCTCAATACTTCTTTATTGTCTTCATATTCAGATGATCCTGCAATATGGACGGATACTAGCTTAAGAAAACAGGCAGGTAAGGGGTCAGTTAGATCAGCATCAACTGAACAACTTATCTGCTTAATTTTAAAAAATAAATAAATAAATGACCAAAATAAACATGGAGAAATTAGGCCTGTTTCAGTGTTGTTCACCAAAGGAGAAAATCCTTCAAAACTATCATTTTTGACTTTGAATGGTATAGTGTTGAAATATTAGCAAAGTGTAAAGTTTTTAGATATCCTTTGAACGCCAAACATAAGGAGGAAATGCGTATAGAAAATGTAATAAAGAAAGCAAGAAAAAGACGGAGGGGGGGGGGGGGGGGGTGCGTGCATGCGTGTGTGCGTGCGTGCGTGCTTGTGTGTGTGTGTGTGTGTGTGGTGTGTGTGTGTGTGTGTGTGTGTCCCATCTTCCTTGCCATTTCAGTGGCGTTGCACCCACAACGTTCATTCTGGCTCCCCGTCCACAGCCATAAGCTGGTTTGTCCCGGCACAGCTTCGGCACCGGCAATCCACAGGAATCAGTCAGTGCCAAGATGTCATGAGACAGCCCAGCAAAGGAGACCTGGCACTGCTTGCCGAGTCTTTATGGTGGTGTTCAGTCATGCCTGTTCTGATCCAATACACGCAGGACCCCACCTTCGAAGCCCCCTATTGACAAACAGTAATTGCGTAGTCGCGGAACCAGCGTGAGTGAGCTCTCTCCGGAAGGCGCCACCACGACCGTCCCACAACAGTTCCCATGAATTTGGGATAGCAGTAATCTCGACAGAACCTTACCAAGGACATAGATCTCGATGTGGCGAGTAAATCGAAATTGAGGTCATCATGAGAGCATGGCATGGAAAGCTACAGAATTTGCGCCTATGTTATGCTGATCAATGAGGAAGAGTGGTTCCGCTTCTTCGTAAAAAAAATGTTAGGCATATTTGTGAAATCTTCACTGTTTGGAACAGGTGTAAGGATTTTCCAAACGGAACTAACACGTTTCATACAATCAGCCAGTTAGAAATTATACTTCTGAGCTTTTTTCAAGATGTGACTTTGATTTAACGCCGATTCCAGAAATTTCAGCTGTTTCTCAGATCCACTGTGGGAGCACTTAGTGGAAAGTTTGCTTATGGATATAACAAAAATTCGAGAAAAAAAAATCAATATTTTAATGAATGATGTGAGAGAAAACTTAGCTAAAGATCTTATCTGATCACCTTAAAGTTTACACTGATATTTTGGTATAGATACAACTGGTTGAGATTGAGAATTCGTTATTCAAAGCTTAGATATACGATGGTTTTTAATTTTGAAAAAAAGTTTTTTCTATGTACACCGCCTACAATGATGGCAACTGACAATACATCGCCGTTCTTTCATGTTCTACGGCTTAGCAGAGTCTCTCATCTTAGTTGTTAATTCATTTTTCCATCAGCTTAAAATCATGCGTAGTGTGGTCTCAAAACTTAGCGGATGTGGTGTAGCATATAATGATGGACTAGTCTACACGCAGTGACGCCTCCTTGATGAAACTGAAACTGAAACTGAACTCATGTTCTACTTCGTGTTGATTTAAAGTTTGCTTTAATTTCACATGACGCAAAACTGGGACTGCAGAACCGAATTTACTATATTAAATAAAGTACTTAATACAGTGTGTAATGTCCCAAACATAAACGTAGATTTATGTTGCTGGGTACCATCATTGCGGTCAAAAGTGGACCGAAACAGCAGATAGATGCAAAAACTCGGAGCACATGAATTTACAGAAAATCACGCAGTTTTTTTCATAGCAATGTTCGCCGCCACATTGCCGACCTGCCCTCAACATTTAGGCCTAACGAAGATGCTCAAAATCAGGGTTGGACACAATAAACACCAAGTGTTGTCTTGATGTTGTGTGAATCTGTGGGAGAGCGATTTAGGTACATAGTCTTTTATGTAATTATCCTGTAACTCTATGCTGAGAAAGGTTTCAACTTTGAAAAATATCCGAATGAAAGTTATAGTGACGATCCATACATTATTCAGTGATTTACAACTGTTTTTGCTCAATCTGAAGTAGGTGTACCTAGATTGTTATGAAGATCCAAGACATTTGTGCTAGGGTCTGTACTATAGTGTAGGTGGATGTTGCGAGGATTATTGATTAGAAGTGATTTTTTTTTTTTATTGTCGTCGAGCCGTGTTGTGCTAAGGCCGGGCGTTAAATGAAACAACTGATGAATGACTGGTGATCAGTAAATGGTACAATATTCTTTGTTCAGCGTGTGCTTTCACAAACAGGATATGAATAGAGTGTGCAAACTTTACATTTTTTGGATATGTTTGGATTTGGGGGGGGGGGGGGGGGGGGGGGGGACTCATCGACGAATCGTGCCAGGATTTTTTTATTTAAAGGCGAGGCCGGACTCATCCTCTAAAAAGTGTTTTGTGCGATAAAAGCAACAAGGTGCTATGCTTGCGTAAAAAAAAAAATTGCCTTGTAAGAAACAATAGCCTCTACCTCTATTTCTACCAAATGGTTATTATTGAATTCGATTCCCCTATTGCTTAGCCCTTTAGTGACTAAGGATGGTGACACAGTGGAGACAGATAGGGGTAAGGCAGATATTTTGAATACATTTTTTCTAGTGTATTCACAAGGGAAGATATTAAAAATATGCCTATTCTAAGTCCAGCTTCAAGGTCAAAAGGCATAGTATTAGAAAATGTAGACATTTCTGTGGATGCAATAAAAAAGAAACTACAATCTCTAAACCCTAATAAGGCATGTGGTCTGAATGCCATCCCATCAAGAATACTGAAAGAGCTAAATGAGGAAATGGCCTTCCCACTTTATATACTATTTACTAAATCTGTTAAAGAAATGATACTACCTTCAGATTGGAAAACAGCTACAGTCATTCCAGTATTCAAAAAAGGTACAAGAACAGATCCAGGAAATTATAGACCAGTGAGTTTAACATGCATTATATGCAAAATTTTAGAATCATTTATTAGAGAGGCTATTATTAAACATATGACAGAAAATAAATTATATGCTGAGTGTCAACATGGATTTCGTGCAAAAAGATCTTGTGTGACTCAACTTTTAGAAGTGATGGAAGATTTCACAAAGGAGATAGATAAAGGAGAGAATATAGATGTTTTGTATTTAGACTTTAGAAAAGCATTCGATTCAGTACCACATGAAAGACTTTTAAAGAAATTAGAGTCTTATGGAATAATAGGAAATGTACTTGGTTGGATTAGAGACTTTTTATCAAAAAGAACTCAGAAGGTAAGGATTGGTAGTTCCTTCTCTCACAGTGCTGATGTTATTAGTGGGATACCACAAGGCAGTATTTTGGGACCAATATTATTTACGGTGTTTATAAATGATCTCCCTGTAGAATTAAAGAGTACATGTAAAATCTTTGCAGATGACACAAAACTTTATAACTCTCCAAAATTGCATAAGGAATTACACAAGGATATTGAAACATTACTACAGTGGTCTGATACTTGGCACCTATATTTTAATGCAGAAAAATGTAAAATATTGGTAAAACAAACCCACAAAAGGAGTATATAATGAAAATTGGGGATAAGGAAATAAAAGTATCTAAATGTGAGGAAGAGAAAGATCTAGGTGTGACTTTTGACAAAAATTTGCTATTTGACAAACATATTGTAAACAGTATTAATAAGGCTAACAGAATGATTGGAATAATAAAAAGAACCTTTACATTTATAGAAAAGGGCACTTTTTTGCAATAATATAAGACACTAGTTAGACCTGTTCTTGAATATGGCAACACTGTATGGTATCCAATGTTAAAGAGACAATCAGAAGCTTTAGAACAGGTACAAAGAAGAGCAACCAAGATGATTCATAATATAAAAGATTACTCATATCAGGAAAGATTAAAATATCTACAGCTTCCAACACTTAAGGCAAGAAGAATAAGAGGAGACATGATTCAAGCATATAAGATATTTAATGGAATTGATGATGTTGATAAAGCATGTTTTTTTTTTTTTTTTTTTTTTTTTTGTACTCCGCAGAAGAATGTTACAAGGAACAGTGAAGATAAAATATTTAAACAATATTCCAGAACTAATTTGAGAAAATTTACTTTTACTAATAGAGTAACCAATTTTTGGAATGAACTAACAGTTAACATCAAACGTGCACCTAGTATTAATGTTTTTAAGAACCTCATAGATAAACATGAATTATTAACAAAAATTAGATACGAATTTGATGGAAAATAGGACTGAGCTAGCCTATGACTGGACCAACGGTCACGAAAAAAAAAGGATATATACATACAGAAGGGGCGTAAAAAGCCTAAATAGGCTAAGTTGTGTTTAATACAACGCCCCTGATTCTGATCCTGATCCTTGTATGCTTCACCCCCCCTCCCCCCCCCCTCTCCGCACTCCGTTGTCGCCCCTTCCCAATTACTTCCGGAAAGCCCTTTCCGGTAAAAGTTGTGTATGTGCACATAAATTTGTGACGTCAGCGACTCCATGTGTAGTGGATTGCCGGGCACGGACGTAATTTTCTGGAAAATAAGGTTTTTATACATGACATAATTACTTTGTTGTACCCATTTTATCATTTTATGGCTTTAACTGTGATTGTACGAAATTAACAAATCTCATCTTAAAGCTTTCGCAGTTTCATGTAGCATAATCAAACATTTTGTAGGTTGTGTCATGTGGCCATGATTCGCTTCAAACGCCATACGGAATGAGGATTGTGGACACGACTGTGACATAAAAGCTCTTCTTTTAAGCCCCAGCAACTAATTATTTGTAGTTGTTCCCGGCCACCATATCATAAAGGGACTAATTTTCGGTACGTTACCCAGAGCCCAAATTCATGTTAATCTGCTAAACTTCTTTTTCACCCTCACCCTGCTCTTTATAATAATATATATATAGTTTAAAGAAATGCACTTAAAATCAAAGGACGAACATTCAGCACTACCCCTAGTCATTTTTAGGGCTTTTGTACATTTAGTAGTAGTAGTAGTAGATAGGTAAACCTGTACATTTTTGGAAACTGGAGATGTAGATTTTGATTTATAAGCAATTAAAAAAAAAAGTATACCTGCAATGTTGTTGAAGATATCCTTGAAGATATCCAATGAAGTTTGTGCAAACATGATGAAAAAAGTTTTCAATAGTATTTGAATTGTCACAGTTCACCAATCACACTGTCCAAACACTCAAAATAGGCAAAAACATACAGAAAAATATGTTGCACATAGCTCACAAAAAGCACTAGTGCCTTGGCCTCTTGTGGTAGGCAGAAAAACACTCAGGGCACAGTCCTACATCACAGCCACCGCACTCCCAGCCAGAATGTACACTAGTGGCATGACCAGCTACAGTTTCTCTTCCTTCCTGCAACCAGCTTGATTAGATCATGGCCTTCCAGGGGATGATCTGGACCTGCCTGAGGTGGTGGGGCCTGTGGGGCTTGGGGGTTGTCCCTGGTAGCTCTAATTTCAGCAGCTGTACACCTTCGGCGCACAACTTTCTGAAGTGGATAGTAGTCTCCAGCCAGGCCCTCCACCTCTGAAATCGTGAAGTGGTACCTGAAGAGTATGGGGGCATCACTGGTGTTCAGCTTATAGATCAGGTAGCTGTTCAGGACCACTCTCCCAAACAGAGAGAAGGCCATCTTTGATGTCCACTTCATTGACCTCTCAGTCAGGTACCGGTACAGCTTGGCATCACCAAGGTCCACTCCTCCCACTGACTTCTTGTACACCGTCTTCAGCATCAGATTCTGAATTACAAACAGAGAAAATATTATGATTATTTTGTTTCTCTACTATGTTCATTACATTTGTTTTATTCATGAATAAAATGAATATCAACGTTACTGTAAAATAGTATTATTTGCTTATGATTTTTTTTTTACTAATTACAGTGAAGACTGAAACTGAACATACCAAGAATTCAGCAGTTTCATATGTGCTTTCTATAATAAGAAATAGATCGATCATGAAATTACAAAAATGTAACTATGATTATAACTAAACCATTTCTTGATAGGAGCCACACCCACTTTGCCACGCCCACACACATTGTGTTTGTTTTGAACATGAATGACTCAAAGACAAGACAGTTGTATGGTCTCAAACAAAGTATTATGCTTTACCCTCCTTTTAGCAATGTTTAGAGCATTCACAATCAAAAAATTCGGATTCGCTGGTTTGATTTGGCCAGAAATAGAGTGTCGATGCAATTTGACTCCCACCGCCACCCTCACCTCCCCCCCCTCCACTGTAGTGGCGTACCACAAACTTCTAACTATCCAACAACAATGGGTGACAAGATCTGATATCAAAGTTTCAGACTTTCCAAGTTCTGTCCACTTACCGGCTTCACTTTTGTCGCTGTCACTTGCAACAAATGACTCGTCACTTGTGTCACACTCACGCGCCTCCACGTCTCGGTCACTTTCTGTTGAACTCATTTTTTTAGTCAAATTGGACTACAATCGATCGACACGCTAGTACATGTTACCGGAGGATGGCTTGTAATGCAAATGAGGCCGCTGCCCAGATGTTTAATGGCGGTGGCTTAACGGGTTAACAACTTATGTAAACAGAGCCACGATCGTGGCCTCACGCAGTCTACCGTGACAGCCACGATCGTGGCCAGCCGCAGCCTGCAGGTTAAGAACCCCCAAAACGCAAGTCATGAGGCAATATTATAATATTAATCCGAGCTATAGCCCCAAATTGATGGTTAAATAATTTCCTCGATCAGCAGGTCATGAGCGCTAATACAATTTTCATAAATGATCTCCCAGATTGTATCAGATCAGCTTGCAAAATATTTGCTGATGATACTAAAATATACAATAGTGTACAAAATAGTACTAAAATACAAAATGACCTACATAAACTGCAAACCTGGTCAGACACTTTAAACTTATATTTTAATGTTGAAAAGTGCAAGTCATGCACTTAGGAAATAAAAATCCTAAAATGGTATATTCAATGAAATTGGATAATAAATCACAAAATGTTCAAACGTGTACCCAAGAAAAGGACCAGGGAGTTATTTTCGAGACCAGTTATCATTTGATCCACACATAGAAGGAGCTGTGAACAAAGCTAACAAGATGGTTGGAATAATCAAGAGAACGTTTAGATACTTAACCAAAGAAACTTTTTTTAAGTTGTACAAGGCCTTGGTGAGACCTCACCTGGAGTATGGAAATACGATTTGGTCCCCATTCTTAAAGCGACAGTCCCTAGTGCTGGGAGGAGTCCAAAGACTGCTACAAAGCTGATTAAATAATGTTTGAAGATGAAGTATAAAGAAAGGTTAAAACATTGAAGACTACATTCAGTGAAAAGGAGAAGAATAAGAAGGGATTTAATTGAAATGTGTAAGATTTTTCACAGTATGGACGTAGATAAGGACAAACTACTTAAGTTGTCTGGGTATAACAAAACAAGAAATTCAGACGATAAACTTTTCAAACAACATTGTTCAACAACCACAGACTTTACCCCTTCAGTCAGAGAATTATCGAAAATTGGAACTCGTTACCATATGAAGTAAAGCATGCACAAAGTGTGAACTCCTTCAAAGGTCTTATTGACACTCACAGGAAATCTTATGAAAAATTTTATGATTATGATGAAAAATAAATGCGCAGTCCAAAATATACCAGTTAAAACTAAGATCTATATGAAAGGATGGGGCATATAGGCTGTACAGCCGCGACTGAAGTCAGCCCCTACCACTACTACTACTACTACTACAGTAATAGTCATGATGCATGATGTTTTGTGTGAACTTTTTTTCAAATCAGAAATTATATTTTGTTACAAAATTGTGTCTTCCGCTAGTTCCAGGACAGAAATGTCATTTGATTGCATCAGATCAGGACTAATGCATTACAACGTTATTTCATTTGATTGCATCAGATCAGGACTAATGCATTACAACGTTATTTTGATGTGAAAACAAATCAGACAGTTTGTATATGTACTAGGCACATCCCTATTTGGTTTGATCCGAAAAAGGGGCTAGGAAGAGAGGACTAGGAACCAGTAATGGACTGTACTCAGAGTCTGAGCAGCTGTTAATGATGTTTTGCCAGTACTTAGCCTACCCAGAATAGTACAAGACAAATTCCACACGGTGAAGAGTGCAGTGCATTCATGAATAACTTTGATTTGAACATCACAACCCAGGCCAGTTTCCTCACATTTACTTGTTTGCACAGCCTGCTTGCAGCACAGCAGTTGACACTGTGAGGACACTGAGAGGTGCTTGACATGGTCTCTTTGTGACAGTCTCACGCCTGCTTGAATGCAGCTACTCACACTCACCACAACACAACACACAACACACACACACACACACACACACACAAAGGCCTCATCGGTTAGAAAGAATGACACTACAAATTTTCTTCTTTATATCTCAAAATAAAGGCTAATTTGAATCACATAGCCTCTCATCTGGTTCCCTCTGAAACAGACAAGAAAATGTGATAGAAATTGACCGGGCATGTGCAAACAGGTGGCTGTACTGAAGATTTCTCCCTTCTTGTGTGTTGGCTTCCTCGTGAGTAATATACTGACATGATTACAGTGAAATGTAAGCCATTAAGAAGGGGACAAATGAGAGCCTTTTAACAGGACAAAAACAATAGAGTGACAACATTCCACACCCTGGTTTACACCTTGTCAAATTCAGCTACTGTTGGAGAGGCCATCCTGCGAATTAATTTGGCAGATCTAGTGAAGTCACTATTTGTGTGTTCAGGTGAATAAAGTGTAAATGAAAATAAGATCTGTTGATCAATGCGCAGTGAAAGTGACCGTGGGTCTAACACTAACAGTTCGCAAACATCACCCATACTGAATGATTTAGAATGGACCAAGAAGAGAAATATTCGTATGAGTTGTTTACAAACGCCTTTCTCATTTATCTGTTCATGAGTGTATTCTAATTCTTATCACTATTATCAGAAAGAGCTAGTGTTAATGAACCAGTGTTCCGTCTAACACACAGCTGAGTGTGATTTACACACTACTTTTGTAGTTTGATGCACAGATTTTCCTGCAGGGGTTCATGAGCTATGCAAAGTATCTTTCAGTCTGGAGTATGACTGTTTTTCGAAGTCGAAAGCTGCGAACTCTTCAAGAGATGCGTTGATTCAGTTTTGTGAACAAATGCAGTCAAAGGCTTCAACTTCAGAGTTGCAGCCTCTGAGTATCCAAGATCACATCTGTTATAGGAAAGAAGTAAACACTTTTTTGATTCAGTGGCTCTTGCCCCACTCTTGTCGGAGTTGTCCATTTGCCTGTCTTGAAATTTCAGACTTTTTGCCTAGTTGAAAATTCTGAAGATGAATGGCACAGGCTCACCAGCAACCTGAAGTACTGTTTCTTAAAGGTACTCATCAAAAGAGATGCACAATTTTCTTTCACTGGAGAGGGATGGAGAAGAACACTTGTTTTAAAGTAACAACAAACATACTAATATATAGATTGTCTCTGTGGATCACTAGTATGATCAGTCTGGTGCCGTAAATTTGTCTGCAGATATTGAACAGGCAGTGAGTGAAGATGTCACGTTTTTTCCAAGCGGGGTCAGACTCTGAGACGGAGACAGAAAGTGAGGAGGAGGTACAGACCCAGCGCCCTGCAATCCCAGTCAGGTGAGGCAGAGTGCTGTGTTCATTCCTGTGCCAGTGTCAGTGTGAATCATTCCATCTGCACTCGCATGCATCCCTGTGCTGTGTGTGTGTGTGTGTGTGTGTGTGTGTGTGTGTGTGTGTGTGTGTAGACAAGTGGATGTGGAGGAAAGACTTAGGAGAAAGAGAATGGCCACAATAGCATATTTTTGTCATCGTTTACATGTTTCTGAACCTTGAAAACGGTTAGAATTTAAAATCACACTGAGAAGAATTTGTTATGCTTTTCAGTTTAACGATTTTTAAACATGCTAAATGAATTAATGACCACAGTATACATTAACTAATGAACGTGAGTCTGTACATTACATATTGTGACAAAGTAAGGCACCAAGTTTGTGGCTTTTGTTTCAGGGCCTACCAGCTGAGTGACGATGAAGAAGACACCAAGAGAGTTGTGCGCAGTGAGAAGGACAAGCGGTACAAAGCCAAACCAGATTTTTTCTTTCGTTGTTTTTTGTTTGTCTGTTTTTATTTTTATCTTTGTCCTTTTTTTGTTATTCTTAATCCTTAATGAATTTTGCTTTTATTGAAACTTGTTAACATGATCTTTTAGTGGTTTTTAATCTAAAAGTTTGAATTTTATACAGTTTCTGCTACATAAGGTTTGTTTCCTTTAAAGTGCAGAGAAAGGAAGACATGATGCAGGAAGAAGGAGGTTATATCTGTACTGTCTCTCTCTTGCTAAATTGCCAATGAGAATTGTCCAAAATGACTTTTCAGTCCATATAATTATTTGTTTAAAACATTACCTTTCTTGGCTATAAAAAGTCTGTGTTGGGAGTTATCTGCTGATTACAGACTAACTTCTAAATCATTTAGTTAGAAGGGCCATTAGATTTTTCAGTTAGGAGAAATCATAGAAAAGGATGAATACAACCAGAAAAAATTTCCAGTATCGAAGATTGAAATGTTCAGTTTTCGAATTGAAAGGATGCTCAGGTTCAACTAGTTTGTTGCATTGTATTTCTTTAAGACAAACTGGCATATTTTGTGAATGCTGTTTGTGTATGTTTTTGTACTAGAAGTGTCTGTTATTTACAAGATGCTTATTGATATATTCTTATGGAGTATGGTATGATGAAAGTCAATAAGACTAAGAGAAGGGAGAAGAGAAAACAGTACCATTTGAAAGAATATCTCCTTACCACATCACACAGTGATCTATGAATTGAGTCTGATTCAGACTTTCTTCTTCCTCAGGTATGAAGATTTGCGCAACATCATCAAGACGATACGGAACCATAAAAAGATCAAAGATATGGCCAGCGTTTTGACAGGTAAGGTCTGAACTGGTGCTGCATGTATATGTATGTCTGTATGCGTTAGATCTCCTTCATGTACATGTTGGCTGTCAGCTGATCACATGACTCTATCATTATGATTGATGGGAATGTTCACTCTATAAAGGCTGTGGTCTATGTTGGGTATATGTGTATGAGTGTGAACAATGCAAAGGTTTAGCTTTATAACCATGCTTAGGTTGTAATATTTTACCTATACTGGTTGGCTTGTTCATCTGTTAGCAGGATTACTAAAAAAGAAAAGAAAAATTGGGTGAACAGTTTGCATTTTTCCTTTTTTTATTTTTATTTTTTTAAATGAAGTGCATTGTAAATAACTCTGTTCATATAACTTCCTCTATTGGAAGAATTATTTTGTTTTCACTCATGAACTGATTTGTGTACAGAAGTTTTAAGAAGAATGGTTTTTAAAAAGAATGATGATAACATTATTAAAAAGAGAAAGGAAAAGCTATCGGTCTTTTTTTTTTCTCCTGTGTTGAGTCATATTGTTGTGGACATGGATCAAAAGAAGGAATCAGAAGCTGTTCACCTTCGACAGAGCTCTGCACTCTCACAAGTACCCGTCCAGTTTTGTTTCCTCATGTTGCTACTTGCAATAGCCCCATGCCTTCCCAACATAGGTGAGAAGGAGCTTGGAGTTGGTAGCATTACAGGGGCATCATCATCAAGATGGTTCCATTGAATAGCCCGTCCTTCCCAACATAGTGTGAGAAGGAAGCTTGAAGCTGTAGCCATTACAGGCTCATCATCAAGATGGTTCTCACATTGAATAGCCCCGTGCCTTCCCAACATAGGTGAGAAGGAGCTTGGAGTTGGTAGCATTACAGGGGCATCATCATCAAGATGGTTCCATTGAATAGCCCCGTGCCTTCCCAACATAGGTGAGAAGGAGCTTGGAGTTGGTAGCATTACAGGGCATCATCATCAAGATGGTTCCATTGAATAGCCCCGTGCCATTCCCACATAGGTGAGAAGGAGCTTGGAGTTGGTAGCATTACAGGGGCATCATCATCAAGATGGTTCCATTGAATAGCCCCGTGCCTTCCCAACATAGGTGAGAAGGAGCTTGGAGCTGGTAGCATTACAGGGCATCATCATCAAGATGGTTCCATTGAATAGCCCCGTGCCTTCCCAACATAGGTGAGAAGGAGCTTGGAGTTGGTAGCATTACAGTGGCATCATCATCAAGATGGTTCCATTGAATAGCCCCGTGCCATCCCAGCATAGGTGAGAAGGAGCTTGGAGTTGGTAGCATTACAGTGGCATCATCATCAAGATGGTTCCATTGAATAGCTCCAGGCCTTCCCAACATAGGTGAGAAGGAGCTTGGAGTCAGAAGCATTACAGTGGCATCATCATCAAGATGGTTCCACTCACAGTGTTTATCGAACACAAAGAAGAAGAAAGGAATGGTGCCACTGGCTGCTCCAGAGAAAAGCAGTGAAATATTGCAAAGGGCGAGTGCGATTTTACTGCCTTATGTACTGGTTTTGTTGTAGGACATTGGGGGCCGGAATAGCTCAGTTGGTAGAGCACTGGACTCGTAATCCAAGGGTTGCAGGTTTGAATCTCCGCCGGGCCGTTTCGGTACTGGGGGATTTTTCCCTCGGAGTTAACATTAGTTCTGACTCCATTTCCCATTAGTCTATTAGTCTAATATCACCATTGTTGTGAACAGACGTTAAATTAAATCAATCAATCAATCCATTTCCCATACAGTCCTTCGAATGAGACTATAAACCAAGGTTCCTTATGTGAACACATGCATAACATCTTGCACACATGTAAAATCCCATCACCAACTTTCAGAAGAGAAGGCCAGTTTGACCGTTGGTATGGATGACACATAACACATAGCATGCACCTTCCCCGAAGATGGAGTATGGCTGCCTTAATGGCGGGATAAAAAAAAAAGGTCATGCACACAAAACTCCACTCCCTTTGTAGGGTAGATGGGATTAATACTTGCCTGTCCATATAGGGAGTGTCCGCAGGAGTATCAGCCTGCGTACGCAGAAGAAGTTGTAGGACATTTAGTTTTTTATGTAGGTCTAGTCAAAACCATAAAATAACCAGCAAGACGTTGGTCTTTTTTAGTCTGCTATCATGGCGTGTGCAAAGCAAAGTGCAATTGAAAGTGCTATTCAGTCTGACTTACCAGACATTGAGCATGCCACAGGGAAAGTGTCAAAGAAGAAACTAGCAGGGGAAAAAATCCCTGCAGCACTCTGTTGATATTGCATATGAGTGCTGCACTTTAATTTGGAATGTTATTCTGAGGCCATGGCGGTGTTTTTTTTTACCCAGTGACAATTATTTTCTTGAAATTAGAGAGTCAGGCTCGATGCGCAAAACTTGTTTGCAAATTTTCAGGGATTCACAGAAATATTTTAAAAGGTCACACTTTACTAAAAAAAAAAAAAAAAAAAAAATGTACGTGAAAAATGAACACACACACACACACACACACACACACACACACACACACACACACACACACACATTTCTCCCTCTCTCCCTCTCTCTCTCTCTCTCTCTCTCTCTCTCTCTCTTCTCTCTCTCTCTCTCTCTCTCTCTGTGACTTTCTTACACACATAAATGCACAGAGAAAGAAGATAGACAGAAATGGATAAGTAAGGAAGAGTTAATGACAAAGTTCTTGAAACACTCCACATAGTGCTAAACATTTATTCACTGAACCAAAGACTGGTTTTCCACTGCAAGTAAAATGTGTTCAGTTGTAGTGAAAAAATGAGAGCACAAGACATACACAGTCAGGATTTTAGCAGAATAAGTGAGATGTCTTTATTGATTTTCATCACAGATGTATTCATCATTATCCCCACTACATAAGCCATTTCCATCAGTGTTGAAATATTTTATTGCTTGACCATACTCCAGTTACCAAGCAATGATCATCATAAGCCTGATGACAAACAAGAGGCAAGGGAAAAAAGTTTGCAGAACGTTTGACAAAACTGAGTAGACTGGCAAGAGCATTAAAACTCTTTTGAGTACTGAATATAGGCTGTCATTACTTCCCTTGGTGAGTTCTTACTACAGTACTATTCCTTTCATTCCTGGTTTTCTGAGGGAAATTTCATTATAAAAGAGGTACTTATTTGAACCTAACTTTGGTTTTTCGTACATCTAGAAAAAAAATATTCATTGTTATATACTGTTGTATGCAGAATTGAACACAGATTCTCATGAGAGTCAAAAAGATTTAACTTGAGTCCATGCTGCGAGACAGGCGATGAAACATGACATTTAGAGTGTCACATGTAAACAGAGTGAAACGAAGCAGAACTACCACCTATACAAGTTATAAAATATAAAACCAGGAAACTCAGAAACTTTCTCATGGGAAGGGGAAGCCAGCACTAGCTTTACTGGCAGTACTGCTAGGAGCAATTCCAGGCAGGTGACAGGTTTATTAACAACCCTGATGAGGTCCCATTATGGGAGCTCGCCGGTTTAACTCCCTGTCGTATTAAAGGGTTTTTGTTTTTTTTTAGCCTCGCCGATAAACCAGCGTGACTTAAGATCGTGATGGATCAGATGAAAGTGTTCTTATGTAACATGCTTCTCAAAGTTGTAATGCATACAGAAGAAAATATTGCATCATGGTAAATTTTGGTACATTTTAGTGACGCTTTGGCCTGAACTCTAGTGCGTCTTAATGCACCAGAAACACTTTTGTACATAAAATCATCATTGTGACCCATCTTTTTAGGAAACTTTTTGTTAATTTGTTGCGTTGATTTTGATGCAGATCTCTTTTTTATCTGCCACACTTTCTGGCAAGTTTAGAATCATGACACTCATTTTGTTTGGGGAGTCATTTTTCTTTTCCTACCTTGTCTCTCCACTGGAGTGCCGGTTTGTTAGGAAGAAGATCAGAGGACTGACCGATTCCATACATTTGCAGACTTTGAGGGGTTGTGCAAGTCGTACGACAAAGCCAAGAAGGTGGTGGACAAGGAGGGTATCCCCAGGTTCTTCATGCGCTGCCTGGTGGAGCTCCTGGACTTTGTCAATGAGGTGGGTGCTGTGGCTGACTGGGGGGGGGGGGGGGGGGGGTGCTTTGTTCTGCTTTAGGGGCACACTTGATAGTACATGTGGTAAGGATGATGGAAGGTGAAGGGAGGCGGGGGAAGTATGGTCTGTTGTGTTTTAGGGCCTTATCTGAGTGTGTGTGTGTAGAGGGAGTTTGGCATTTGAAGCAAGGCCTTATCTGAGTGTGTGTGCAGAGGGAGTTTGGCATTTGAAGCAAG
Organism: Conus canariensis; assembly: GCA_033310375.1. Taxonomy (NCBI): domain Eukaryota; kingdom Metazoa; phylum Mollusca; class Gastropoda; order Neogastropoda; family Conidae; genus Conus; species Conus canariensis. Next base: position 35,964,193 of record CM065739.1, read on the forward strand.
GCCTTATCTGAGTGTGTGTGTGTGTAGAGGGAGTTTGGCATTTGAAGCAATCAAAGAACTTCCCAAAAATGTGCATTTTCTTTACAGATCTGAAACTGAAAGCCCCCAAACATGTAGAAGACCTCATGCAAGAGGACATGATCACACACACTGTCAATGAACTATTACAAATCTGTCCATATGATCTTGGGAACCTTTAGAAAATTGCTGTGCAAGCATGGTATACTAATCACACCTGTCTTGCACATGTTACTTTTAAAGGATGAGGATGTTTCAGGATGTGTACTGTGTGTTAAACTATTCAGCATTAAGTAATATCATCTTATAGAGTGCTGGGATGTATATAGCAATATGCCCAGGTACTTTCACTGTGGATTTCATGAAGACTTTGAAGATGTTCCTTCTCATTTCTTTTTCTTTTTTTTTCTTTTTGCATTATGGCAATCAGTATTTTTCATTTGATCTGAAGTAAATATAGTTGGTGAAAAGTTCTGTCTTAACAGATTGGTCTTTTCGTTTTAGAGCTTGACTTTAAATTGGTACTTGATTGTTGTTTGTTGTTTTTCTTTCTTTTTTTTTTTCTTTTTTTTGTAATGCTTTTGTCCCTGATTTGGTCAGCTGGGCTATAGACAAGGTTTGCCTTGGGTTGGTACCCATTTTGAGCACTAGCAGAGTACCCCTTGCTAAGGGTGAGAGTTGACCAATGGATGATTTTTCAGTGCTGGGAGGACCGGGAGTGGCGAGACACCATCAGCAAAAACAACTCCAAAGGTCTGACCACACTGCGACAGAAGCTGAGGAAATACTGCCGCGACTTTGAGACGGAGATGGCCAAGTATCGTGAGGTGAGTTGAGCTGCCCACCTCCCTCAGCCCCCACCTCCCACGCTGCTTTGCTTCTGATTCTGAAGAGGAGTATGAGCATGTTCATGATGCGATTTTTTAAACAAACCCATACTTAGTAACTGTTAGTGTCACTGTCATCAATAAAAGTTCTGAGTGTATGTATGTATGTACGTGTGTTGTGTTGTGAAAAGATAATAAAACATGCAGAGATTGAGTATGGATGGATTTTTAGTATTTGTATAGGAACAGTTTTTCAAAAGTGTTTTGAGCAGCTGGACTCTGGTTCTGCTACTCTTTTTTAACCCATTGACTGCTGAAGAATCACTGCTGTTTGATATTCTTGTATGTCGGAGCAAAAGCTGATTTTTCTTTGTTGGTGGTGAGAACAGTTCAGACACAATGACAAATGATCCAGTCCACATGTTTGTAGAGAGAATTGATACGAAAACCTGTGCACCTCGCTTATCGTGCCCTCTCCTTGACCAGTGAATGAACAAAATGTTTGCTCCCTGCATTCCGAGACCTATGATGACACAGCTTCCAGCTGGCACTTGCAGCCATTGGGCTCCCATTGGGTCTCATTGATGTTGTAAAATTGATGTAGATGAATCGGTTAGCTAACTGAAGAATGTTTCAACATTTCTACCTTTAGTTTGCAGAGAAACTTTGATGAAGAAATTAGTTTGTATGTGATACATGTTAGGGTGTCTGAGTATACAAAAACTGCTCAGTATAAGACAGGTGAAAAAGGGCTGTCACAAGGTTAATACACATTTGCTATCAATGTATTTCAAATGTTACTCTTTGTTTTTCTTTTTTTTTTTTTTATTTCAATGGTTGTTTGGTTTGATTTGCCATGTTAGTTTGATAGCAAAACTAAGGGGAAAAGTCAAGTCTAGTCAAGAACACTTTATTATCTCCAAAGAAAAATTAAGAGCGGCCATAAAAACAAGTCTACGGATCTATATTTAACAAATCACAAATCACATCCACCCACCCACCCACCCATCCACTCACACACACAAAACAATATACACACACTCATATATACAAACAAGGAAGAGCAATCAGAAGATATTTTCATACATATATATATATATATATATAGATTGTGTGTGTGTGTGACGGCATTGTATCCATATAGATATAAGCTTTTGTAAGTGACATTTTTAGACAAGTGTTGCAAGTGTATTGCTTTGTCGTTTGGTGCTAAATCAGTATCTGTTTGTCCGTCCAGAATCCAGATGAAGGAGATGAGGAAGATGAGAGGGAAGAGAAAGATGAAAGAGGTAAATATGTTTGCCTTTCAGTCTTTTGTTCCTTTTTCCTGTGTTGTTACTCACACAGAGCTTCTAAAAGTTAGGCTTTTAGTGTAGCATGCTATGATATTGTTGACAGTGCTACACTGCTACTCGGTGAAGAAATGCTACACAAAAAATGAAAATGGGGGGGGGGGGGGGGGGGGGGGGAGCGAAAGGAAACCTCTTTACAGATGTAGTGATGGCTTAAAACAGAATCAAGATAATGTAGATCAGCAGACTGTAGACTTAAAAACCCTGTTTGTGGACTTGACGTCAGCTTTTTAGACTAAAGACTTCATCAGAAAGTCGGTAAGGAGAGGAAGGAAAGGACGGAGAAAAATCACTGAAGACAGTCGCAGTTTTAGAGCCTTACTGAGTGGTTCAATTGTCAGGTATTAGTAGGCTGAGGTATTTTGATTCTTTATGGGTCAAGTCAAAACCGCACAAAAAAAACTGAGATTTCAGTCTTCCTTGTCTGCCATTTTGTTTTTATGTGAACCAAAGTGAGACTGGAAATGCAGTTGGGTTTGACTTGTGATATCAGAAATGAGTGCTACACTTACAAGTAGAATGTTACTTGTGATATCAGAAATGAGTGCTACACTCAAAGGTAGAATGTTACACTTGAAATGTTAATTGCTGCAGTCTGTGATTTTTAGCCCATGGCAGTTTGCTCTCAGGAAAAAAAAAATCAAATGCACTTTTGAAGTCTTGTGATGGATCAAACAAAACGAAGCTGATTTCTGAGGGCTTTTTTTATTTCTTTTTTTTTTCTTTTTTTTAAATTTTCATTGAGATTTAAGGTGTAACAGTTTTATTTTCTCAGATGAAGGTGGAATTAGGTGTATGAGGGATTGGAGAGGGGGTAGGGAGTAGAACAGACGGGAAAACAAGAGAGTTGTATACCTTGTCATTTGAAAACGTCTGTCAAACCTGTCTGCTGTATAGCCTTGAAGACATGTCTAGTCATTTGAGCAATGTGGCTAAAATGAAGGAATTCCAGTTGGCAGTTTCTTTTATTCTTTGAGTAAAACAGAATTTTGTTTCATATAAAAGTAGGACTTGCTAAGGCAGTGCAGTAAATTGAGAAGGTTTGGGATGCGAGTACATGTGTGTGGCTTTAAATATGAAAGGCTACAGTTTTTACACAGTCTTTATACCAGGGCTGTCACTTCATGAAGGAAATATATGCAGGGAGGGTACTTTGGTTCACTCGCAGACGACATTGGTGTTAGGAAATCTCGTTTTAAGTGCTTTACAAGGGTGAATAGTCATCGAGTTGTCTACTGGGTGAAAGGCAAAGTACAGTCACACTCCCGACGTTGTGTGTCAGTAAAACGTAGCAAAAGTGATAGAGATCAACAGACTGTGTGCACAAATGGCCCTGATTGTGGTAGGACGAAAGGTGGACCAAACACCTCTAGACTGTCAGTTTTGTGTCACACTGCGTCATTTTGAAGGCAAGTTTTTAAAACACTTTCAGGGGAGAGAAGCAGGCACAACAGACAGTCCGAGAATTTCAGCGAATTTTGCTTTTCCTCCTTGGGAGCGCTGCTGCAGAGTTCTTGCAGAGTCCAAAGTTCTCATTATCAGAAAGAAGGGGGAATTGTGTGTTGTGACATGTCTTTCATTGTTAATCTACATAGCACGACATCCAGGCTATCATACTCAGGAAGACTAGTAATAGTACATTTAGACATGTGCATGCACTTAAAACCAACAACCACACATCTTTTTTTTTTTTTTTTTTGCTGTCCCAACCTCTGCGCCACCTCAGAGGCAGTGTACCCACGCCGCTCATTCCGACACCCCGTCCACAGCCACAACCCGGTCGGCCCCGCCGCAGCCCCGGCACCAGCAATCCACAGGGAGCAGTCAATGTCAAGTCGTTAAGAGGCAACCCACCGGAGGAGACACTGCACTGCTGCCGAGTCACTTCGGTGGTGTTCAGTGGCACCTGTTCTGATCTAACATACGCAGGACACCACCTACTAAGCCCCCTACTGACGACAATAATTGCTTAGTCGCGGAGCCGGCGTGAGTGAGCTGTCCCCCGGAGGGCGCCACCACGTCCGTCCAACGACAGCCCCCATGGACTCGCCGATACCGGTGACCCCGACGGAACCAAACCAAGGCCACAGACGTGGAGAGGACATCGAAATTGAGGTCACCATGAGAGCAGGGCATGAAGGGCCACAGAATTTGAGACTTTTTTTTTTTTTTTTTTTTAATGCTGATCAATGAGAATGAGGATGATTAAGATGATGCTACGGATTTCCATTTCGGTCTGAGACTACATGACAGGGCTGTACTCTACGCTTCCTTTCATAATATATCCCGGTGTCAACCAGGCCCGAGAGATACAGGCACCTGCAGTGTTGGTCAGGAAATTTGAGCAACACTCTCAGAAACGCATCCATTAAGTAGATGAAACTCGACTGTGTGGTCCCAGTCTTCCCAACTGAGTCCGCAGCAAACTCAACTCTGGGTAGGAGCCGGTCGGGGCAGAAAAACCCACATGACTTCTGATGGGATTCAAACCCACGACCTCCCAGCCGGGAGTCCGCGACGCTAACCACTTCGCCACGGCGGCTGGTCACAACCACACATCTTAACGCATGCATACAGACACACACACATAAACACTTGCATGAATGCGCACAGACATAATTATACACAGGCAGGCATACATATGCATACACTTGCGTTTTGAAAATGGGCAGTATAAAAACACTCGCATGAAAGAAACACTTGCAGTTAAGAATTCTTCTTTCTCCTTTGTGAACAGATGAGTCGGACGAGTCTGATACTGCTCCTACCCAGCTGGAAGACAAACCAATGAAAGCTGCCAAGTTTGTGAGTGATGTTCCCCTCACTGTATGCCTTGTGTGTGTTAATGCATGCTTTTTTTTTTCTTTTTTTTTTTTCTTAACAGGTAAGGCGTTTGATATACACACCCTTTTTCCTCTTGATTTTTTTGTTGACATTTGTAGCTTGATTATGTTTACAACTGATTCATAGCATAGAGCGTAAATTGGAAGCATATGTGTTTACTATATTATTGACTTTCTGTGAAATGAAGGATCTTGGTATGATATTAAGTGTCTGTGTATGTGTGTGTGTTTTTAAAATCATGATTACCTTGTCCTTTGAAAAAGAACAGTTGCAAGCAATGTTGCCCTTTAAAGAAAGAAAAGAAAAGAAGAAAAACTGAATGCATTGAAAGGATAAATAAAACAAGGACAATCACAGACATGCGTAAATGTTTCATGTCTACAGACAAACTCTCTCCCTAGCATATGATTGTGCACACACAGTGCGTACAAGCAATGTCTGATAGAAGAGTGTAGTTGAGGTGGTCAGGATATTTTTCAAGTTGTGACATGTTTCGTAAAGCATGTTAAAAAAAAGATTGTCTCCTTTTTGTGTCATTGGGTTTGTTATAAGGAAATTAAGGACTGCTTCGTTTGTTTTTTTTAACTAAGGCACTAATGCATTAATTGACTGCATGTGAAGGAATTGACATGATGTCAATAAGCACATAAGCATTAAAATGAAAATTCCACACACACACACACACACACATGCCACACCATGAATGTTTGTATTAACATTTGACAGAGTGAAAGCTGTGTCCATATTAAAAATAACAAGTGCATAGACTTATAACAACAAAAAAATCACAAGTATATACACAATTAAGAAGTTTTAATTTTTCTATGAGGTGAAGGAATCCTTTCTTGTCAGCAATAGATGCAGAATTTAAGATAACAGCAAAATCCTTCCTGTTAATAATGTTCTGACCTTCTTAAAGGTCAAGGATCGTGACTTGGACCGGGATGAAGACGAAGACAGTGACGACTTCTGGAACGCCAGCTCCGAGGAGGAGTCCTCCTCCTCAGACGAGGACATCCCAGCGGTGGGGAAACTGACAGCGGAGTATTTCTTGAAGTCCACCACGGAGCAGGAGGAGAAGAAGAAGAAGGAGAGGAAGAAGGACAAAATCAAGAGATCAGAGAGGAAGGTCAAGGACGACGACGACTGGCAGGAGGTCAAAGGGGGAGCTCCCATGATCATGGTGAGTGAGGTTCTAGTATGGAGCTGGTGCAAGGCTGCCTAGTCAGTTCACAGTGAGTTGTAGTGGGAATCTGCCTTGCTTTCATGAAAAATCAATAAGTGGTAGTCTCAGATGCCCAAGGTGAGGAGCCCTGTTGTGGGAAGAGGGCTTTTAGGGTCCTGGAATGTAGAAACTTGAGAGACTGGATAGAATTAATCGAAGGAACGTTTTTTGTCAGAAACATGTCCGGAGTATTGAGTCAAGGGCACTTTCTGACGAAACTACACTTGGGGAAAAGTTGCTGATTGGGGGACTGATACCTACCCTGGATAGCATGGTGTGAAAGATGTTCATTGTGGGCAGACTGTATGTCAGGACCATGTCCACAATGTTGACAGCTGGGTGCTGAAAAATTAGAATGGGGGAAACCTGTTGTCTTCCCCCTGGGAAGATATCTGGTGTGGACATAAAGGGGCATGCTTACAGTGAGGCCAGTTCAGTGATTCATTTGTGTATAGCGTACATAAGTTCAGAAGGCACATGGAGTGGTGAAAATATTGTAAGTGTGATCTGAAGCATCACGATGGTGGAAGTAGCTCTCTGTGGAGCGTGTATGTTTTGTCAGGCAGCCAGGTGCACAAGTAACTGAGGATGTATAAAACGGCTTCCTCGCCCCTTCACCACCCTCTCATCAGCTCGACATGGTCTGTGTTCGTCATTACTGAATGTGTTAAATCCTATCGGTGATCAGATTTCAGCTGGGAAAAAATGTGTATGCGTGGGCTCTCCCATGCACGTGCATACACACACACACACACACACACACACACACACACACACACACTCTCTCTCTCTCTCTCTCTCTCTCTCTCTCTCTCTCTCTCTCTCTCTCTGTCATCTCCTTTACCCTCCTTAGCTCCTCCAAAATAATGTCAGCATGTTTGCAAATGTTAATTCTTGAAAAAGTTGAATTCTGAGGTGGATTATGAAGAAGCAAAATTACATCTTCGGGATATCTATTTCCTGGGTTGCAACAATGATATAGAAAGTAAGAATTGTAGAGGAAAGTGGGTGAAGAATCGGCATTTTATCAGCCGCCCACCATGGCCACCAGCACCTCTATCTTCCCCCTCCCCCCCTCCCCTGCAGCCTTTTGGTCATCAGTTTTGTTCTTTTTTTTTTTTTTTTTTTGCTTTGTTTTGTTTCCTGACATTTTGCAGATTATATTGTGATATCCTGTGTACAACACACACAAAAAACCCAGACTTTGCCTAACAGATGTTGTGTGTTGTGTTTAGAATATCACTTCTATTTTATCAGCAGCGTGTATGTTCACCCGTTTCAGGAAAAGCCCAAGATGTTTGCCAAAGACCAGGAGATCAACCACGAGGCAGTCTCCAAGAAGCTGCATGAGATCGTGGCAGCTCGCGGCAAGAAGGGCACGGACCGCTCCCAGATGATTGAGCTGTTGCAGGAGTTGAAGCAGGTCTCCGATGCCAACAACCTCGGCCCCGCTATGCACGTCAAGATCCTCTTCAACATCACTGCTGCCATCTTTGACTACAACCCCAACATTGCCACCTGCATGCGCTCCGAGATGTGGGAAATGTGAGTAAAGGGGCAGTGCAGACAAGACTCTGTTTGTGCGCGTGTGCATATCAGGTTATGTTCATCATGTTTTTATTGAAGAACTAATGCATTTTAATCTATATTGCTAAGTCTTAAACCTTTCCTTGAACAGTACTAGGGACAGTGTCGGTAAGTGTCAAGTCCAGTTCGGACATCAAATCTCTCAGAATTCTGCAGTTGTTTCTCTTCTATTGTTGCATAGAAATCTGCATGGCAGAAAGTGTTAGGGCTAAAAAGTTTGTGGGGGTGGGGGGGAAAGACCCCTTGCGTTATTGGTCGAGTATAGCTGCCGAACCTCAGGTGTAAATATACTTCAAAGGTGCCCACCCTCTTGTCAGTCGTGGGCCGCAGAGCGTGACCAGTGGGGATGCTGGTGTGTTGTAGGTGCATGGAAAACCTGAAAACGCTGATGAAGATGCTGATGGACATGGATGACCTGGTGGTAGGGGAGAACATCCTGGAGGAGAATGAGAACCTGGAGGTAAGACGCACTGTGCTGGGATGGATGTTGTTTGATAAGGATGTGTGGTTGATCGGTTTGCAAGGAATTTAGGCATGTGGGTTGTGATGCGTGAAGCCAACGCACGCTTGTTCATCAGTATTCCTCAGCTTGGACAGATGTATGCATATGTGACCATCTTAAGTTCCATCGTTAGGCTACAGATATTCCATCTTTTTGGATGAATTACATGCACGTGCATACATTCCAACACGTGCAGACATATGGTGTTTGCACACATCAACTTAAACACGCACACACACATGCACTCATCAATGCATGCTTGTCCATAAATATCAACACACACATATACTCACAATCTAAAAACCCACTGTCATAGAGGTAAATACAAGCTAATCTTTTTCATCCTCTGGATTGTTACAGAATGTAAACGAGGATGCAGATCTCTGTACAGAATTTGGAAGAACACTATAGGTCCTAAAAAAGAAAAATTTTAACAAACAGAAAATAATTGAAAACGATGCCAACATCATTTTCTTCAGAAAAAAAAATATCAGAAGGAAGGCCTGAGTCTAAAGGTCAAGATGCCTTTTAAAGAAAAAAAAAATATGGGACTGCCATGTGAGAAATTAAAAAGGCGACATGGCAGAATAGAAAGCAATGTCTACCCAAGATGAGTGTATCCTACATCTTGCCCCACAAATCTGCTTCCAAATTCCATAGATTCATCCATGGGCCACATTCGATCTTTCCACAGAATTTTGTTGAAGGTTGATATTGGCGTAATCTTATCGATGGTATGTTAGACACTGCTCGGAAGTGTAATGCATACAGGAGAAAATCCCTGCATCACAGTAACTTTAAGTACGTTTTGGTGACGTACTGGCTTGAATTCCAGTGCACCAGATGGGAATTTTATGCATCAGAGACGCACATTTGTGCATGCGAATTATCATTGGTGTCTCGGTGTTTAATTTTTTTTGATTTTTTTTCATCGAAGATGTGATGTTGGCTAAACATCACTCACAGTGACACTATTTAACAAAAAGTGTACTTGGTGTGTGTGTGTGTGTGTGTGCAGACTTCCCCATACCGTGTGCGAGGCTGCATCCTGACGGTGATAGAGCGGCTGGATGAAGAGTTCACCAAGATGCTTCAAGCATGCGACGCTCATAGCACTGAATTTGTGGACAGGTAGACTATGATGTGTAGCTTTCCCCCAAAGCTTTCCCTCATTTATCCAGTGGTACAGTATACTTTCTCTTAAAGAACAAGAAATGAGAAAGAAAGAAATACACCCGAAGGTGCCAGTGGGGCCCAGAGAAGTACTGTTCTCATGTGCCAAACCAGTCGGCCAGGAGCAGTCCTGTGCCACCCTTGAAATCCTCCACTGTATTCACATAGCGTACAGGCACAGGGCTTTCCATTAAGATGTCAAGGGACATAGCTGCTCCCTGGCAGATGCCATTGTTTAACCACCAGACATGACACATCAGAACTCGGGTGGAAGTGCTCAAAAGGGTGTACCAGCCCATGTTTCATGACTGTAGAGCCCACTGGCGAAAGACGCCATCACCAGATGAACTGCTGTGCACATCCTGCACCTCCGCTCCTGGTAGTTTCGCTGGCAGGTGAAAACAGTACATCTCCAGATACAGCCAAGCTTTTGCCACATGGTCTTGCATGCCCTTTGAAGTGTAACCTTCAGGAGACTGCTAACATTCATCAACTCCTGGCACAGAAAACTTCAAATCCACAGGCCAGACACCACCACCAGCATCAGCCTCTGGCAGAGAACATGCTACACACCAGCTGACAACTAGAGGAGAGAAGAAAATGGAGGTGGATTGGACACACTCTGGACACACACTTCCACACAAGTATTCGAGTGGTACCCCAAAGGCAGGTGGGTGGAAGCGAGCTCAACCAAGGAACACGTGGTGTTGGGACGTGGAGGCGGATGCCAGACAGATGGGGGTACGTCCGGGGGATGGCTGGAGAGCAAGGCCCAGGACAGAGGGCATGGGTACAGGCTGACTCAGCTGAACGCCTAAACGTTGCGATAAAGTCAGAGGGCTGGTCCTCTCTTCTCTTCATCCTCCTTTTCCCAAGAAGGAGAGACTGGAGAAGATGTACATGTTGTTTTTAACATAACAGCTGGGCTATCTATGTGTTCCATGTGTTAACAGTTGGGCTATATCTTGTGCTTCTGTCACTCCTTTGGTTGACAGGTAGGCTTGACAGGTGGGCTGTATCGGTCACATCTGTCAATCCGCTCTGACAGGTGGGCTATTGCAGTTCCTCCTAACAGTTCCATGTATTGCTGGGTGGGCTACATCAGTTTGTAATTTGACTCCAAAAAAAATTCTGCTGAATTACTGTTATATTTGGGAACATGTGGTACATATATGTATATTTGTGTATGCATCATTGGTAATTATAGTGTTTGTTTTAGAAGGCATTAAGCTCTGATCATTACAATGGTGATCTGACAAGACTGTCTGGTCTCCTTAATGGTTACGATGAGCATGCTCTGATCTGTTTTGTGTGTGTTAGTGTGTGTGCCAGTACTGGTTGAAAGAGTCTGGATGTGTGAATGAATGTAAGGACAAACATTGTAATTTGTGCTATATGTTAACATGTAGCTGGTCTCAACGTGAAATTTAGAGGTAAATCAAATTTGTCAGAACAGTTAATATTCCTGAAAAAAAAGGTCTTTAGTGCAGGAAATATTAACTGGTGGTGTCTTTCTTTGGACATTGTAATGTGCTGTCCAAAATTAAGCATTTTGTAATGGATTGAGGTAGCATGTCATCTCATCATGAAGCTCATGTCGGTGGCTGTTGACTTTTCATGTTTCTGTGGTGATTTCAGGCTAAAAGATGAGCAACAAGTGTGCGCCCTGCTGGAGAGCTTGCAGACCTACATTGAGAGGACTGGCACGAGTGAGGAGATCTGTCGTGCTTACCTGCGCCGTATTGAGCATATTTACTTCAAGGTACGTGCTGGTTGTGGTCACAGTAGTTTCTCAAAAGACAAAGTCTGTAGAAACTTCAGGCAGCATGTGATTGACTAGGAAGACCTGGTAATTACAGTGAGAAAAGCCGAAGTGGTGTGGACATGTGGCGAGATCAAGCAGCCTTTCTAAGACCATTGTGTAAGGAACAGTGCAGGCAAGGGAAGGCAGGGCAGACAGAGAAGGACATCGCCGTGTAGACTGCAGAGGGTTTTGCCACAATGCAGGTTTTTGCTAGCAACAGTCAGAGGTGGAGACAGCTGGTGCAGTGCTCCCAGACAAAGAGTTCCTCACCAAAGAGATCACAGTGGAACCACTCTGGTAAAACCATGAGAATTTGTGAACTTATGCTTGAGTAAAGTACTGTGCCAAGGTCACCACCTTCACAATGGAGCCAGGCAAATTTCCACTGTGAGAAACTGGAATGTTTAGAGAGCCTGCTATTGGTTTCAGATCTCACTTGAAAACGATTTGTGTGTGTGTGTGTGTGTGCTTTGCTTTCCTTTGACTTGTAATGTATTATATGTCATTAGAATCCAAAATTATTGTTATGTGACATTATGGAAAGAATGTAACTATTCATTAAAAACGAAAAAAATGATAACCAGGAAGTTAAAATGGGCTAATAAAGATAACACATTCTTGTGAGAATAGTTAACATTTTCTATGTACAGGACTCTTTTTTTTTTTCTTAATCCAACACATAATTTTTTTTTTTCTTAATCCAACACATAATCATGTACACAACATACATATAAAAAAATTTTTTTGTCTTTTTGCTGGATTTTTTTAAACCTAAGCTCAAATATGAAAGTGGTGTTTGATTTTGTGAAGTCAGACACAAAAAATGCATTGCTTAACTTAAAAGCTTGTGTGAATCGCAGTCGGCAGGTGTCTCAGCTTCTTGCACTACTGAACCCAAGTAAAACCAGCGAGAAATAGATAGGAAGAAAAACTGAAAGAAATGTGGAATTTAAGAATTACTAATTACCAACAGAGGTTTAAAAGCCATGCAGTAATGACCATGTTTTGGTGCTGTTTCAGTTTGATCAGACAGCCTTTGAAGGGACAGTAGACAAATCGGTAAGTACCTCACAAAGAATGCCATAACAGAAAAGATGTCTGCATCGTTCATTTCTTACACAAATCTAAAAACTGAAGTAAGAACATATAGAAAACAAAGAAACAAACTGACAAAGGGATTAGAGCTGCCAGACAGACCACACGCTTTCCCCAGTTTGCGTCAACCTCAAACACTTTCTCTTGGGAACAGCAGGGAGAAGACGGTCTTATGCATGTTGCACACAATCACATATTCTACGCACGGTCATTAAAAGATGAAGATTCGCCATGGTGCATTCCGGGTGAAGAACTGCTGAGCAGTGCGGACCTTTACATTGAATGCAGGCATCTGCATGATGTTAGACTTGGCACTATATAACGGACTCCTCTAGGCCTCTAGGAATGCTCCGCCACATGTGATCATCAGGTTTTTACAAGAAACCGATATGCTTTATCTTGTATGATCATAGGTTGTCAAGAATGAACATTTTTATCTTCTCTTTGCTTTTCTTTTTGATAAATGTAGATTGATTGTTTTCTTCAGATTTTTTGTCTTACTTGTGCAGTCATGTGTTCCCATTTGGAATGTATTTACAGCCCTTCATATGGTCTGTTTAGTCTGATGAATCATGAACATCATGAACTGAAACTGCTTGGTATCCATTCACTGTAGACATGCTCAGGTTACCAAGAACGCTTACGAAATTTCAACTGTGTAATGGATGTGTGGCAGAAAATGACTTCAGAGCAGATCATGGACAAGCTGTGCAAGTACATCTATGCCAAGGACTCCACGGACCGCCTGCGCACCCGCGCCATCCTGTGTCAGATATACCATCATGCCATGCATGATCGTTGGTTCAAGGCCCGCGACCTCATGCTAATGTCTCACCTGCAGGACAACATCCAGCACTCTGATGTCCCCACTCAGGTAACGTCGTTTGTTTTCTTCAGTTGGTAATGTATGAATCAGCTTTCGGTGTATGGTGCTACACACACTTTTCTTTTTCTTTTGTTTGTTTGTTTTGACCTTCATGCTTTTGTTTACCTTTCAGAATCAAAGCGGATTTGTCTACAGAATTTGACCCAGCAGAGCTTCTTTGTTGCCGTGGATTTTTTTATATCTGTTAAGAGTATCAGTATGCTGCGCATGACACCTTTCATTCAGAAGCTGATTACACCACCAAGTCTACAGTCCACTTAAGTGGCTCCTCATGCCCTGCTCTGGCGGTGAATTCTGCCTCTGCAGGTCCATGCTCTGTAGTGTGAAAGTTGTGGGCATCTGCAGTAGTTAACTGGGGACTGTCGCTGGAAGGACGTGGTGTCAGAGGGATGACACACACTGAGCAGACTCAGTGACTTTGCAGGGATTGTTGTCAGGAGACGGCTGATCAGGGGACGTCCTATGAATATTTGGTCAGAACAGGCAGGGATGAATATTGCTTAAGTGATGTGGATGCAGTGCGGTTTCTTGTGTGATGGGTTGTCTGATAACGACTGCATATTGACTGCTGTTTATGGGCTACAGCAGGTCAGTTGTAGGTGTGGTGGTGTGCGTTGGGGGGGGGGGGGGGGGGGGGGGGGGGGCGGCCAGAATGAGTGGAGTAATGCCACTAGGGAGTAACAGAAGAGTAGATAACTCAGGAAAGTTTAGGGGAGGGGGGAGACCTGTTGCTTCAAAACTTGAACTGCAGATCTGTAATCTTTTGTCCTGGATGAGCTTGTAAGCCGCTACACCACCCACTGCCCTATAGCAGTGTTCGTAACTCCTTGAAACTCCGTGAATTCTGACAGCGAATTTCAAGACCTTGAAAACCTTTGAAAATCAATAAAATGTGGTTCTGTTGACCAAACCTTCTTGAAAACCTTTGAAGATCAAGCTATGGGCTCAAAAAATTTTTAGTGTGAGCAAAAAGAAATGGCAGTTTGATTTTTCTGCATTGAGATTAATGAAAAATGATTTAAAAACAAATTTTTACAAACATCCTGGATTGCCGTCAGCTATTTAACCAAGGGAGATAATTTGTAACTTCATCAATTTTGATGAAGTTACAAATTATCTCCCTTGGTTAAATAGACGACAACAATGCAGGATCGCGACAATGTTCGTAATTTTTTTTTTTTTTTTTTCTAGGTTTTTTTTCTTTTTTTCCTCCAACCAGTCTCTTACACACCATGCATAGTCTGTATGTTCTCTTACAAATGGACATATTTTTGCTGATTTTAGTGTTTTGGCGTTTGATACAAAGAGTCTGGGTTTGTTAATGTTCTAATGTGTGGTGTACTGGCACACTCCACGGCTGTTCAGAGCAAGCCACTTAGTTTTGAGAGGCAGGGGAGTTTACAGCTCGCCCACAGCTGCAGAGGCCAAGCCGTGAATGCAGGTCAGGGAAAGGGGTGTTTTCTGCAGGCTGCTCCCCCACCAGCCAGTTAACCGTGCTGTACTCGGCGAACTGAATGTCATTTGTGTAAAGCCGGTCTGGCAACAGTGTGTTCGGCATTGGTGAGCGGCCATTACAAGTGGGGCTGTTAGTTTGATAATTAGTGGTTGTCATGAAAAATGTAATATATCTGTGCTTTTGAGATGACTGAATAGGCGAATTCCCAACAATTCTTTTAATACCAAACTCGACTAGGTTTATTTTCCTGTAGATAATGTAGATACTGCATGAAAGCTTGTACACAAGTGGTCAGGCATATTCAAACAATGACAACACACACACAATTGTGCAAAAATGATGTCATCACTTTCTGGGAAGTTAATTTTCCCTAGTGAACTAGTACACAAGTTTGATACATGCCTCTGCTTGGACTACAACAACAAAAATGTTGGATCAGAAATGTGTAAGCCTTGTTTGTTTGGCCCTTTAACTAAGTGTCTCGCATAACTAAGTGTCTCGCATTGGACGGAAAAATAAAGCTGTGACTCATTTGATAAGAATTGAAAAAAGAAATGGCAGTTTGATTTTTCTGCGTTCAGGTTGATGAAAAAAGTATTAAAAACTTTTTTTGTTTGTTTCCTTTGTACACAAAAATTTGTTTTTAAATAATTTTTTTCATCAACCTGAACACGGAAAAACCAAACTGCCATTTCTTTTTTCAATTTTTACGCAAGTAATGTAGCCTTTAAATAAAAAAAAAAACTCCTTGAATTTTGTTCTTAGGAGTCTGTAGGAACCCTGTGTAGGGTCCTTCACAGTACTGCTTCTTTTCTTTTTCTTTTCTTTTTTTTGCCCCTTTCTGTTTTGTTTTGTTCAAGTGAGATTTTTCTTCCTCATTGATATTTGTATGCTGCAGATTCATGTGGTGCTTACCAGTTTTGTCAGTCTCTGTTCCTTCCTTCCTAGTTTTTGTTTGTTGGTTGTGTTTTTTTTTCATTTTTGAGAGGCTTCATTTATTTACTTGCTGTGCTCATCCCTATTTTTTTATTTAGTTGATGGGTTTGTTTTTTTTCCATAGTATTGCCTATTGAGCCCTTTTAATCTGCATTGTTATGACATGAGCATGTCAGTGTTGGTTATTAACTGTGTTTTTTTTTTTGTCCAGGGTGTTAACTAGTGTGTTGATTTTCAATGGGAAATTCATTCTAAAGAAAAAAAAAATTTTGAGCAAAGTATGCTGAATACTCTAGTTTTCAAGAAATCTTTTTTTTTATATATATATAAAACAGGTACCCACAAAACCAGTAACGCCAAGAAAGCTGTTTAACCGGAAAGGATTGATTCATCAAAGGGTACAATTTGGCCTGTCCAAAAATCAACTGGTCTGGAAAGAAATTTTTAGCACAATCAGTGATGAACACATTGAACTGTGCTTCTAGGACCATGCCTGAGGTGGACAGGTCAGGGAGATGTCAACCCATGTCACTGACACTTTCAGAGGGGGTGTCTTTTTCAGATCCTGTATAACCGTACGTTGGTTCAGCTGGGCCTGTGTGCCTTCAGGCAAGGTCATGTGCGGGATGCCCACAATGCCCTGGTGGACATCCAGAGCAGCAATCGTGCCAAGGAGCTGCTAGCTCAGGTCTGTATCATTGTCATCATCGCTGCTTTCATAATAATGACATATGTGGTTGATAGAAGTACTCAGTTGAAGGAGTTAAATGAAAGAGAAAATGGGAAGGGAGAAGGAGAGAGCCATATGGAAGGTTTGTACGATCACATTTGATAGAGGTAATAGGTGTATGTGCTGGCAATTGATGAGGAAGTAAAAGACTGATATGCAAGCATGTACATTGACAGTTAAAGGAAGACAAAATAGCTCCCTCTTTCTCACAGTCTCTCAAAAAGCATTCCCACACATAACGCCTGTATGTCCACACCTGGTCAGCATATGCAGTTGCAAGTACAAAAGTCTCATACATGTGTGCATGAATACAATTAGCTCTCAGTAAAGTAAAGTAAATCAGAAACATTACAGACATTGTACACGCCAACATTTGACCCTTCATGAGTAAAATATGAGGAGAACAAAGTCAGAAAAACTTAATCAGAGGAGGAGAGAAAGAGAAACGGCGCTAGGTTGGCAAAAAGGTTAACCCAGATTTTTTCATCCTCTTTCATTGAAGCAAGCAGTTTAAGTCCTGTTCAGCAACTTTTTTTTTTTTTAATCAATGGCCCCAAGCAGCTGACTGTGTTAATCCATTTCAGGGTCTAGTGCCCCAGCGTCAGCACGAGAGGACTCCGGAGCAGGAGAAGATTGAGAAGCGACGCCTGCTGCCCTACCACATGCACATCAACCTGGAACTCCTGGAGTGCGTCTACCTGGTCTCTGCCATGCTGCTGGAGATCCCCTACATGGCTGGTAGGTGGGAGGGTCCTTAAGGGGCTACATGTGTGGAAAACAGGGAGGGGGAAGTTGTCTTTTGGAAATTCTTCAGTAAGGTCGAGGGTTAGTCATGTTAAAGGTTGAAGAAGATGGCTAGTCTTGACATAACAGAACAGCCATCTTTTTAATTTGTCCAAACACATTTTATTTTTGAGGCCTTTCTTGAAGATGAGAGGTGTTGTTTTTTTTTTAGTTTAGTTTTGTATTTGGGTGTGTGCGTGTATGTTTAATCTTTGTGAGGATCTTCTGACACATTTCTGTCTTGCAAAGGTTTTCTGACAGTTACCTTAATTTTGAGGCTGTTCTGACAGTTTGAATTTTTTAAGGCTATTCTAGTAGTTGTTAGTCATCTGAGGCTGTCCTGACTGCTGTCTGCTTTTAGGGCTGGTTTAATAGTTTTGCACTTGCAAGACAGATGTCTGCTTTCAAGGACATTATGTCGACAAAAGTGGCAGTATTTGAAATGGCACAGTCATACAGGTCACAGCAAACACCTTGTTATTATATCAGATTAACTTTGTTTCAGGTGGACAAGTTTTCCTCTTTATTAGTTTGTCATCAACCCAGTATATGATTCTTGTATATTTTATTTAGTTTTTAAAAGTTCTATATTTCATCATTAATTCCTCACCACACGCTTGACTGTCAGCTCTGATCAAAATATTTCTTTGTAAAGTTTTTTTTAAAGAGAGAGTGTTCTGTAACTGAAGCATATGTCTTGTCTTTCACCAGCTCATGAGCTAGACGTGCGCCGGCGCATGATCAGCAAGAACTTCCACCATGTGATGAAGATGAGCGAGCGCCAGACGCTTACAGGGCCGCCGGAGAGCATGCGGGAACACGTGGTGGCCGCCTCCAAAGCCATGAAGGCTGGGGACTGGCGTGCCTGCAAAAACTTCATCATCAATGACAAAATGAATGCTAAGGTCAGACTTGCTTGGGCCCATCTGTCTCAACTCAAGGGAGATTGGGGGGGAGGAGGCTGATAGTTGAAGGTACAGTTGAACTTTGCTGTAAAAGCCAGAAATCTTTGAGGTTTTGATGTCATATATTGACCATGTCAAACTCTTACAAGCCATGGCCAGTGTGTTCGCTCTGTTTGGCCAGATTTTGTGGTTGACACTGTACTAAGACACCCTGAAGACGTTACTACATTTCTACTTTACAGAATGCAGCTTCTTCTGTAGTGTTTAGTTCTGTGGCCAAACACGGATGACATGATATTGCATGCTCTTCCCTTTAGCTTGTTCAGATCACAGTGCTTGTTTCTTTCTCCTGTAGCTCATTCAGACTACAACGCTTGTGCTTTACTTCCACAGTGCCGAACTTGAAAAATGTACTGAGTCCAAATTTATGGCCAAACCATTACCGTGTATCTGTAAGTGTTTGTGGTCCAAGATTCCTTTGCCTACTTCCTCTCTCACCCCCGATCCCCTAGCAATCATGCCTGTAAATTTCAGCCTTTTTTTAAATCACAACTTGGCCATTGTTAAAGATTTTTGGCCAGAAATTAATTGCAAGGGGCTAAACAAAAAGTTAAATTTGTAAACATTTACTTTTACTGCAGTCGATTTCTATTGTTAAAATCGACTGAAGCTGAGAGTGACCTAGATTTCGATTGGGATGAGGTTATAGATATGATGAGGTTAAGTTCCAGGAAATGCCAGTTTAGACGTCAAAAGTGGCAAAAAGAACATACACCTTCAGGGATACTAACAAGTGTGCTGCGCCTTGATGCTGTCAAAAGGGTCAGTGTAGGGGAGTGAGGGAGAGGAGGGGAGGGGATGTTGGCACTTACGTAGACCCATGGGGACTGATGTCTTTGTCCCGTATGGGGGGAAAGTGTGTGCTACACTAACTCTGTGGCTGGTTCTGCTGCTGCTGTCTTACTCATGGACTTCTGCTGTGATCCCGGCCACACACAACACAGTTATTATCCCTCTGTGTTGGTAGTCTGTGTTTGGCGATAGGGTTGGACACCTGGGATGGAGTGGAACATGGGAGATATGAACTTTGTTGCCACCACACCACACCACCCATACACCCACTCCCAGTATGTGACTGTTTGGATTTATAGGCAGGGTAGATAATTACGGCCAAGCATGTTTGCTAGAACATTGCGGATGCATGTACACGTACACATGTGCATGTGCTCCCTGGCAGACTCTTAATCATATACACATTTGCCATGTGCACTTAAATGGGAAGATTACCAAGTATTAAGCTGACCATCAAGAGAAGTTGGTCAGATTTCTGCTTCATTTGACAAAACACATGTATGCATGTACATACTTACAAAGTCTTGCACTGCATGCCTTGTGAAGGACTGTGGGTTACGGAACGCATGTGTCTCGTACCTTGCAGGGACTGAAAAGTGAAACTTTGCCAAGTTGACCCATTGTTGCTGTATAGGAGAAAGATGTCACAGTCCAGCTGGCCCAAGATTTGCATTTTCCGTCAGTTTTGGATTCTCAGAGTGCCAATCCTGGGATGAAAAGTGTTATAATACTTCCCTGCTCTTCAAATGCTCCAAAACCTTATGAGGACTTTGTACATGTAACAGGACGAAGTCCTGACAAGGACAGGAATATTATACTCATAGACACTTGCACACATGCACGCGCGCGCACACACACACACACTCGCACGCACGCACGTAGCACACACACACACACACACACACACCACACACACACACACACACACACACACACACACACACACACACATGAGCTTGGCTGATCGCACACGTGTAGACCCATTGCTGGAGGACAGTGTCTGCAATGGGGGGAAAGTGTGTGCCACAGTAACACTGTGCTGATGACAAAAACAGTGAGTGTGCCTTACTGGCCACACCCTGTCTTGGAGACATCAGTCACACAGGACATAATTTTTCATACTTATGCCTGATGCAGTGATATTGGCACTGCCTGAAGGTGTTAAGGAAGTCAGTAAGTTGACGTGATCGCAGTGAGTGAGAAAGAGAGAGAGTTATCATTCATGGATGCGCTGCCGGTATTCTGACTACATGACCTTTGTGACTAGTCAGACGAGATAAGTGCTGTGATATGTTTTGGGTTATCTGTAAGATTTTCTTTCATTGAAAACTGTTAAGTATGTCAATCTTTCAAAAACTAACCGAGATGTTTTGTATTGTATTTGAATTAACGAGCTGTTTTTTTCTTTGTTTTCCCTTATTTATATTGTATTTGTATTGTATTTAAGTTTACAAACTGTTTTTTCTTTGTTTTCCCTTGTTTAGGTTTGAAATGAGAGAATGGATTTCTGTCTTGTTCATCAAAAGCGTTAATACTGACCACTAGAAGTGATAGACTTGTCATGGTGTAGTTCCAGTCTGGTGGTGGGAGACCTCCAGCTCATACTAGTCTTAGTGTAGAGCCTGTTGAGACCAAAAAGATTATGGAAAAGCATCAGGTTTTCCAGAAAATTACATAGTTATTCCAGCGGCAAAGCTGAGGTGCCTAGATCAACAGTTGCAGTTCCACTGGTTAACCTTTTTTTTATTTTTTTATTGTTATTATCACTTTTGATCATTTATGTTGTGATCTTGGGTTGGTTGTGGAGGATGGATTTCCCTCAGGGTGGCTGATGAGTTGGAAGCAGTGGGCACATGTGTAGACCCATTCCGCCTGCTGATGGTGGTGGTGGGGGGAAAATGTGTGCTAAAGAAATATGACAGACAGTGTGTGTTGCTGTGGCCTGATGATCACAGACTGCAGAAGATCACATTGGCTGTGCAGGTTTCAGTTTGTCCGATACACTGTGGATTTGATTTAATGCGATTTATTCTCCACCAGTTTGTTTATGTATTGGGATTGATTGGTTCATTTATCGAATTATTGATTCGTGAAAGAAAAACAGTGTTTTAAGTTTGGAATGTTCTGTTCATTGATTAGATGTTCTTTGTTGATGCATCCATTGTATTTCTTTTATTTATCTATTATGAGGTTAGTTTATAAATAGTAGGACATACAGTATGTGTGGCTGGTTTCAACCTTTTTTCTTACCTGAAAAAAAGTGTTGCAGACTTGTTTTCAATAGCCATGAAATCTGTCCCAACAGAACAGTGATACCAGCGTGCTGCAGCCTGACGACATTACAGTCCGCAGCGCTAGTAACACTTTTTTTTTCCTTTCGGCGAACCAGGTGTGGGACCTGTTCTACCAGCGGGACAAGGTGCGCGACCTGATCTCATCCAAGATTCAGGAGGAGAGCCTGCGCACTTACCTGTTTTGCTACAGCAGCGTGTACAACTACCTGTCCCTGCCCCTGCTGGCCCAGATGTTTGAGCTGGAGCGCCCCGTCGTCCACTCCATCATCAGCAAGATGATCATCAACGAGGAGCTCATGGTCGGTACTGGTCTGCTCCCTTTTTTCTGTGTTGGCTTTCGTTCAGGGTAGGGGGTGGACTGTCTTTTCGGTGAAAGTGATATGGCCATGCTTGCACGCACATGCGCGCCGCGCACACACAACACACACACACACACACACCACATCCTCCTTACTTATCCCCCCTCCCGTCCCACCCTCTCACTCAAAGTCCAGGGTTCCCCAAGAAGAGCAAAACGCCTTTCATTCAAGCACTAATATCCCAGGTACAAGTGCACTTGAAATTTAGTGGTCCGTTAGCCATTGGTGGGCGTACTTGAATGATACTAGCACGTTTGAGCCGTTCAGTGTGAAGTCTTGAAAAAATGGTTTTGATCAGACCTGGTGAGGAAAACTTGTGAGCCAGGATTCTCATGTTGTTTTCAAACACCTCAGCCCTCAGGTGGCCCTTACTGTCAGCTGGAAAAAAACACAAACAAAAGAAGAGCAAGTTCTTTTGTTGTGTTTTGTTTTCTTCCGCATATTCAGGCTGATACTCCAGCAGGACACTCCCTGCATAGACGGGCAAGGATTCATCCCATCTACCCAACAAAGGGAGTGGGGTTTTGTGTGTATGACCGTTTTTTTTATCCCGCCGTTAAGGCAACTTCGGGGAAGGTGCATGCTATGTGTAACGTGTCATCCATACCAATGGCCAAACTGGCCTTCTCTTCCGAAAGTTGGTGATGGGATTTTACGTGTGTGCAAGATGTGACGCATGCGTTCACACACGGAACCTCGGTTTATAGTGTCATTCCAAGGACTGTCTGGGGAATGGAGTCAGAACCAATGTGAACTCTGAGGGAAAAATCCCCCCGTACCGAAACAGCCCGGCAGAGATTCGAACCCGCAACTTCAGGATCACAAGATCATGAGTCTTGCACTTTACTACTGAGCTATTCCGCTCGCAGAAGAGCAGTTGAATTGTAGTCACTATGGCCGCAAATATGAGAAAGTTGAAATGAAGAACAAAAGATCAGTAGAGGAAAAAATGAAATGGGGGATGAGGATGGGAGACATCCAAAGATTGATGCATTGACGTCTTCACAGGCCTCCATGGATGAGCCGACGCAGATGCTGTCGATGCACCGCACCGAGCCCACCCGTCTTCAGTCGCTGGCCCTGCAGCTGGCGGACAAAGTGGCCTCCCATGTGGAGAACAACGAGCGCATCATGGAGGTCAAGCAGGGCAACTTCTACTTCCAGAAGTCCAGTAAGTCTTGGGTTGGGTCACATAGTCCGCTAGTCCATGACACAGCTGTCATGTGTGACACAAAGACACTGGATAGCTCAGTTTCTTTTTTTCTGTGTGTGATTTGTGTGTGTGTGTGGTTGTGGTGTTTATGTTGTTATTGTAAACTTGCTGGTGCAAAATGATGTACACTTAACCTCATGCTCATTTCCCTTCCCCATTTTTGTTCATTTTGCTTTTTGAATGGCAAATTAACGGGAAGAACAATTTCATTTCTAACCCTTTTGAAACCATCTATTCTCGAATCACAGTATATATATATATCTTAGTGCCACTTTATTTTACAGCTACTGATTTAAAATGGTTTTTATCTATTGTTTCTGAAGCAGTTCTCTCGCTCCTGTATATGAAGTAAAAGAAAGTTAATGTAGTTTAAAACCTGTGAAGTGTTTTCTCCTCTTCCCACAACAGAGAGCTGTCATTGTCAAGATAACATTGCTTCGGTTGGTTCAGGAATGCAGCATCAGGGCCCATCCTCTCACTCTGGTGTTCTCGCCGTATTTGCTTTGAATAGGTTCTGGCCTGATTTTTTTTTTTTTTTTTCAATCTGTCGTCTTTCGCTGCTTGTGAGGGACTTTGTGGTCAGTGGTCTTTTAGAGGTGTGATGAATTTTGTCTTACTCAGGAAGGGAAAGAAGACAAACTGAAAAGTAAAGGAAAGGAAACAAGGTCCTGCTGATCAGAGAAAACTGGTTAAAACCAGGGAAAAGACATTGTTTTCAAAGACTGCTGGAAAGTTGGAGGGAACATAGCTGGCAAGGGAAAAGTCGAGGAATTTGGTAAACAATGTTCAAAACAGGGAAAAGTCGAGGAATTTGGTAAACAATGTTCAAAACAGGGAAAAGTCGAGGAATTTGGTAAACAGTGTTCAAAATAGGGAAAAGTCGAGGAATTTGGTAAACAATGTTCAAAACAGGGAAAAGTCGAGGAATTTGGTAAACAATGTTCAAAACAGGGAAAAGTCGAGGAATTTGGTAAACAATGTTCAAAACAAGAATGGCAAAATTCTTTAAACGCATATGCAAATCTGCGGGTTCATTAAACACATATGCAAATCTACGGGTTCACAATTAGGACTGAAAAATGCTTTGTTTTATTTTTGTTTGGAAACAGAAAACATGTAAAACAAAACAGAAAAGAAAAAGAAGTAAGCTGTAAAAAACTCATGTGTTGTGTGATGTGAGGGATATATCGCATTACTTTTGGTAGCATCGCATTTTTGGAAATGCAGTCATGGAAAAGATGTTTTGTACTTTCAGCTTCTTTCAGCCATTTTTTGTATAAGGAATTTTTTTATTAAAAAAAAAAAAAAAAGATGAGGAAAGTCAAGGCACTTTCGTGTTGATTGTGCTGTACAAATTCTGAAAAAAACGTTATATCCCCCTCACAGGCTTGTCCCTAACACTGTCACTTTAGTGTCATAGTCCAGATGTATGCTCTAGTGGTTCACGGCTCGTTTCATCAGCAACTTGTTGTATTTTCGAACTTGTAGTAATATTGTTCATTGTAAGGTCTATTAATTAAGCTTTTAACATACCATTTCCTGTGTGACATGGTTTTTCATTTTCGAAAAGATGTTTTAAAACTGTTGAACATGCTTTAGATTGGCAAGACATTTTTTCATGAATTTTGGTGTCATGACACGTGACTACATCCACACACACAGATATGCTGTAGATCAGCATGATTCTTTGCACTATATTCATTTTGTTAATACCAGACCGGAAAATGGACTTCACATAGCTTCAGCCTACTTGTTCCACACCTCGGTCACCAGAAAGTGCCTCATGAAGAATGAACTGGAAATCACCTGTTTGCCAGATACACTACCATGTTTAGTGTGCATCAATAATACCTTTCTCTTGGCATACTGGAATGCTTTTAGAGGAGTGTTCAGGGTGGATGTGCTGTTTGAACTTAAGGGTTTCCAACCATGGAAATGGATTGCTAAGAGACCTGTCAAAGGGGCACTTCAATAGACAAAAAGATGATAGCGCTGGTTGTGGATTTTACTGGTGTCTGAAACTTTCAGAGCCTTCAGGTGAAATTTTCACAAAAATCAGACTGGTTCTTTTTTTTCTTCTTTTAATTAGATTATTTATCTTTGTGACTATCCATGTAAATGATTGGCAGAGGGCTTGGGCTTTTTAGTTTGGTTTTTGTGGTCACTGCATGAATATTTCCACCACAGCCCACTTTCTACTCATAATATTCCATTATGTGTCTGTTAAGTTTGACTCTGCTGCTTTGAAACATTTTCATCTATCTACATACATCCTCTTCTCTCTCTCTCTCTCTCTCTCTCTCTCTCTGTCACACTCTCACTCACTCTCTCTCTCTCTCTCTCAGTTGATCCTTGATTCATTTGGTTGCTGTGTTGAAGTAATCTTTTTCAATTTTCCTCTTTTGATCTTTTTTGTTGTGCATCATATTTTCGTCGAGTTTGTGTTTTCCCAAAGACTAACACACAGCAAAGTGGCTGACATGTGCTGCATGGCGCTGTGTCTTGACAGAGATGTTTTTCTAGTCAGTGGGCTGGTAAGCCAGAACTAAACAGGTGGCTGACCTGTAACCTGGTGGCGGGGTTGTAGATGCTGCTCTCTTCTCTTTCACTTTTGGTGGCAGGGAAAGGTTTGGATCTCTCCCACCCCCTTCCTTCTCTTTTTGGTGTGTGGGTAGCATGTGTGATTATGTAAGAGAAGGGGAACTCTGTGTGGGTGTGGGCGCGCACGCGAGTGTGAGGGAGTGAGCGCATGAGGTTTCGGTACGCATGTGGTTTTGGTAACCTGGAAGCTTTGAAAATTCTTTTGTGGGCAAGTGTACATGTCTTTGACACGCTTCTTTGGTGTACGACATGAGCTGTATTTGGAGCGTCATACAAAGCAACCAGACCCAGCAGGAAGACATGGATCCTGTTCGTTTGCTATGCCTGGGGCTGCCTGTCTCTGGTTCTGGTCTCAGGTGTCAGGTTTTGGCCTAGGTCAAAACCCCTTCCCCCCCCCCCCCCCCCCCCCCCCAACCTCCCTCAACCCCACCTGCTCTCTTCCCACTTCTGTTTGCTGTTTGTCTCTTGGGTCTCCTGTGTATTAGTAGAACTATTTTGTCAGGTAGATATTTCAAATACATACATTAAGTTGTTTATGTGTAATATTCCGGCAAACCAGCCTTTTTGTTGTTGTTGTTTTTTTGGTTGTTTTTTATTACAGACATGATCATTTTACCATCCTGAATTTTGTCTTTGACCGATCACAGTCGGAGCTTTTATTTCAGAGAAGGTTTAGCAGTTCTTTCTTTCTTTCTCTTTTTCGTGTATTTGTTTGTTCGTTTGTTTGTTCTTCTTTTTCCTGATAGGTGTTTCTATTTTTTAATGTCAAAGAGCTCATGATCCCACACATCAGTGCATGTGTATTTGTGCATGAGAGTAGTGACAAGGTTTCAGTGGAATGTTGGTTAGAATCATTTGAAATTGAATGGCTTTTAGAATTACTTGGGTTTTTAAGAATTATCTGATTAGCTTTAGAATTACTTGGGTTTTTAAGAATTATCTGATTAGCTTTGAATTTTTTTTTTCAGAGTTATTAATATTTAGATAAGGGTTTTTTTTTTCATTGTTATTATTACTTAACATAAAAGAATGCAAGTTTAATTTATGACAGGTTTCACAGTATTCAGACTTTAAGATGGATCAGGATTTGAAGACTTAGCGGATCAGGATTTGAAGACTTGGCAAATGCCTCATTCTTCATCGTGAAGCAAGGATCTTACTATAACTAAAGATTAGAAACACAAAATGAACACTTTGGATTCAGTTTTTAGTTTGTAAAATGCAGTTTGATTTTCCAGTCAGTAGGAATTCAGGCAGATGCTGCCATTTCCTTTCAGTATGTAGGTTCATTTCAAATTCACGGTTTCACAAGTAAGTGTTGAAAGGAAGAAAAAAAAAAAACAGTTCTCATATCAAAAAGAAAATGAATGATTCAATAAATGATCAGTGTGCCGTATATGTACATCTACACGGGAAGTATTATCCGTAGCAATGAAAGAAAAATAATGTGGCATGTTTTCTTACTGTGTGTATCTCGGAACCTTTTTTTTTTTCATTAGCCACAATTTCTTAGCAACTCACAAAAAGTACAAGATTGAGAATCTAGATCTTCAAATAAGATTTTAGTTTTATTTTCAATTTAAATGCTTAAAGGAAATGTTTTGCTGACAAACAGAACTGTCCGTCTTCAGAATCCAGCGACCGGAATATATAACATAAACATTATTCGTAAACTAGTTAAGCAAGTACGATGTATTAAACAAACTTTTTTTCATACATGAGATATGTGCATACATTGCAGAATCGACATTTGAGGTTTAATTTATTTTCATGTGTAGGAATCGGTGACTTTTTTGTGTAATTGGACAGAGAAGGTGGTGTGCAGTATTACCAATTCCAGTCATTAGCACTGGAGATAGACAAAATGGAAAGTTGACAAGACCAGTACCATGAAATCTGTCATATGGTGCAATCAGAAATTGCACCATTTGGAAACGCACTGTTCGCAGCAGATTTTAATGGTTTAGAGTTGCTGTAAAGATATCTGATCCAAGGGGAGTAGAGCAGTTCTGCTTTTGAGTGCTTCATCATACACCAAGTTGGACATTAGGTTGAAGTTTTTTATTTTACTGTCTTTTACACACACACACACACACACACACACACAGAGAATTGTGATAAATCATTGTCAGGTGTTTGTTGCTGTAGGTTTTCTTGGACAAAACAAAGACCTTTGTTGTCTGAGCTTTTACAGAATAATGGTAGTTTCTTATTCTTTTTACCTCGGCCAGAGGTCCCAAGACGCAGCATTACTGAACTTGTGTGTGTTAACACAACCCGTTATACCCTTTCTAAGCACTGAGAACATTGCAATCATTGTATATTATTCTCTAAGAACATGCAAATTGGTTTCATTAACAAATTTTTCCTTTTTGGACAGCTACACAACACTGTAGAAGTTACCACTATTTCTATAGACAGATTCCCTAGGTTTGTCTGTTTCCGCCTCAGAGTGGACAAAGAGTTGTAAACCATGACATGTTCAAGCCAACTTTTCCTGCACTGCAATGATACTCGCAATGTGTGGCAAAGCAGCAAGGCACCCATTGCGAGCATAGTCACAGCTTGTGTTGAAAAAGTCCATCCCACCATTCAGATAGTGACGTTGCATCTTCAGGGACAATGTCTGAACGTAACTCCCAACACCTTGATGTTTTTAGTATTTTCTACCCCATCTGTGAAGGATGAGACTGAACGTGAACGCAAGTGGGTTGTTGTTTTTTTTTCTTTCTTTCTTTTTTTTTTCTCTCACCGACTCCAGTGCATGCACTTCAGAGCAAAGTCTCATCCAAAGGACTTGAAGGGGGTTGAACTCTTCAAAGATGTTGACTCTGAGGAGAGTATCTCTCAAACCTGGCTGTCTCCAGCAGGGATCAAATACGGGACTGATGGGTCAACGAGAACAGTGCTTTGTCCACTGGACCTACAGATCCCTGATGGAGTGGTTTATGCAGTGTCCATGCTGAGAAATGGATAGACAAGACATGTCGTCCCTTTGATGTTTTTGTTTGTTTGTTTTGCTGCTGGAATGTGTGATTACAGTTTGATGTGAACAGGTGATCTTGTTGTAAATTTGTTGATTTTGTTGCCAGAGGTCTTGATGGATACGTTTTTCTCTGTATCACTAATGATACAAAATCTTTTCACGCCTGTTTAGAACATGTGCCCTGAATGCAATTGAGGTACGATATGCTACCGTGGTATTTGTCCTCTGAAAGCTGTAAAGGTATGATATATACACACTTAATGCCATCAAGGTGCAGTATACACCATATTTTACGGACTACAAGTTTTAACAGTACATAAGGGTAGAATGAGGTGCACATGAACATTACAAACAAAAGTGAAAAAGATTCAAATTCAGTGAAACTAAGGTAGACATTTCTCACCTTATGCACTTTGCTGGCAGATGTCCTGGAAGAACTTGAGGAAATATATCAAGAAAGTAATGCATACAAACTGCACAACTTGGGTCATGCTCCTTTCTTCTTTTTTTCTTCCAGGCAATCAGAACTTCCAGCAGAATCAGAATTGGGGAGGCAACAAGTTCCAAGGTTTGTATCATGGAAGGACCTTTTTCGGTCTGCTTCCTGTTTCCGTGACTCAGTATGACATGGGAGGGGTGGGGTGGTGTAGTAACTAGTTATTGGACTGTCATAACTGAGCACCATTTTAAGTCTCCAGGCATTAGGTTCAAAATTAGAATGTTGAAATGTTTGTTTAGATATTGGGAAGAGGAGGGGAGGGGAGGGGGTTGTTATCAATTGTAAAATAATACAAATTTGGAAGCAATTTTAAATTGATGAGCCAAGTTCACAGAAATGACACAAATTCAAGTTTGGGTGAATTTTGAATTTGTGTCCTGTTAAATAAAGCACTGTCTGTTTTAGGTACAATTTAAAATGATTTGTCCTCTGTCAGTAAAATACAATTTCAGATTTTGGACACAAGTTTGAAATGAGTCCACTGAAACAATTTGTTATTGTGTTTTACATACACTTTTTATATTTGTCCGGTGCACTAAAATTATACGATTTGTAGTTGCAGAAACAATTATAAATGATGTAAGCCACACTAAAACAATACTTTTTGGATACAGATTTTGAATGAGATATCCAGTTAACTTACAAAGAAAATGCAGTTCTGTCTGCACCTTCACATGCCTACGGAAACAAATTTGTTAATTTTCATTTCGTGTGGATTTTAAAAATTGATAATTTTTTTGTTTTTAACCATTTCAGGTCGAAGGAATGATCGTCGGGACAACCAGCGCTATGATAGGAACAGGAACTACAACCGAGACAGGGACTATAACCGTGACAGGGACTACAACCGAGATAGGGACTACAACCGAGACAGGGACTACAACCGGGACAGGGACTACAACCGGGATAGAGACTACAACCGGGGCCGGGACTACCAAAGGGATTAGTTCCTTCAGGCATCTCGCTGACCCTTTCCATATTTATCACTGTACTAGTTTGCAAACTGCAGTACATCAGCCTGCATTGGCAAGTGTGGAATTAACTGGGAATGGTCAAGATACCCAGTGTCATTCTTGATTTGGGAAAACCCAGTTTTATGTCAAGAACATCATGCATGTGTTGGGATCGACCTGGTGTTGGTATAGACTGTTCATGTGCAATGCAGTGGATGATTTGGGATAACAAAGGCATGAATAAAATTTGTGAATCCATCTTTTGTGTGGAGTTGTGTATTTTGGGAGTTTGTGCAAGTCATTTTTTTTTGTTCGTTATTGTTTTCTTTCTGAAGCACTTTCTGGTGTGTATGTAAACCTATATAATGCATTTACTTCTTCATTTGCTGGAACTTGTCTCAGCCTGCTGGTGCTATGAACCTCCTGTGGTTCGTCTGACTGGCTATGAAGACCCCCTAAATGGCATTGTAATAGTAGTCAGTTGGATTAGTCTTGAAATGTTATTCTTTTTGGGAGCAAGGGAAAAGTTGAGAAAACCATGCTGGGTGTGCTGGTCTTGTTGTTGGGTGTGCTGGTCTTGTAGTTGGGTGTGCTGGTCTTGTAGCTGGGTGTGCTGGTCTTGTAGTTGGGTGTGCTGGTCTTGTAGGCACTGTGGCAGCAGCTCCAGTGGATTTGGTATGCCCATGTTTGTGAACAGTCAGGTCATGAGTGAGAGTTTTGGGTGGATGCAATAGAGGGGTGTCTTGTGGAGCGGAGTGATTGTTCCAAGGTTGCTTGTTCGTGTGACTATAGACGAGGATAGCAGGCCGGTGGGTGACTAAAACAATCTGAGCATAGCAATTTCAATGCCTTATGAGCAATTAAATTTGAGGAGCGCAGTCTCGTTGTCTTATGGGCAACTGAATTTGAGGAGAGCAGTTTCAAAGCCTTATGGGCAACTAAATTTGAGGAGAGCAGTTTCAAAGCCTTATGGACAACTAAATTTGAGGAGCGTAGTCTCATTGTCTTAAGGGCAAATGAATTTGAGGAGAGCAGTTTCAATGTCTTATGGGCAACTAGATCTGAGGATAGCAGTTTCAGTTTTACGGGCAACTGAATCTGAGGAGAGCAGTTTCAATGTCTTACGGACAACTAGATATGAGGATAGCAGTTTCAATGCCTTCTGGGCAACAAAATTTGAGGATAGCAGTTTCAATGCCTTATGGGCAACAAAATTTGAGGATAGCAGTTTCAATGCCTTCTGGGCAACAAAATTTGAGGACAGCAGTTTCAATGTCTTAGGGGCAACAAAATTTGAGGATAGCAGTTTCAATGCCTTACGGGCAACAAAATTTGAGGATAGCAGTTTCAATGCCTTATGGGCAACAAAATTTGAGGATAGCAGTTTCAATGCCTTACGGGCAACAAAATTTGAGGATAGCAGTTTCAATGCCTTCTGGGCAACAAAATTTGAGGACAGCAGTTTCAATGTCTTAGGGGCAACAAAATTTGAGGATAGCAGTTTCGGTGTGAGATTAAAGCTCCGACAGGCAACTAAATCCAAGGTTAGCAAAATGTAACACATTCAAGCTCAGGATTTTTTCTTTCATCTGCTTCATTCGCAGAAACTTGCTTGGTCCAAGACTTGAAAAAAATTTTGTTTGCCTGCCAGTAGTCGAGTCTTGAAAGTGAAGGAAACTGAAGAAATCTGAGGTTATCAGAATGTAACACATTCAAGCTCAGGATTTTTTCTTTTCTGCTTCATTCGCAGAAACTTGCTCAGTCCAAGACTTAAAAAAAATTTTGTTTGCCTACCAGTAGTAGAGTCTTGAAAGTGAAGGAAACTGAAGCATACAAAGGTTTGGGATGATGTTTCTTTGGGAAAAGGCTCAGTTGTGTGATGCGACCACCCTTTTCCATTACGTTTTTTCATCATGTTTAGTCAGGCAGTTGGCTTGCTTGAAAGAATCAGAAGTAGCCCTAGCTGGTAGAGAAGCTGTTCAGCCCTCAACTCCAGCTCTTTCAGGAAGATTTGGGGTATGAAGTGGAATGACTGCTTCACCAGCAAGAAATCGAAAAGCGATAACATCGGATTCTGCTCCTTCTTATGCAAAGGGTGCCCTGAATTGTTGGGCCAAATACCTCGTCTGAATAAACAAGTACTTTTGACGGAAACAAAAAAGAAGAGAACAGCCAAAACTGAACTAGCAACCAACAATCCAGCGTGACCTCATGCATAGGAGCTGTAACAATGTCCAAACACTGACCGATCCCACCAGAGTAATGAATGCCCAAGGTGCCCAACATTACAGAAACTTCTGTAACTGGTAAGAGAACAGTTCACTTTGTCTGAAGGTCACCAGTTATAAGCATCAGCAACGCTGTGCAAGTGAAGTGTGGTGCAGGATTTTCCACTCTCCCACATCAACCATGGCTTAATGCTTTGTGTTCATACACACAGACAAGTTACGTTTGCTAAAAAATACCATGCCACATAACTAAATCGGTGTTAGGTGGATTATTGAAATATGAACACATTGAGCAGCAGGACACTTTGAAAGGTGATGGGCACCATTCCACTCAGAAATGCTGCATGTCAACAAAACGAGAAATTAAAATTAAACATCCGTAGGAAGAGAGAGAGGCAATCAATCCCGAATCCACAGACATACAGTGGTGCTTTCAATGTTAACATGGCATGGATAAAAAGGATCTATAAGCGGGTTAAATTTCTCTTTATTGATCCATTCACCTAAACGAGCTACTTTAATCACAAGTGAAAACTAAATTATTGTTCCAGCAGGGGAACAATTGGCATGGCATGGAGTGAAAAATCCCCAATGTCCTCTGTAAGATATGGAAAATGCAGATCATAATGTTATGTTGTGATGTTGATACATTCATCCATCAGCAAGACTACACACACATACTATAGAACCTGTTTTCTTGGAACTTGGTGAAAATGGGGGAATTACGCAGTGTTCACTAAGGGAGAGTACTACTGCATGCCTCATGTAGGAAGAGCTGGCTCCACATTTAAATTTTGAGAGAGAGCATGGTGATAAGATACTAATAGTCGAAGCTGTTTATAACGAAGTCTGATGTAACGAATGCCAGATATAACAAAGCAAATAGGTTGGTCCTGGCAAAAATCCTTCTTTACATGACTAAAAATACCTTGGATGTAATAAAGTTGGATATAATGAAATGCCTGTTACAACAGAATGGTTTTGGGGTCCCCAGCAGGCGATCACGCCAGTTATAACGAAGCAGCCGCCTTTAGCAAATATGTTAGGGCCCCGTAAAGACTTCGAGCTGGATACAACAAAGTGGTTATATTAGTATCCGGGAACCATTTCTTGGAAATAGTTCGTTTGTTTGCTGCAATGTATATTGCTTCATACGGTCGCTTGCTATTCTAGGGAGATGGAGGAATGCCCGCATAGCACATAAAATGCAGAGCTTTCTATGCGTTGCTCTAAATAGAACTCACATGCGTACACATGAATTGACTAGCTGTTTAACCTAAGATTGTTTCATTTTTTTCACATAGGTAGATTGAAAATACACAGTATTTCTTTTTATTGTATGTTTGTTGTGTGGTAAACGTCACATCTGTAATTTGTTAACAATAAAATTGTATTCTAATGTCCTATAATCCAAGCACCCGTGATTGTCGAACCAGAGCAGTCGACTCATGTGGGGGTAAGTTCAGCGACTGTAGACAGAGGAGATTCAAGAGGGACGAGTGTGCCCGGTGAAGGGGACAGAGGTTGTCGGGTTCTGATTTAATAGGTCATTTCATCATGGTGTCTGTACATCACAAAAATCTGTCGCTAAAGTGAAAAATTGAAATAATTCAAGAAGTTGAAAGAAATCCAGCAAAACAGAAGAAAATAGCGGAAGAATACGAAATTGCACTGTCAGCACCAAGAACCATTCTGGCTTCCAAAGAGAAGTGTAAAAGTCAGTATTTTAGAGGTGAGGACACTACAGCACGCCAGAACTCATTTTTAGGTACTTTCCGAAAAGAATCAAACGAGAAGTGTGACAGAACTGCTGCAAGTACGTGTACTTGGGTGCCTTCGTGTAATCATGTGGACTGCTGTTACGAGGATGAAAAATCATTCTTTTGAAATCTTTCTCTTCACTATTCATGCTTGAGGATTTTTTTTTTCCTGTCCCAACTGTGGCAACATCGACTTATCTGTTCTGTCAAAAAAAGAGTGGCATTGAGAATTTTCCCTGTCCAGTGTGGCAACAATCCTCCTTTTCTGTTTTAAACATTTTTCTTAAAAAGTCTTTAAATGACTCCGCCGAACAACCATGGCTGTTCAGAGCAAGTTACTTAGTTTTGTGAGGCAGGGAAGTTTACAGCTCACCCGCAGCTGTAGAGGCCAAGCCGTGAATGCAGGTCAGGGAAAGGGATGTTTTCTGCAGGCTGCTCCCCACCAACCAGCTAACCGCGCTGTACTTGGCGAACTGAATGTCATCTGTGCATAGCCAGTCTGGCAGCAATGTGTTCGGCATTGTTGAGCGGCCATTACAAATGGGGCTGTCGGTTTGATAAGTGGTTGTCATGAAAAATTTAATATATCTGCGCTCTTGAGATGACTGAATTGGTGAATTCCCGACAATTCTTTTAATACCAAACTCGACAAGGTTTATTTTCCTGTAGATAACGTAGATATGGCCTGAAAACTTGTATGCAAGTGGTCAGGCAATTATTAGAACAATGACAACACACACAAAATTATTGTGCAAAAATGATGTCATCACTTTCTGGGAATTTAATTTTCCCTAGTCAACTAGTACACAAGTTTGATACATGCCACTGCTCAGACTACAGCAACAAAAATGTTGGATCAGAAACGTGGAAGCCTTGTTTGTTCGCCCTTTCACTAAGTGTCTCGCGTGGGACGGAAAAGTAAAGCTGTGCAACATGAACAAACAAATCACAAGACAAAACATGACACATTTCGACCTAGTAATAGTAATGTTGCTTATAGCCCAGTCGACCACTAAGGGCCATGTCAGGGCTGTCACCACGTTGTCAACTGAAATCATTTTTAAAAAAAGAAAAATTCACACAACTCTTTAAATTCATCTTCCAAATAACCACCAGAAATTTTGTTCAAGATCTTTCCTTCGTAAAATCTTAGATCAGATGAAAAATGTTAATCTCCCTCAGAAATTCAAAGATCACGTCAGGTGGAACATCTCTGAACAAGGTTTTCATGGAGTCTGCTGTAAAGTGTTTATGTCTCACGTCATGCAAGTCCCAACACTCCGAAAGGATACGTTTCACTGTGAGTGGTAGATGATGTGGAATGCACCACGGATCTTCTTCTCCTTTTAAAAGATAAGAATGGGTTAAAACGAGTGGTCTGTATGCAAACGGCACAAAACTGTTTCTTATTTATGGCCACCTTGGGAACATGGTAAAAACTCAGGTTTGGGCAGATTTTAATTTAAGTTTGTTATCCATCTGCAAGTCCCATTCCTCTTGCCAGAGGTCTTTGACATAAGCCTGGGTTTGGGGTTTCAGATCAGTGTGAGGGATAGACAAACTGCTCAACTTTTCCTTTGTGGCACTCAGGTTGATGAATCGTTTCGTTGCCTGGAATGCCCACATGGCTGGGAACCCAAGCAAAGACTATTATATACGTCCGATTTCAGAGAGGTGTACAGTGCGAATAACTTCAGCAGTTGAGGTCATTTGATGTTATGGCCGGCAATGGCCTCCAATGCAGAAAGGGAGTCTGACAAAATAAGGATAAATCTTTATGTTTGGATTAGGAAACCATTTCAAGAGCCAGGACCAAGACCTCAGCAGTGTTGATGAGGTCTTCTTCAGAAAAGATAATCAACACTCGGGACAACGAAAATGAATGAGCAGTCACTTACCTTCGTCAAATTCGGTGCAAGATGGGTGTTGATTGAAAACGAGGTCATCAGAAAGGAGACAATGCGAGTTAGTAGTGATGATAATATTATACAGACAGCAATAATAATGTTGATAAGAATATTTTTAAAAATAATAAAGAGAGGACTACTACCACTTTTGGTGATATTATGGCAACAGCAGTTGTACTGGAGAGAGGTTAGAGGATTGTCGAAGAGCATGGTTGTAATGGCAACATTGTCAGTGGCGATGACGATGGTGATAATGGCAACAATTGTAATATTGATAAAAACACTGGTAATACTAATGATAATACTGACAATGGAACAGTAATGGTAATAATAGTACTAATAACAAAAGTAATGGCACAAAAATATGATGAAAAATAATATCAATAATGGTAATGATGATAATAGTACTGACACTAATAATAGGGGAAGGGAGGAGGAAAAAGGTGGAGGGCGAGGACAGGAAGAACAAAGGAGGAGCGTACAATTTATGGAAAGGATGGAATTTCTAAGGAGGGTACAATTTATGGAAAGGACGGAATCTCTAACAAGTAAATTAATAGTTAAAATAGGCATATCTATAGGGAATAGTAATCATGATTGTAACTATATAGTAGTAACAGTGATGTTATAGGAGGCTGGAAAAATGGTAGGTTGGAATGTCAGAAATGTAAAGTATAATGATAGTAGTAATAGTAAATATGAAAAATGTAACAGTTATGAAGTTGTAACAAGAGATATATTGATAACAGCAAAACAAAAATATAGAATTGGTAATCATAATAACAATAGCGATCATATATAGTGATAGTAGTGATGATGATAATGGTGATGTTAACACTAATTGTGGTTATTAGAATAATAAAGTTGGTCAGGTTTTCTTTTAAATGATAGTGATGATGATGGTGCCAATCATGATTATGTGATGACAGAGCTACCGATAGCAATAATAATAAAAGTAATCTTAGTAATAGTGGAAGGAACAGAGATGGTCGATGTGTAAGTTTACAGTGCTACTGGAGCAGGAAGGTGGTGAGGATTATGTTAATATAGTTATGTTAATAGTGGTAACAGTAGGTGAAAAGGAATGGGGGTGATTAATGAGTGAAAAGTTAACAGTATTATTGGAGCAGAGAAGAGAAGGGGGGGGGGGGGGGAATAAAAAAGGAGGGAACCACACACCTACACTTGCGCACATACACTGGCACTCTTTTATAATTTTTTTTTCTAGCTATTGTGTACAAGTGTTATGACTAATAGGACCTAGTGATTCTATGCATTACAGTAGTGATAATAATGATGGTAACGGCAACATCAGTAATGATAATAATATGATAATCAGTAATGATGATGACAGTTATCATGATAAAAATATAATAGTAAAGATAGTGACACTGGTAGAAGTAATCTTAGTAATAATTAGTAGTTTGTGGAAAGAAACAGAAGAGGTCAATGAATAGAAAGCAAATGGTACACTTGGATGATAATAATGATAGTATCAATGGTAAGTGTAGTAATATTAGTAATAATAACAGTGGCTGGAAAGAAAATGAAATGATCAATAACAGGGCTGGCATTCCTATTGAAAAAAAGAGAGAGAAAAAAAAAAGAAAAAAGTGTGTGTGTGTGCTCCTCCATATAGCTACATCTACACCTACACACATATGCACAGGAAAGAGGAACTCTTGTAGAGGAAATAGTATATGAAATTAAAAAAAAAAAAAAAAGATGAAGAAAAGGGAGTGGGTAAGTATTCCAGTAAACAATAGGTTGATGTGGCAAATAGAGTTCAGAGAGAGGGGAAAGGAAGATAGCTTAACTTACATGCAAGGCAAATAGCAGGAGGTCTGGAAGTGTGTGTGTGTGCGCTGGTGGGAGGATATAGTGGGCCGATATTTCGACTGTGGATAGGTACATTACTTTTGATTGTCGATCTTTTGAGGGTGGAGGGAAGGAATGGGTTTAAACAAAACAAAACAAAGAAAAGGTGGGGGGAGGAGGCTGGCAACATACCTACACCTTTTGTCATTTCACAGAATGTGATAATTTGAGGGATTTTTTTTTTTTTTTTTTTGTCCAGTGTGGCAACGATCATCCTTTTCTGTTGTTTCATAGAATGTGAGAATTTGAGGGATTTTTTTTTTTTTTTTTGCCCAGTGTGGCAACAATCATCCTTTTCTGTTGTTTCATAGAATGTGAGAATTTGAGGGATTTTTTTTTTTTTTTTTTTTTTGCCCAGTGTGGCAACAATCATCCTTTTCTGTTGTTTCATAGAATGTGAGAAATTGAGGGATTTTTTTTTTTTTTTTGTCCATTGTGGCAACAATCATCCTTTTCTGTCATTTCATAGAATGTATTTACATATCAGACATTATAACTACCTTTCCATAAACTGTATATTAGTGATCTAATGTGTACTGCTAATAATAAAGAACTCTTGATTGTATACACGAAGACATAAAAACACATCTATGACTTTTGAGTTTCGCTATAATCATGGAGAAAGGCAAAAGTAAAAAATTATCTTAAATAAATGTTAGCGCACCACCAAGACAAACATGGACAAACGAATCACAAGACATGACATGTTTTGACCTCTAAGGTCTTCTTCAGGCAAGATACAAATAAATAGGACAACGAAAATGAACGAGTCTGTCACTTAGTTTGATCTCTTCAGCGCAGGTAGGATGTTGAATGAAAACGAGGCTGTTACTGTGTTAAAAGGGAGATAATGTGAACGAGTCTGTCACTTAGTTTGATCTCTTCAGCGCAGGTAGGATGTTGAATGAAAACGAGGCTGTTACTGTGTTAAAAGGGAGATAATGTGAACGAGTCTGTCACTTAGTTTGATCTCTTCAGCGCAGTAGGATGTTGAATGGAAACGAGGCTGTTACCGTGTTAAAAGGGAGATAATGTGCGAGTCGAGGTAGTGATGATGATAATTTTATTACTGATAAGAATACTAATAAAGGTCAAAATATTGAAATATTCAACCCCTACCTTGCGCTGAAGAGATCAATCTAAGTGACAAACTCGTTCATTTTCGTTGTCCTTTTTGTTTGTGTCTTGCCTGAAGAAGACCTAAGAGGTCGAAATGCGTTGTGTTTTGTCTTGTGACTCGTTGTCCAGGTTTCTCTTGGCGGTTTGCTAACATTTATTTAAGATTTGTTTCGATTTCCGCCTGCAGTCGTCTCACTTTGCAACTTTTTTTCTTTCTTTCTGCCTGTATAGACAGGCAGTGGAGTTTTATGTGTATGACTGTTTTTTATCCCGCCACTAAGGCAGCCATACTCCATCTTCGGGGAAGGTGCATGCTATGTGTAACGTGTCATCCACACCAACGGCCAAACTGGCCTTCTCTTCCAAAAGTTGGTGATGGGATTGTATGTGTATGCAAGATTTGTGTGCGTTCACACACGGAACCTCAGTTTATAGTCTCATTCAAAGGACTGTGTGGGGAATGGAGTCAGAACCAATGTTAACTCCGAGGGAAAAATCCCCCTGTACCGAAATTCAAACCCGCAACCCCAGGATCATGAGTCCGGCGCTCTACCAACTGAGCTATCCCGGCCCCCACTTTGCAACTAAAAAATTATCATTTATTTTCATTTTTGGTTATTGTGATATCTTAGCAAGCTGTGACAAGCACAAAAAAATGCTCTCCAGTGTGGCAGAGTGCTTGTATTTCAAAATCAATTACTTAAAGAGTGTATTTTCATACCAGTGCATAGGCCTACTCCAATCTCCTAAGAGTGTAAAAAAGTAAACGATCCAGTGTGGCAGAGTGCTTGTATTTCAAAATCAATTACTTAGTGTATTTTCATACCAGTGCAGAGGCCTACTCCAATCTCCTAAGAGTTTAAAAAAGTAAACGATCAGTGCAGAAATCCCCCCACCCCTTTCCCCTCCTACCTTCAGATCATGGTGCTGTGTAATTTCTTCCGACACTTATTCTTCTGAAGTCTTCAGAATAATACAGTGGACTTTGTTCGTCTGTTTAACTTATTATCGGTTTCTTAGCCTTCAAATTGCAACATACATCTGTGTGATCTGTTTACATCAATTTACAGCCATATTTTGGATACAATCTTTTAAAGATTATTTGCATTGAAGTACAGAACAGCCTAGGAAAAAAACTTGATTACTACCCATGTATGCGGGCGGCATGTGTGAGTGTGTGACACACTTTAACAAATATATTTTATTGTCATTACCAAAGAGGTCTTTTGACAAGGGGAGAGGACGGTTACAGGACAATAACATTTACCTCTTACTTTCATTGCACACAGATAGTACCCACTTACTCCCAGTGTGTATCAAATCAAAGGTTAACAAAAACACATAAAATCAGAACATCTTCGGATGTCCTCGCTCACATGAGTAATACAACAGATTTTCATTAATGAGCAGATAAGTGGTTTCTTGTTCTTTCGTTTTCCCTGTCCTAAATGTCATTTGTTTTTGCCTGAAGAAGACCCAAGAGGTCTAAATGCATTGTCTTGTCCTATACTTTGTCTGTCTATGTCCTTGCAGATATTAACCCCCTCTCTTTCTAAATTTTAATACAATAATGTTAGAAAGAAAAAACAGAAATTGCAAGACTGACTCGACCATCCACTCAATCAAAATTAATGATGATCTCATCTACATGCGATAAATGGTATTATTCATTCATATATCTTTTACAATGCATTTTCCTAATTTTGAATATCCTTCAAATTTCGCAACTGATTTAATCACAAATTCGTCATCTGATGACAACACAACAGCAACATCTTGTGTGTGTGTGGGAGAGAGAGAGAGAGAGACACGTCACACCGGATATAACAAAGCAACCAGATCAAAATTCGTTATATATAACCGGCACATCGGTTGTAATGAAAGCTGGATATAACGAAGGAATTTAGAATGTCCCTGGCCATTCATTTTAAGCGGCTTTGACTGTACTTGGGCAGGCAAGTATGAAGAAAAAGTCTGAGCACATAATAAAATTATGTGAAGAATACTGTGTTCACATTAGAATACATATATTGGCAACAGATCAATTTGTTCAATGTTACAGGATTTATTTCCCTATCTTTTGCATCTCCCCTCCAACACCCCTCATTTTTTATGTTAATTTCCTTCTTTTCAGATTTTTTTTTTCATAACATTCAAATGAGATTAAAAAAAATTTAAATACTGATGTGGTGGTGGACAGTTGGCAGCTATGCAACACGTTTCATACAGGAACCCACAAAAAAACCTGCCACACCACACACACAAAATACACACTCGTGGTTTCACTTCATAGAGTTTTACTGACAGAGAACTGATAACAACATCAGCCTAGAACTGCATGGCATGAGGGTACTGTTTGTTCTGCAAGGAGAACATGGCCCCCAGGTAGCCAAACATCATCT
Source organism: Conus canariensis (assembly GCA_033310375.1). Classification (NCBI taxonomy): domain Eukaryota; kingdom Metazoa; phylum Mollusca; class Gastropoda; order Neogastropoda; family Conidae; genus Conus; species Conus canariensis. The sequence goes on from CM065739.1 coordinate 36,005,367, forward strand.
TCTTTTCTGGGTGGCGCGGATTACATCCAACAGCTGCTTGTCCACCTCGGTCTGATCCTGCTTGCGCTCGTCAGTCACTGTGTACACCTGCACACACACATGCACACAAACGTCAGGATGCATTTGTTGTGGCTTGCCGATCATTCTTTGAGGCAGCTAGGGCCACATAAGGACTAACATTCATTTCTCAAGTGGAAGCAGACACAGCTCCAAGCTTGAGCCTGTCGTTCAAGCCTTTTAAGACAAGTGGAAGCAGAAACAGCTCCAAGCTTGAGCCAGTAGTTCAAGCCTTTTGTATTTCAACACTTACAATCTCCAAGCTCTACGCAGCTGAAAACCAGCCATGTGGCCGAAGTACTGTGGGATATTGGATCTACAATGCTGTAACAACCAACCAACACACATGTATTTCACACACTTTTCAAATGCGAGAAGAAACCTAAAAGACACACAAAAAACAAAACCTGAATCACAGCATGCTCCTGGTGCTAAGCGGCACCTGCAGCATTCTGAGTGCTGTTGCCATGCAGCTACTATGGTGATAATTGGGTCAAGACTCTTGTGGGATCTCTTCTCCGTGTAATCCACAAAGATCTGGTCAAAACAACCAGCAGAATTCAACATGGAATGAGCTACATTAATGGCCTTAGCTACGAAAAAGATCTGATCAGTTTTGAAAGAAGATGCAGTCTAATTACAACCCAGCACATGATGCTGTATGCTGAATGATACGCAGTATGAAAGGTAAACACCCCAAAATCTGGTTAGGATGCAGCTTCTACATATGAGATGGAAAGGAGAAGCAGAAATTTGCATAAGCAGGGGCAGGGAGGAGGGTGCTTTTATCTTCCAGTAACACCATGGAGTAGGGGTAGGGATAGGGAGAGACTTCAACCTTACCACAGAACAGCATTTTCACCGTTCATACGGAGAACACTTCGTTCTAACCGGCTTTCTCCGATTTTTCTTTCTTCAGCTGCTTTTTATTTTTGGCTGAAACCATCATACAAATACAGCGGTAATCCCCTCTAAAGAGGAAGAATTTCATGCCTTAACTCTCAGTGTCAAGAAGTGCAGTTCAGAAAACCATATCCATCCATCAGAAATCAGAGACTCTAGTCCAATCAATGGTTACTCATCATCACCACACTTCACAATACCGCAACCAATTCACAACACGCAACTGAACTGAGACATAAACATGGCCCACAGAAAATTCATGTTTTAGTATCAAATATATTCAGATGGAGACAAGATTATGGGCCATATGGCTTAAACTGTTATTAGGATCAAAATTACTTTACCAAGGTTGGAAATATGTTTTAAGTCTCAACTCTAAGCACAACCATTCACTGTCACTGTTCATTCATGATGGCTGATCAGACAAAAACACCTTTGCATTCTACAACTGGAGCACTGAATTCATAAGACGCACCACAAAACCCAGCTGCTTTTAATGAGTGAAAACGTGAGATGAAATAAATAAATAGTCTCCTGTTTTACAGAGTCAAGGATGAATCCACAGGTCTGGCCATCAGCCCTGGCTTTTTATTTCACAATAGCTGTCAGGACAACAAGATCAGCAGGCCTGACAAAAATTCCATTTGTTCAGTCATACAGTGGTGCTGATCAGTCACTGAAATACATCAAGAGTCAGAACTCTAGCCTTCTCATCTCATCATTTCAACACCATCACCCAGCACAGACAGTCACATCACACACACAAAAGCACACTAAGACAGTACGCTGGACTCTCTAGACTCATCTAATGATCCACTCTTCTTGTGTACAACACAATTACCACACTGTAGATTGAGACATACCATGCTCTCATTGCATAAATGACAGGTGATCGTCTATCTCCATCTTTCATTATAAAACCTATTCAGTGTAATACAACTACCCAAAGTTTCTGCTCTTCTTTCACAAGAAAGCAGCACAAGGTTTGTTGCAGCCTTCTGTTTTGATTGATTTAGTCATAACATTATTCATACTCAGGTAGCTGAATTTTCAAGGGACAGCCAGCAGTTCTAAGACCAGAAATTTCTATCACTTTTCGAAAACCAATTTTCGTTACATTCAACAAACACAAACACACTGACATGATATCTGGAAATAGCTTTCATTTTAAATTAAAGGATCACAGATGAGGTAAACAATTAAGATAAAAAAATTTAAAAAAAATTTAAAAAAAACAAACTTTAATGCTAAACCAGTCTGAGCATTTGACTCTGGCCAGTTCCTGAGTCAAGTGTGGTATGTACGGGCTCCAACTGGAGTACTGGAACCACAGTCTAACATCGACTGGAATGGATGCATCTCAAGAGCGTTGCTGAAATGTGTTGAGAAACACTACAGTTGTGTGCTCTCTCTGGCCTGGCTAACTTATGTTGTCCTACATGTGTTGTATCATCAAGAGTGTCCTGGCAGACCAGACCAAAATTTCAGACATCCAACTAACCAACCCCAAATGGAACAAACCAGTCTGATGAAGACCCATCTACATCCCCCCTCCCCTTCCCATCCCTTCGGCCATCCTCCTTCCAGAAAAGAAACCAAATGCTTCATTCTTATTGCTTTTCAATAATAATGTGAAGAGAAGCAAAAACATCGTCAGAGCATGTGAGAGGATACACTGGAAAGCTGCTCAGATAACCATATGAATCAATCAACAGCAAGTCAGCGACTCTAGTCCAACATGGCATCTCATCATGTGCTTTCCACCGATTTCAAAATTTCTGGTTTCCTATCTCAGAGCAAATGCAACTTAATACTTCATACACAACTTCTCTCTAGTACTTTCTACTATATACAAAGTACACTTCTTTTTCGTAACCTACTATTTCTGTCAGCCAGTATTAAAAAAAAACCTGTCCCTCTGATTAAAACTGTCAAGATGAATGAGATCCAACTCAAAACGGAATAGTACCTACTTCTTGGTTGCATCATCAAAGACTTCATTCTTAATGTGCAAGTATCACACACACCGTTCTCCATGCAAAAGCACATTTTTTCCTTTTAAAACAGACATCTTTATCATGAAGTTTTTCAAACTGATCATGAGATAGCCACCAACAAATCAGCCTCAACCAGGGCAGCTAACAGCACCACTTTGAATGACAATGAATTATTCAATACTGTGAGAATAACAAGGCTGCAGAACATTCTTCGTCTTGTCTTCTAATAAAATGCTCCCGTTTCTCTCTCTGGGTAAGGAGAAAAAGAGGGGACGGGGGGGGAGGGACAGAGGGGGTGGGGGAAGACAAGAACTTTAATTCACAGCAAGAAAAGTGTATTATCAGAAAACCATATCCATCCATCCATCTAAACGTCTGAGACTCTAGTCCACTTTATGGTTATCCTCATCAGCACACCTCCATAATCAATTCGCACCAGCTGAATGACCCATGAACCTGAAACAGCTAACTTCTAATGTACTACAAATTTCAACACATTCTGAGACAAGACTAAGGCATGCTTATGACAAGTGTACAAGGTGGATTTCACCAAGATTTGGAACAGATTACAACCAATTTTAATGACTGGTTTATCTAAGCAAACCAATTATTTTAGTTCTATTAAATGCATAATCATGCAAAATGCTGTACTATTCTGATATAGCAAAATATCAGTCCAAAGCCAAAAAAAATCTGTTGCAAATTAAAAGGCAACATCATTAAGATACATGTCCAATGTACTTAACTGCCGACACCTACAGGGACTTCCCAGAAACTACTTACCTTTACAAATCCTACATAGGAACCCTAGATCATCAACTCAGCCTGCAAGAAGCAAGGACAAGAAGAGCCCCAACCATCCCGTCATGCTGACCGTGGTGCTGATCAGTGAATTACTGAAATGCATCAGGACTCAGAGACTCTAGCCCGATAATCTCATCATTTCAGCACCACCACCCAGCAACGACAGTCACATTATACACAGCAAAGCCCCTTCTGTACCACACATCCACCACACCATCATGATATGTGTGAATACAACACAGGCTCTCAGTCTGAAGAACTTGCAGGTTCCAATCCTGGTGGCGTTCAAGACGGTGAAAGCTGACCTGCATTTCTTTTTCCTTCTAAAGATAACCGGAGTCAACACTCGCAGACCAATCATATCCTAACCCCCTTGGTATGTGTAAACTATCACCAGATCAAAGTCACACATCAACTGTCCATGTCAATGTCCAGCGGATTATGAACATGTACCCAGCATGCATCAGTATGCACTGAGAAAAGATGGCTCTGGCAAGCATCCCCTCACTTCGCACTGCAATGCTGTAATGGAGACTTTGACAACCACATCGTTGTTCCTGACTGAGGACAGTGCCCATCAGAGAACCTCTACACCCAATTCAGACCTGGTCATGGGACACCCTATGATTGACACTGTGGAGGCCAACACAGGTACTGGGAGGAAACATGTTTTCTCATTCTGGACAGTTGGTTCAATCACCAGAAACATGTTCATCAAATAAAAAAACAAAAGAAGAAAAAAAAAAAAAAGCCCACTCTAAAATGGGAAGGGGGAGGTAGGAAGGGGGACAATGGCGTCTATTTATTCATATCTAAAATCATAATTCATTCACTTCCTTCTATGCCACTTCCCCGTGGCCAATAATGCGTTTGTAAACTCATATAACGATAAATTGGAAAGCCACTCAGACAACCATATGAATCGATCACCACTAAGTCAGCGACTCTAGTCCAACATGGTATCTCATCATGAGCTTTCCCAAATAATACGGAACAGCAGCACCAAGAACACAAAACTGCCGTTTTCTAATCTGTGTACAATATATCATAAAGTAAAGCTATCCCCGCTCACTCTAACTAGATAGCTCTTCAAAGAGATTACCACTGCCTAATTACTACAGCAAACCCCTTGACTTTTTCCTCGTTGTGTGACTGTTGCCTGTTCAAGAATAGACCGTCATTCTCTGGATGCCAGCACTGATCCAATCCAACAATCACCAAGTCTCAAGAGCTGCTCTACATCTTTCCACTCTGCAGAGACCAAGCCACACTGTTTAGTCATCCTGTTTATAGCTAAGCCAACTGCAGAGGGTACATAACGTTGAGAGCTCATTAAATAAACCAGAACCAGGAGCACCTTAAAATTCTAACATAAAAATCCAACAACTTTTGATCATTGTATCTAAACCATTTCTATATAATCCACGCCTTAAGACCTGATCATTTGATGAAGATGTCCAACACATAACCTCCACCAACCTCTTTCTTGGTGTCAAAGATCTCCCCCTCAGTGTGCTTGGGTTTGCGCAGTTTCTGCCTTTTGAAGTACTCGTCGTTGAGGCGCTCAGGGAGCTTCATCTTGCCGATGTCCAACTTGGTCTTGGTGGAGATGACATACGCCTGGTTGATGCGTCGCAGAGGACAGCCATTCAGGTGGTAGGGACCTGCCCAACACAGAAACACACACCTGTTGTGGTCAAAACCATAACCTTCTTTCAGGGCTTGAAAGCAGGTCTTCTGGTCCCATGACTGTGTTCAAAGGTTTAAGCATTTCAGGTCTCTGAATTTAGGTATTTCACAAGAACTTTATAGCAGATAGCATATAAAATCCTAACTACAAAAAAAGGAAAAAAAAAACACTGCTGAAAACGACAGTATACCTCACCCCACCTTTTTTCTCTGACATGCATTCTTTTGTTCCAAAGCTTCATCAGACAAACCAATCAGTCATGGCATAATCAGACTGGGGCGGTATGTCATTCATCATCAAAGCTAGAAACAGATCTAACAAAATAAAAAGTGGAAAAAAAAACACAAACCTACACCGTCAATCTATTTGCAAATACCATACAAAAATCACATACCTATCTTGGTGACAGCATCCATACCTGTTTTCACTTATGTACCAACATGAACTGAAATAACGACAAACATGCCATCAAAGAATTTATCAAATAAAATCAAGATTTTGTCAAACAGAAATTAAAAAAGGCTGCAAACTTTAAAGAAAAAAAAACATTTTTAAGCAATCACTGTCATTCATTTGTCTCAATACTGCCATTTACATAACAATTAAGTCTCCACAGTGCCTCACACTAACGGAAGCAACCTATGTCTGCCCATACCACTAGTATTAAGAAATCAAACTAATTTTTATCTCTTGACTTGACTACATGTGCAACCCTTGGAAGCACAGAAAAACAGATCTTATGTACTTCATGCAGAAAAGTTATTACAAAATGGCATGTGCAGATATGTGCAAGTACCAGTTATCGAAGTCAACTGAGGTGTCGTTCTTAACAAAATGCAGGAGCACTTCCCAATCACTGATAGAGTGATAGTACGTACACCTCCTTCATCTGGAAACATCATCTAAAAAGCCAGTGATAACAGTGAAACCAGACATTAAAGGGGGAGGGGGGGGGGGGGCCCTAGAAATTTGAAAAGCCTGGTATATACAACAAACACAGCCCTCCCTTGGCCTGCCCTTCATCCTATGCCTTAGACCTCCTTGTTTCAGAGCTTATCAGACAAACCAATCAGTCATGGCAGAATCAGACTGGGGCGGTATGTCATTCATCATCAAAGCAAGAAACAGATCTAACAAAATAAAAAGTGAAAAAGACACCAACCTATGCAGTCAATCTATTTGCAAATATACAAAAATCACATATCTAGGCTGGTGATGAGCATCCATACCTGTTTTCACTCATGTACAACATTAAGTTTGATTAACCAAAACAATGATTGGCAGGCATGCCATTGAAGAATTTATCAAATAAAATCAACAAGATTTTTGTCAAACACAAATTCAAAAGGGCTGCAAACTTTACAGAAAAAAAAGCAATTTGTAAGCAATCACCCTCATTAATTTGTCTCAATACTGCCATTTACATAACAATTAAGTGCCTCACACTAACGGAAGCAACCTATGTCTGCCCATACCACTAGTATTTAGAAATCAAACTATTTTTTTTCTCTTGACTTGACCAAATTTGCGAAAACTTAAGCACAGAAAAACAAATCTTATGTAGTTCATGCAGAAGAGTTATTACAAAATGGCATGTGCAGACATGTGCAAGTACCAGTTACTCAGAGTCAACCGAGGTATCGTTCCTAACAAAATGCTGTAGCACTTCCCCAACACTGATGAGTGATAGTATACATATACCTCCATCTGGAAACCAGTGACAACAGTTAAACCAAACATTAAGGGGAGGGGGGATGGGGAGGGATTGGGGGGCCTGTAAATTTGAAAAGCCTGGTATGTACAATCACAGCCCTCCCTTGGCCTGCCCTTCATCTATGCTTAGACCTCCTTGTTTCAGAGCTTTATCAGACAAACCAATCAGTCATGGCAGAATCAGACTGGGGCGGTATGTCATTCATCATCAAAGCTAGAAACAGATCTAACAAAATGAAAAGTGAAAAAGACACCAACCTATGCAGTTAATCTATTTGCAAATATCATACAAAAATCACATATCTAGGCTGGTGACGAGCATTCATACCCGTTTTCACTCATGTACAACATTAAGTCTGATTAACCAAAACAATGATCGGCAAGCATGCCATTAAAGAATTTATTAAATAAAATTAACAAGATTTTTGTCAAACACAAATTCAAAAGGGCTGCACACTTTAAAGAAAAAAAAAATTCAAAGCAATCACCCTCATTAATTTGTCTCAATACTGCCATTTACATAACAATAAGTCTCTACAATGCCTCACACTAATGGAAGCAACCTATGCATGCCCATACCACTAGTATTTACAAATCAAACTATTTTCTGTCTCTTCACTTAACTAAATGTGCGACCCTTAGAAGCACAGAAAAACAGGTTTTATGTAGTTCATGCAGAAGAGTTATTACAAAATGGCATGCGCAGATATGTGCAAGCACCCAGTTTACTCAGTCTACTGAGGTCTCATTCTTAACAAAAAGCCTGATATATACAACAATCACAGCCTTCCCTTGATCCGCCTTCCATCTTATGCCTTACACCTCCTTGTTTCAGAGCTTTATCAGACAAACCAATCAGTCATGGCAGAATCAGACTGGGGCGGTATGTCATTCATCATCAAAGCCAAAAACAAATGGAACAATACCTACATTGTCACATAAACATGTTCTTCTTACATCTGGACAGCTATAAAGTTCAAAGCACAATTTCATCAACTGCAGTCAAAAAAAAAAAAAAAAAAAAAAACCTTTAATAAAGACAAATCTGCTGGCCATCCCACTTTTTATCAGACTCAGAAAAGATTTCTCAAACACTCTTACCCTAAAAACAATTCTTGGACAGTTACATTATCATGCAGTGTGACTTACCAGTTAACCGTTTTTCTGATCACCAGCCCTTATATGCCCAGTCTACTCATGGTTCAATACCCCCTTCTTCATAACATCCTACTTGGTTTTTTTTTATAAATAGTTACCGACACTATAAGCTCAGGGTCACCTAGAATCTGAATGCATCAATCTACTTATGGTGATCGTTCATTCAAAACAGTACATTCCACACACACACACAAAAAAAGAGTGACATCTACAATTTCTGGTAGGATATAACAGAAAGGTTACAGCACACACCAAGTAACCAGGTGCAGAATTATCCATCTTTCAGTGATTAAAAAAACTTAACTGTGGCACCCATCCTCTTCTTTACATCAGTATATGCACTTACAAATTTTAAAAAATGGAAAAAAAAAAAAAAAACTGGGGAGGTAAACAATGTGTGTGAATATCAAACTACCAAATGTCAGAAAAAATAAATATAAATAAATAAAAATTTTAAAAAGGGATCAGAGTAATAAATTAACTGACTAAATGTTGAAGTGAAATTCAATCTTTCTTAAGACCTTAACTGTATTACAAACCTTTTTTCCCCCCTAAATTTTAGTTTCATCAGACACACTCGAATCTTTAATTAGTTAGGCTTCCTGACGAGACATCACAAAACCACCACCACTAGCAATGTGCAAAACAACTACACAATTATCCATCTTTCAAAAGACCAGACTGGGTGTTTGTGTTTTTCTTCATACAAGTCAGCTCCACTTCCCCAAAAGAAATACTGCTCCTATCCCAGTTAACAGACAATATAATACACATACTAACTGAACAGATAAAAAATATGAAAAAGACAACATTAAAATTGGAAACATCAAACTGGTTGATTTCAAGCTCCCCCCCCCTTTTCATTTCCTACCATTTCCTACTGTCACAGATATCCATAGCTACACACACCCACACACACACCTGATGCAACAATTGATGCATCTGCTTTCCCCTTATTTTGCCATCATCTCATGTCATATATCTTTGTCTTCCAAAGCTTCATCAGACAAACCAATCAGTCATGGCAGAATCAGACTGGGGCGGTATGTCATTCATCATCAAAGCCAGGAATGGAAATCAAACATTATATAAACCACACAGACTGTCTGAAGCACACATTCCTGCATCAGAACAAACTTACACTATACAATCTGCAGCTGTAGTATGACACTGAAAATAGCAATTTGGTAAACAATTCAAAACAAACTTTTTTTTTTCATGTCAGAATTTTCTGGACACACACACACAAACACACAGTAACACACAGAAAACATCTGTTTAAAAGAAGCCAATTTAGCTTAATAAGACAAGAAGGACAACCAACACATTGTTTTTAAAGGTGAATACGAAAGAAGACTGGAAAAGATACGAGAAAGAGATTTTTTTTTAATATACAAAAATAACCCCCCCAAAAACGCTTCAGACAAACTTGCATCATTCTTTAACTCAAGAATGATAAATGAACATGAATGTCGGAACATGACGGTAAAATAAGAGTTTGACTCTTCTGATTCCAAACAGCACCCTATGTCTGGCCAGGAATACTGACCAAGAACTAAGTGATAGGGCATGCAATTAAGCAAACAGCAAAGGCAGAGATGAGAAACGGATGATCAAACTGAAGGCACTGTTTATGACCCAGTGCCTGCAACTAAATAAAACAACCAGGGCTACCATTTGTACTGACAGACAGGGGGTCCCAGGGACTCCTTCACTGACGCTATAGAGGGTCCCAGAGGGGGTATAGAGAGTCCCCATGAACAAAATTAACCAATACAGAAAATGTAGTATTACAGAAAATGTAGTATTACAGAAAATGTAGTATTTTTGCTTTTTTCTTTAGGAATCGACGATTCACTGTCTGTAGCATCTTCAGAAGATGTTTCTTTCCGTTTTTTAGGAGCGCCCAACCACTGAAGCAACGATATATTTGCGAGATGCGATAGCCGTGAACTTCCTTTCTGCTTTGTTCGCCTAGGCTTGTGCATGCGATTGTTACAACTTGTGAGTCATCGAATTGGTTAATTAGTGGCGGCGGGCGCCACAGTCTGAATAAGTCAGCCGCAGCCGGTCGACTGAGTAACCGTTCAGTGTCGTGGGCCACAAGGCGAGTCTATAAGTGTTTACGCAGCTTCTCGGCTTACTGTACTTTCGCGGGCGCACGCTGTCCTGAATTTGACGGCAGGCAATCGCGCGCGAAGCTTGTGGTGTGCTCAGCTTTGATCACTGACCGTGGCACATTTTGGGGTTTGCCTGATTTTGTAGTGCGTCCCGCAGGACTCGCTACACGTTTTGTTAGTGCGTCCTTTTCGCTCATAGTGCGTCATGGACGCACATATGTGCGTCATTGGGAGCCCTGACAACCTACTTAGTACTAAGCAATACTTGCATCATGCACAAAAAGATATTCCTTAAAATTCAAACCTAACAGCAGCAATAAGCTACTCAACTAATTACAAGCATCTTCCTTTCCCGTGTTATTTTAAATGTCAGCTAAGGAAACCAGCTTCCATGCCTTGGCCTCTTCATTGCAAAACATTAGTTGCATTATTATTTATAGAATTAACAGACAGAGTCTGGGGCCACACTTTGTCAGAAGTACCCATCAGTCACATGAGACATCAGACTGGGGCGGTATAAGACTTCATCATTCAAGCCAGCCACATATCATTGGTATGACCATCCAGGACATCCTTCAGACGCAAGTTGCATCTGTTTATCAAACCTCAACCACTACCCTTGCTCCAGCGCTCATGTAGGAGAGTGATGACAGAAGGAGGGGGGGTGGGGGAGGAGGCGATTGAGGGATGGGGACATGAGGGAGTTCAGAAGGAAACAACAGAAACTATTACTGCTTTCTGTATTACCAGTCATCATCATTTCTGTCGTAATGCATCCAGTTAAGATCAACAAGCAAGTGGTATAGCATTACACATTTGCTACTGTTCTGTTCCTCCACTCCTTGAAGTCTTTTCCATCCCCCTTGCACCACCCTGTTTAATTTTCCCTGTTCTCTTTCAGGCTACATCCAAACTTGCCCAGGATACATAACCACTCAGAAATGCCCTGCTCACGTTTCGGTGCCACAAAGTGACCAACCCAGAATCATTGCCAGCAGGAATTATTGCACGGTTTGTTCATGCTTTAAGCAGCATGAACCAGTTCATCAACATTTCACCAACTTCAACAGAAATAACTATCATCGAAGATTACTTCAAATCTATATTTACTCCCATTCTCAGTACAGAGGAACAAATGAAAACACACTAATACATGTAAATTCTAAAAAAAAAAAGTTAAGCTCAACTTACAGAGTGTATGGAAAACTTCACAATGCAGCATCTTACAGCCAGTCTTTTAACCAACAGAAGATCGTGCAACCCCAAGTCAATTTAATCTGAACTACAGAACTATGTCATAAATCTGAAGTTTACTCATGTTCATTTACAGAAGCGAAAGCCTTTCCAACCATACCTGTCACAAGGAGGAGCCCAGAGTTCAGCTGCTTCAGGAAAACCACTCTCTGCAACCAGCAAACCACTAGTTAGCTTTGTCCGATCATCTAGGATAAAACAGTTGTCTGTGGATGGCCAAAACTGTGAGACTGACTCTGGAAAATTCAGTTTGAAAACACTTCTCTTTGTATTCAACTTCAATTTTACCAACTGTATTTCAACAATAGCCTGGGACTTAAGACCTATGAGGAAGGGATGCTTATGTCATGAACATCAAATATATGTAATAACTAAATATCACTAGTTACCTCATGTTTCACTTTCACACATAGTCGCAAACCATTCAGTAAAAACAAGTAACTTTGGCAATGCCTTCCTGCTTTTGATTTTCAATGTATTTCTTCAGGTTACCCAAGTTCAGAAGAGCATACTTTAAATATCTGAGAGAAACCGCACAGACAAAAAACATCACATAATCTGACAGTGACAAGGTGCAAATTAAAAACATAAATGAACAACAAACCCATTATGACAAAAAGCTTTAAAATTGTGACCGAACTTCCTCCCATCCCATTATTTCCACATTTGGCACTTGGGTTTTGTTTGCAACTTAAATATCTGATTCATATGCAATTCAAATATGTGAGGAGTTCTCAATAACAAAACACTACAAACAAGACTGAATCACATCATGCCCATGATATCAAGCAGACTGTGACACTCAGACTGCAGTAACCATACAACTACTGTGGTGAGGAAAGGGTTAACCTTTACCGTGCTTCCTGGGTCTTCTATGACCCATGACTCAATAAAAACATATGTTATTAAGAACAGATTGAGCTATTCTCAAAAAATCTTAGGAGTTTGTCAACGATCTTAAAAGCCATTGGTCACTGAAATTTCATGTATGGGCATAATCAATTATCAGCGTAATTAGTCGCGGTTCCCCTAGTACCTATACATTTCAATGGGTCGCACATGGCCCAAGCAATGGGTAAGGAATAAGCTGCTGAACCACCCTTTATCAGTTGTGGGTCTTACAAGACCCGCCTGCTCTGGATAGGAATAAGCAATGGAGAAAAGCCTCCCAAAAAGTGTGGGTCATGGGCGACCCACATGATCGGGTCTGTGTTGTCAAAAGCATCATCTGGTAAAGGTTAATGTATCTGTAGATTTTTATTTTTTCAGTTCGTGCAACACTGACGTATGAACAGCTGATTAGAGAGAGTCCTAATCTTTCTAAAAACTTCTGAAATTTAAGTCGGCCATATGAAAAAAACAAGAAAATAATAGCAGCTTGTTCCTTAGCTAGAACACCTTAGGGCTAGAAATTCCCAAGTTAAAAGTTTTCCTGGGGACAAGTTGATAAAAAAATCTACTTGATCCCCCCCCCCCCCCCCCCCCCCATTTTTTTCACTTGCCCTCCCAAAGCAAAAAGGACGGTTAACAAAAATAAGTTTCTGCAGTTCAGTGACAAATCAGCTGACATTATTCAAGTATGGCATATTCCGCTCACATGTGGTTAAAGCTTAAGAAAGAAATAGATGTAAAACAACGTTATAATTTGTTTCAAAGTGAGATGACTGCAGCTGCAAATTAAAATTTTAAAAAATACTATTCCGCCGAATGAAAGGGCAAACTAATTACAAGACAAACACACTGAGTTTTGACCTCTTTGGTCTTCTTCCACAAGATAATCAACATTCAAACAATGAAAATGAAGAACTAGCAATCACTTCATCTTCATCTGTCGAGTGTCCACAATCATCAGGTTGATTATTCTGACACTTTTGGGAGCTTGTCTCCACAAATTGGGCATGAGCAAAGAAAACAAAATACCAGAAAACAGTTACATACAACAACCTTTCATGGCAATCTTATGACCATCTTTCTCATATGGAGGTATTAGTTATCAACGCATCATTTTATCTGCTATCTCTATACTTGATCAAGCACCATCCATTGGTGTGTTCTTTAATTGTTCATTTACCTGCATCAAACGTGCTGAGAGAATCATTTAAGAAAAAAAAAATGATGGTATTTGATCAAAAGAAAGCCGTTTTATAAGTGTCCTGAAGTGAATATAGTTTCATTTTCATGTTAACTTTTTGCATAACTTCACATAATTCTTCATCGTTTTCCATGTCAAAACATACGGATCTCCCCAAAACACTTACCTTGCCCTTATGTCTGCCAGCAAGAAGAATCAACACGGTGCCTGGAGTGATATTGGCACGTAGCTTGCGTGTATGTTGTTTAAAAAACTTCTGACGTGGGTGCAAGCGTTTCCTTTTATCCTCGGTCGGATAGTGACGAGGCGATCTAGGTTTCTTAGCGACTTTGCCGTCTGTTCCTGCAGTAGGAGCCATCTGTAAGAGATATTAGCAAAAATCATCCACACATCAATCGCCGAGTGCTATGAACTGGCTAAAATTGCACGCATGTGTAGGTAGCACACTTCGAAAGTGATAGAATCTAATACTGTTTTGCAACCGTAATCATTCGTTTGAACAACATAAGAAAGTGTATTCTATTGACAATAAAGTTCATCTTACATTTAGCACTGGCTTAAACTCACGATGTTCTGTTATAAGTACAATTTAGTCCGATTAATCCAAGCTCCCATTCTCAGAACCCACCTTGCTCACACACAAAGCGGAAAAGGAAGTCAAGTGACGAAGAGGCGACTAATTTAATAGTACTTCCGGTTTGCGAGAGCTGCGAGTTTTCCGGCTTGGCTTAGACCCCGCATAATACATATACAAAGCAGGAGCTACATTGTGACGGTCTTAATTGCTGACGCCTCGCTATTTGAGGGATCTGTGCATCACAGCATCCTTGCAAAATGATGCCTGTGCCAGGTAATGTATTGCGGTTATTTCGTAGTGGAAGTATCTGACACTAGTGACACTGTAAATGAGCGACAAATTTTGTGGCATTATGTGTGGACTGATGGAGTTATTCATTTAGCACTTCTCTACGTAAGGCTTTAAGACAGGCTATCAGCTACCACGTAATAGTGTTCCCAGTGCATTTTTAAGATGAAGGTCAAAATGACACTTCATCCCCATAATTGTCAAATCTGAAAATCGTGATCAAATGTAAAGAGACGTATTTATTATATCATATCATATCATATCAGGTTCAGGAACTAGTAGGCCTGTACTAGGCCTTTCTCCTGATCGAAACACAATCCACAGTTTTGCCGATATCTTCAACTACACTTTGCAGTTAGCGGGTGGGTGGAGTAGTGTGGGTGGCAAGATCACTACTCCAGTCTCACAGCAAATTTGTTGTCTGCCATGTGCGAGTCGAGTCTGTTTTTGAAGGCCTGTAGTGATGGAGAGTCAACAACTGATGATGGCAGGGCGTTCCACCTATCCACAACTCTGAATGTGAAAAAGTTCTGTCGTAGGCTCAGACTGCATCTTTGCTTGTATAGTTTGAATTGGTGGCCCCTGGTAACGCCAGATGTGTCCAACTGAAGTAGGTCCTGGCTAACTGAATAAAAACCATGTGTGTATTTGTACACCTCAATAAGATCTCCTCTGATCCGTCTGTATTCCATACTAGGAAGGTTAAGCCTTTTCAGTCTTTGCTCATATGTGAGATCTTTCAGACAAGGTACATTTTTGGACGCACGTCTTAGCACACTAACTATCAAGTCTTTATCACCCCGCTGACAGGGTGACCATGCTATGTTGCCAAATTCTAAGTGTGGATGCACTAGTGCGACAAAAAGCATCTTGAAGCTGTCCTTGTCTAAATACATGTATGATCTACGAATGAGACCTACAAGTCGATTTGCCTTGTTAACTTGACCTTGAATGTGACCAGAAAACTTGAGTTTATTGTCTTCTAAAACACCCAGATCTTTTTCAACCTTAGAAGCCTCCAGTGTCACTACATCATCTGAGTCGTGTTTCTTCATGCAGTACGTATGGTGGGGGTTATTGTGACCCAAATGGAGTACGTGGCATTTATCCGCATTGAAACGAAGCTGCCATGTGTCAGCCCATGCTACAAGACTGTCCAGATCCGACTGGAGCTGAGTTATGAACTCGTCTTTGTCTACACGAGAGAAAACTTTGGTATCGTCAGCGTACAGCTCACAAAGCGATTGCACGACACTTAGCAAGTCATTGATATAAACGACGAACAAAACGGGCCCGAGACAGCTGCCTTGCGGTACACCGCTCGCCACTGGTGACCGCTCAGAAAAATTGTCTTTGACACGTACCCTCTGCCTCCTACCTATCAGAAAATCCCGAATCCATTTCAACACAAACGAGTTAACACCATATGACTCTAACTTCTCGAGTAGGCGGAGATGGGGCACACTGTCAAACGCCTTGGAGAAATCTAAATAAATGGCATCCACTGGGATACCAGTATCTAGATACTCAGTCCACTTGTCCAGTGCTGCAAGCAAGTTACTAGTACAGGACCGCTTCAATATGAAGCCATGCTGATGACGAGACAGAAGTTCGTTTTCTTCGAGATATTCCACAAGTCTATCCCTAATGATGGATTCCATAAGCTTACATAGCACACACGTCAGTGACACAGGGTGGTAGTTACTAGCCTTACATTTCCCCTTTCTTAAAAAGAGGTGTAACATTGGCATCTTTCCAAACACTGGGTAATTTGCCCTCAGAGAGGGACTTCTCAAATAGAATGGCTAATGGCTCCGCTAACTGTTCAGCTAGTTCCTTAAGAACACATGGGTGCAATTCATCAGGTCCAGGAGACTTAGAGGGATTTAAGTTCCTCAATTTCTTTAGCACAGTCTCTTTTGAAAAAGACACTTCACTCAAAAAGTCACCTACATCTTTTTTCTCTGCCTCTGGTACATCGTTAGTCCGTTCCCTTGTGAAGACATTACAAAAAAAGGAATTTAGAATGTCTGCTTTGCCTTTATCATCTGATACACGGTTGCCATGATCATCCAACAAGTCTCCAATACCCTCACTAACTTTGGTTTTTGACTTGGCATATATATGCAAAAAATGCTTTGGGGTTTTTCTTTGCGTCCCTAGCCACATTCTTCTCATGGTTCCTAATCGCCTTCCGGCAGGCACCCTTGGCCTGATTACTCGCTTTAGAGTACACCAAAAAGTCCTTGCCGTCACGCATCTGGAGGTACCGCTGGTATGCTTCTGTCTTCTTACGAATCTTACGCATAGCCTTGTCATTCCACCACACAGGTGTGTGTCTCTCCATGGTTTTGC
The DNA here is from genome assembly GCA_033310375.1 of Conus canariensis. Lineage (NCBI taxonomy): Eukaryota > Metazoa > Mollusca > Gastropoda > Neogastropoda > Conidae > Conus > Conus canariensis. The sequence goes on from CM065739.1 coordinate 36,022,375, forward strand.
CAGTCTTACATTTAGGTACACATTTATCAACAGCAGCCTTTACAGTCCCTAAGATACAATCCCAAGCTTCTTGTATGTTTTTGTCTCTAATCTGAGATACAAGATCATTCTCTTCTACACTCTTTTTCATACTATCATAGTCTGCTTTTTTGTAGTTATATCGCTCACCAGACTGTACAGAATCACATAATACATAACACTTAAATGAAAAAGTTAAAACATGATGATGGCTTTTGCCTAGTGGGGATTCATGCTTGAGATCATTCACCATCTCATCCTCAGAGGAGAACACCAAATCTACTAAAGTAGGTCTCTGATCACTTCGACAATGTGTTGGCGACTTCACATGTTGAAAAAGATATGAATCCCTATAAAATTCCATGAAAATTGAAGCTCTGTGTTCGGGATTATGAGACGATGTTTCACTTTCCCAGTCAATAATATCAGGCTGGTTAAAGACGTCAAGAATAGTCTTGTATAATGCACTGTCCTCTTCTTTGCTGTTATTGGGTGATCTATAAGCACAGCCTACAAGTAAGGAGTCGCCACCTTTCAGTTGAATTTCAATCCAAACAGATTCTTTAGTACTTGCTTGTTCTGGGGATAGCGATACCTGTTGTGCATTTAACGATTTCTTAACATAGATGATGATACCTCTGGGGGAATCCACACTGAAGCAATTTGTGAAACAGTCATAATCGTCTACCTGGAGTTCAACAAGTTGTATTGGATCCCTAAAATTCTTGGGCAAAACTTCACTCAACAAAATAACATCATATTGCTCCTGTACAAGAAGGTGCTGTAATTCTGAACGTTTATTCAACAAATTATCTACATTTGTACACATACAGCGCAGACTTTTGAAGTCATTGTTTACTTTCTTATTTCCTCTTCGTCCACAGCCGCGGACTTGTGAGGTGGCTTGGCTCTGTGTATGTTCACTACTCTGTGTCCTCTCACTACCCAGAGTGCTTTTTCTTGTTTCTGATCTGACTCTGCCTGTTTCTCTTTCTTTAGATCTAGTTGCAAAGTGAGACGACTGCAGGCGGAAATCTAAATAAATCTTAAATAAATGTTATCGAACCGCCCAGAGGAACGTGGACAAACGAGTCACAAGACAAAACACAACGCGTTTTGACCTCTTGGGTCTTCCTCAGGTGAGAAACAAACGAATAAAACAACGAAAATTCAATTAGCTTTGATCGCTTCAGATCAGAAGGCCTTCTTCCTTGCGCTGAACTCTGAAGCGATCAAAGCTAAGTGAATTTTTGTTGTTTTATTCGTTTGTTTCTCACCTGAGGAAGACCCAAGAGGTCGAAACGTGTTGTGTTTTGTCTTGTGACTCGTTTGTCCATATTTCTCTGGGCAGTTCGATAACATTTATTTAAGATCTCTTTCTTTAGGCGAACCAGTCCCCGCATTATCTCCCTCTCTAAAGGGGTCCTATCCTTGGAGATTGTGATGTTCTTGAAGTCGCTTTTGCCGCTCAGCTTCTTTGCACTCTTGATCACAGAATCTACCTGCTCTGCACTGTCAAGTGTCACCTTCATAGGCCTCTGGGAGTCAGTGTTTTTGCCCAACCGGACAGTTTTATGAACTTTGACTTTCTCTTTCAGCTCCAATCCATCTTTGCAAAGTTTTCCAAAGAAAACTCATCATCCTTTCTACGTACATTAGGCTCTTCTGCCTCACTGCAGCCCTGATGTGGCCCTTTGCGGTCAGCTGGGCTATAAGCAACATTATCTTATCTCTGCCTCACTGACGGGTATTTTGAAGAGAATGAGATTTGCCACACGCTTCTCTTTGTCTTTCAGATCTTTTGTGACCGTAAAGGTTACTTCACTTTTGGATTCGTCCAATTTGGTGTCCACTGCTGATTGATTATGCGAGAGTTGGTTTACTTTTGCCTCTAGTGCCTTCATTTCACCGCCTAGGATTTCGCACTTCCTGTCAACATGCTCACTCAACTCTTGAACTTCCTGCACTGAAGCTTTTTTGGCTATCTCGTCTTCCACACTGGCAAGTCTAATTTCGACACCTTCAAGGAGCTGTTTGCACCAGTCCTCAATGGCCTTGTCAGTTTTCACTGACTGAAGTGCTGGTTTCATGCAGTGGACACAGAACCACCGCAAGCCTGGCCTCGCGATCTGTTTGTATACTTCATGAGAAATTTTCAGGCATTTGATACACGCCCACTGATTACACCTATCGCACTGAAGACAGACATCTTTGCCTTTAAGTATTTTTGCACACAACATGCAGGGAGCATCATCTTTCATTATATTTTCGACATCTTGATCCGATTCGGAACCTGTGCCATGTTCTACGGGTTCTGTCCCCTTGGTCACTGAGTCAGATCGACTGGATATCTTTCGACCAGGCATTTGTTAAATTTCGCACTGTTTGCACAAAATCACACACTAAAAAGTTTCTGGAGACATTCATGAGTATGCACAGCCAAATTAAGCTGAATAGCATAGGCAGAATCGCAGAAAAACACAAAAATGTCCAGAGCACAAACACTTGCCACCCACGTCCGGCCCACTTCCGCTTCCGATTAATTGTTAGTTTTTACACAATTTTGCATGTTTTATGCTTAACGGGTCAAGTCAGTATAATGTGCGCTTTGTAATCTTATATGTGTGTATTTCAGTAGGGTGTGCGTCATTTTATAAACTAAAAATAAATGAGACCAGAATAAAATCATACACATATGAATGATACTTGAATAAAACAACTTATTAATAGAGTGATAAGCCTCTTTCCTTTCATATGTTACACGTATACATAATTCACACACACACACACACACACACACACACACACACACACACACACACACACACACACAATACACACACACATGGCTGCAGGCAGCATCAAGACTTAGAGGTATACAGGAAATAATTTCACTTCACCTTGCGGTTTGTCATTATAGACAGTGCAGAAGGCCCAGCCATTTGTAGCCTCACAACAGTTGAAAAAACTCTGTCCAGACAAATGAAAATTCATCCAGCCACTGCTCTCGCTTTACCAGTTGTTTGTTTAACAATATTTTTCTTCTGTTTCATCATTTTCAAATTCAGTTTTGAAGATCTGTACACTGAGTGAAAACTGATGATTTTTTTTTTTTTAATTAATGAAGTACTGAGCATATAGCCAGCTAAAAGAGACAGAAAGATCAAGGTTTTCTAGAACAGCGGGAGATTGTCTCTGTCTGAACTCAAGTTCAGTGTTGGTAAAACTTGCTCTGTGAAAACTAAGAATATAATAATTTTAGAAAAAAAAAAAAGAAGAAAAGATGAACAACCAAAGTGAAAACATGACTGAAAGGAACTAGACCTACAATTTTTTTTTTTTTTTTTTTTTTTTTTTTTGTAATCACAGAATTTCAAAAGGATTTTCTGCTCACAAACAACGGATCGGACCTCTAAAAAGTCTTAGGCAGATGGTCATATGCTTCATTAATTCCCCATAGTGTTGGCTAGTTTGCCAGTAATTAATTCTTCTCTGACTGCTATGTGAGAAGTTGCAGACACTAATTTTTCAAAAACATTTGATGGTTTTCCTTGCAAATGCTTTTGTTCGCTTGTGGTCCGAGCCGCTGGTGTTAATACTTAATTATCTATTCGATAAGAAAATTTACAGGAAAAGTTCGTTGCAGTGACTGTAAGGGCAGTGCTTGCATTTTACAAGACCCTAAGAACCAATTGGCTTCCTGTATCTGAACAGCAAAACTGGTCTTTAATTTCCAAAATTGTGCCAGTTGCTTTTGGAAGTTTGGAAATAATTCCATGGAACTGTTGCTTTCAAAATGTCTGTACATCATCGTGTCCCTCATTGTGAAAATGTATGCATCAGATCTGAAGTCTGTGCATGGTAGACCCTCAGTTGTGCGGCATGTGGAAGACTGAGCCAACTTACAATACGCACTGTTGCGTGACTTCAGTAGTTAACCCAGAAATCATTAGTCCTTGAATTATTGACTCGCAGTCACATTAATGAATAGACAGCTTGTCAACTTTTAGATCAGTTCAAGGAGCACTCAGCACTGCACTGGGGGTGAGGGGGTGAGGGGAGCGTTCATTATTATTACCAACAAGTTTTGTTTTCACTTTAATATATATATACATACATATATACACATACATACATATAAGCAAAATCCTATTTTAGAGGCCACCTCCCCCACTGTTCCATTCCTTCTGTCCATACTAAAGTGTTTATCGGTTACACATTACATCAATAATCAACTGAATTATTTGTGCAGAAAGTAAGAAAGTTGCAGGAGCGGGTTAGGTGAGAGGGAACAAGCAGGCAGAGATCCCATTCTTTCCATGAAATAACAAGGACGGTTTGGTCGTGGAATGTATCGATAATTCTTGGTTTGACATTAAGGGAACAGTATTTACCGGTTCAAGTTTCGTTTAGATTTTCAGTAAATCAATTTCAATATTTTAATGGGAAGGATCACAAATAATAAACCGTGCAAAACAAACAAACAAGTACTAAGAAACACAACATGCTTTCCTGACAGTGTTCAACAGCTTGTAAAGATAGGTGTAGCTATCTCATGTTCAGCTGCAGGTCAAGAAGAGGGGAAGGTGGAGGATGGTACACTAAGATGTTCTGTTGATGTTATTGTTTGGCATTTTTATAGCACTACATTACATAAGGAGAAGTTCATAACCAACTCTGACTGTTGTCAGTTTCACAGGCTCACGCTATGGTTGTGGAGTTAATTCTGAGTTTCTACAAAAAAATTTTGCTGTGTTGGGATGGTAAAAACCTTTGAGTCATGGGTCCTCTCACAACACGATCAATGCAGTAAAGATCTCGACTATTTACTTTGCTCATACTAGGTTAAAGCAGTGGCTGGTTTTGAAGCATACAAGGCCAGTACACATTATAAAGAAAACAGATTATATTATTATATTCCTAAAGTGTTCAAGCATTTCATATATTTACTTCTCTTTTTGTTTTGTTTTCTTTTATATATATATATACAGTCCATAAAGTATTTTACACTTCAGTTTTAATTGTCATTTCGACATCCAGGTGGTGTTTTGGTTTTTGTCTTTGTTGTTGTTGTAGTTCTTGGTGTTCTTTGTTTTAGGGGAGCTAGTAGGGGGCACAAGTTTGTTTGGTTGGATGCGCAGGGTAGCGAGCGAGGAATTCTGTGCATGTGCCATCATTGCTGGACTGCATCTATGAGAGGATGCAGCAGTGGAATGATACATGAGAAGAGCCAAGATTGGACCTTTGGGCGAACGTCACCTTTGCTGTCTCCTTAACACTCTCAGCCTGCTCATTCCAGTGTAGGAAATGGAGGGTGGAAGTGATTGTTGAAAGTTCCAGTCAGTAGCAAACTGCTGAAACTCTGATGTGTGTCGACATTCGCCTTTAATACCATCTCTGGCAGACTGATATGCTGTGGTGCGCAAATCAGTTTTGGAGTTTGCAGGTAGTTTTTTTTACATCACCTGTGGCAGACATGCGATGTCCAGTTCGCCACTTTCTGTTGATGTGATTGGCTCTGTGTCTGTTGACTGGTTGGCTGGCTGTTCACCACACTTCACCATTATAGAGTCAAACTGTCAGGCTGGAAGGACATGCACGGTAGTTTGCGCTAGCAAAGGCTATGTGCAGGTTGTATGTAGCCGAACTTTGCTGAAAAGTGGACAAGAAGCTGGCATTCATGGTTAGCTCAGAACGTAGTCCAGCCAGTTGAATTTTCTCTCACCTGGAAGTGGTCAGTAACCCTTGGGAGCAAATAGGACTGTGAGGAAGGGGGAAAAGTGAGAGAGCGAGATGAGGTACCGATCCCTCCTCTCCAATATCTTTGACCTTACGTATGTCCTTTCCAACTCTTGTGAACAGTCAGTGCAGTGTTGTGGATGGAGAAGCAGCTTTCATTGCTAAGATAGCTGCTTTTCAAGACTTTTTTGACATGATTACACTGGCTTCTCTATCTCTTCGCTGTTTTTAGTCCACCATTCTGAGCTTCATGCTCTTTCCTGGCTTGTAACCAGTGCCCAAATGACCTCATGAATTTTCTCCAGGACTTCTTCACATCTTTCCTTTGAATGCCATTTTAGCTACTTACACTCTCTCTGATTGCAGTTATAACGCAAAGTAGTCTCTGGTGGCTAGAGAAATGACACTCTCGAACCCAGGCCATCCTTGCACAGTGACTTCAATGCAGACCTCGAGTTCACATATTTTTTTTTTCTGTTTCCTTGCATGGGCAGGGTAGGTATCGGTCACAGGTCATGACACTCTGACACAATTCATGGGAAGATTCACATCTTCTTCCAGCTGGTTTGTGTGACCATCAGATATTGGACTTGGTGACAGTATGCTAGCTGTCCTAGTGTATTATATTCTGCATAGATATTGGACTTTGTGACAGTACGCCAGCTGTCTTTGTGTATATTCTGCATAGATGTTGAGCCGCCTGAGATGCGTCGACATTCTTTGGCATAGAACAGGATGTTCTGTTTGTTCGGGTGATGGTGATGGTGATGGTATGCTTATGTGTGTGTGCATGTGTGTGTAAACACATGCTTGCACACGTGCATGTGTGTTGTTTATTGCTGTTTTTTTTGTGTGTGTTATGTTATTCATTTGCTATCAATTTCTGCACATTTTGCCAGCAGTTTTTCCATGTTTTTATAGATTTTGGTATTGTTATACCCCCCCCCCCCCCCCCCCCCCCTCCCTTTTACAACACAGAGAGCCCCGGATGTAAAATGCAGAATTTTTTTCCATGTGCAGATACATATGCTGATACAGACATCGACTATAAGCAGAAATACAAAGCACTGAAAAAAAGATTGAAGCTGCTTGTATACGTGAGTTTATTTTGTTCTTCTTTCTATTAAATTACACAGTAGTCTGTTTCTGTCAGTTTACCAGTCTTTCCACTATTTACCTCATCTATCTGTCTGTCTTTTTCTCATCTGTCTGTCTGCCTCTCTCCCTCTCTCTCTCTCTCTCTCTCTCTTTGTATCACTATGTGTAGCGTGCATGCTTTTTCTCTCTCACTCATTCTCATACACACACATGCAGACACACTCACGCAGACACACACTTACACACACGCAAACACACACACACACACACACACACACACACACACACACACAAATAAAGTCAAAGAGTCCACTAAATCCAAGATGGCAGCATTCTAGATCACCAGCCTGATGACGAATAGTAAAAAAAGAAAAATGATATTCTTCAGCTTAAATTTTTATGCTCAGTTAAATCACCTCATGTGTTGTCAAATTACCTCATGCCTGTCTGTAAAATCTCAAATGAATATGTTCTTAATAGTTAGAAACAGTAAAAAATGTCTCTTTTGAATCTTCTTCAACTCCCAATGGAATGAAGCGGCAAGAGTTAATATAAACGGGATTTGTTTGGTTTTTTGTTTGGTGCGTGCATGTGTGTGTGTGTGTGTGCGCTCGCGTGTGCTTGCATGTATGTATATGTGTGTTTGACAGCTGTAGAAATAGAGGAGATAACAGCCCTGATGTGGCCCCTCATGGTTGGCAAGACTATGAACAAATGAAATGAAATGAAGTTTTGGGTGACCAGCCATACATGGGTACTTGATCCATTAATTGCCATCGTTTTTTGTTTCGTTCCTGTCTTTTCTTTGATTGTGCTTCTTTATTGTTGTTTTGATAGAATATGTGCTGTACACTATGTACAGTACTGTCCTCATCACTCTGCCTAATACGCCGTTTAATCTGCGGTGTATGATATTCAGAATATATCATCAGGTAATATCATACCTTACATCCTGATCTCTCAACTTGGTCTCAAAATTGTTTTACATTTTGCATCATAACTTCATCGCTCGCGCCACTTGAATGTTCTGTCTTTTGTTGTCTAACATTTCCATTGTTGCAGTCAGCATCATGTATTCTTTTACCATGTGACATAGTTAAGTAACTGCTGAGTCCCATCTGTGACATGCTGTTGGCTGCCTGTTGACAGGAGCAGGAATGCTTCTTGGAAGAGCTGCGCAAAGCCCAGAGGAAGCTCCTGAAGGTGGCCCGAGACAGAAGGTACCGTCTTCTTTGTGCTAAATGTAGAGCCTGGTGTTCATGTTGCTCTTGCCATACGCAGGTCCCTTGACTATATTATTCTGTAGGCAGTGACCATCCCCTCCTCCCCCCAGACTCACGTACTCAAGGTATAACTTAAAACTTGGTCGTGACCTGTTTGTAGATTTTTTTCCCTGTTTTTTTGTTTTTGTTTGGTTGTTTTTTTTCCCATGAAGACTGTAACAGATTCTCTCTCCCTCCCTTGATCATCTCCACTCCACCCCCCACCTCCACCCCTCCCCTCTTTGCTATTCTTCCTGGACAAAGTTCCTGGGGTAAAAATACTGTCACATTCAATTTTGATGTTACGTCTGTATAAAAAAAATGTACTTTGATGTCAAACTGATAATGCAGAAATAGAAATGTCTGATATAAAACAGAAAGGTTAAAGCCCTTGGGGTCTAACTATTTTGAAAATGCCATATACTTTGGGGGCCAAGCGGCCAGTCTTGAAACAAGCAATATGAGGTCAGAGGTCTGGTCATGTTGTTTCGCCCCGCAGAACCCTGCTGTGCCCTGTCAGGTTACCAGTGGCAGGAGAGACGAACAACAGTCTTAACAGACAACCAACCAAAGCATTGAGTTTACAGTCAGAATAGTGATTGCTGGGTGTTATGTTGTTGCTAATGCATGTAAAGCATAACGTGAGTGAGTAACGTGACTCGCTGTAGGAACATGATGTCAGTCTGCGTCACTGGTTTGCTTGGAAGCTAAGTCTTTTCCATTAGCAGCGTCGCCTATTTGTCTGTCTTTGATTCTGCCCTTTTCTATTGTCGTTTCATGCTCCCCCCCCCCTCTCTCTCTCTCTCTCTCTCTCTCTCTCTCTCTCTCGTCTCTCTCTCTCTCTCTCTCTCTCTCTTTCTGTGCCACCCCCTCCACCTCCCCCTATCTTTTTCTTCTCGCTACTGCTTCCTTTCACCTCGCCTCCATCTTCTCCCTTCATGTGATCTTCCCCTCACCCACCTTCCCCCCACATGCCTCTCCTCCCCTTTCAGTCCCACTCCATCCTTGCCCTACACCTCATCCTTGCCTGGATATAGTCCCGCTCTACCCTTGCCCAACATCTCACCCTTGCCTTTCAGTCCTTCTCCACCTGTGCCCTACATCTCACCCTTGCCTTTCAGTCCTTCTGCACCCTTGCCCTACACCTCACCCTTGCCTTTCAGTCCTTCTCCACCCTTGCCCTACACCTCACCCTTGCCTTTCAGTCCCACTCACCCTTGCCCTACACCTCACCCTTGTCTAGTTTCAGTCCCACTCCACCCTTGTCGTACACCTCACCCTTGCCTAGTTTCAGTCCCACTCCACCCTTGTCCTACACCTCACCCTTGCCTAGTTTCAGTCCCACTCCACCCTTGTCCTACACCTCACCCTTGCCTAGTTTCAGCCCCACTCCACCCTTGTCCTACATCTCACCCTTGCCTAGTTTCAGTCCCACTCCACCCTTGTCCTACATCTCACCCTTGCCTAGTTTCAGTCCCACTCCACCCTTGTCCTACACCTCACCCTTGCCTAGTTTCAGTCCCACTCCACCCTTGTCCTACACCTCACCCTTGCCTAGTTTCAGCCCCACTCCACCCTTGCCCTACATCTCACCCTTGCCTAGTTTCAGTCCCACTCCACCCTTGTCCTACACCTCACCCTTGCCTAGTTTCAGCTCCACCTCACCCTTGCCCTACACCTCACCCTTGCCTAGTTTCAGCTCCACCTCACCCTTGCCCTACACCTCACCCTTGCCTTACACCTCACCCTTGCCCTACACCTCACCCTGGCCCTACACCTCACCTGGCCCTACACCTCACCTTGCCTTTCAGTCCTTGTCTACCCTTGCCCTACACCTCACCCCTTGCCTTTCAGTTCCACTCCACCCTTGCCCTACACTTCATCCTTGCCTAGTTTCAGTCCCACTCCACCCTTGCCCTACACTTCATCCTTGCCTAGTTTCAGTCCCAATCCACCCTTGCCTTAACCTCACCCCTTGCCTTTTAATCCTTGTCCACCCTTGCCTTAACCTCACCCTATACCTTTCAGTTCCACTTGCACCTCTTCCTTGCATTTCGGTGATACTTCACTCCTGCCCTACACCTCACTCTTGTCATGTCCATTTCTTAATGGTGATTTCGCTGTTGTCCAGTTTTTTGCTGGACCGACTGCTGCAGTATGAGAAAGTGGATGACTCGTCGGGAGACTCGGAAGCCACGGCCTCCAGCGACAGCGATGGAGAGGGGCATCACAGGGATGGTGTGCCAGCAAAACGGTCGGTGGCCTGCCAGGTTTTCCTCTGTCCTGTTTGTGTGGGTGTGTGTGTGTGTGTGCATGTTTGTTGTGAGTATGTGTGCATGTTTGTGTGGGTGTGCGCTGTTTTGTTTAATTTTTTTGTTTCTTCCAACCTACATGTTGCTCGGCAGGATTTAAATCTAGAGTGCAGGGACAGATGAAAGTGTACTGTCTTATTTTGATGTCTTTGTTTTAACCATCTGGACAACCGTACCCACACAGATATGCGGAATGTTTGTATATATATGTGGTAGTTGCTTGCAGGCAGGCCATACCTGTAACACTTACATTCTCCCACACTCGCACATGTTTGCATGTATACACAATAATATGTACATAATGATATATATGCACATGTTCACAAAGATGAGCGGCCACAATTAAGTGTTTGTTTATTGGTTTATTGCAGTTCAGGGGGGGGGGGGAGCCAAGAAAGTTCTGGATTGTGCACAATAAGGAAACATCATGAGATTGTGCACAATAAGGAAACATCATGAGATTAAAAGGAAGCAGATGGTGCAACCACAGCTGTGCGTTATGAGGATAAGGCACCAAGGTTACAGGAGGCACGCTTTATGATGGTCCACGTTCACAATCGGATAAAGATGCTACCATGGCAGTCCATCATTTTCAAGCTACTGTACCATTCTTGTACTTATTAAACATCAAAATTTTCTCTGGTCTTCAAGCTGGAGGGAAAAAAAAGTAAGTGGGGCATCTTGGGCACCTCTACTTCAGTTTCGCAGTCAGTACGCCAATTGCTTGTAGTTCCTTGGCACATGCTGTCAAGAAACCTGTTGAACTTGGCGCTGATCCTATTTGGGGGGAAAGTGCATCTGTTTTGCCAGGCTTCTTGAAGTAAATGAATCAAACAGCTTAAGTAATCTGTGGTTGTTGGGTGTTTTTTTTTCTTCTGTCGCATCTTCCTTGTTTGTTTAGTGATTTTATTCACTGGTGCCTGTTCTGATCCAGCATGTACTCATACCTGTACTCTCAAACGATTGATACTTTATACAAACACATTTGTGTCCTGCAAGTGACTCTTGAATGAAAGTACATGGAGTCTACAATTAGGTATGTCCTGTTCTATTCATGAAAACAGTGTTTGAACTGTATGAAGAAGACACCAGATGCCATCTTGTCGTTAAAATGTGCAACACTTGGAAGAGAAAGGAAAGAAAAACTACATTAAAGCAAAGATGAAACTGGTTGTTCCTCGTAACAGGAAGCGTGTCAGTGGCCATGGGAGTGGGGCGGGTCACAGCAGCGCCGCTGCAGCTGGGGACGGAGCGTCTCAGATGGCCTCACCCAGCAACATCGCCAGTATGATCCTGGCCCAGGTCAGTGAGCGGGTTTGTCGCCCTGTGAAGCTTGTGAAGGCGTCGCAACATAGGAGCACCTGATTCATGCTGCGATTCAGTTTTATCGTTCAGTTTTAGGCATGACTTCTCCCCCACAGTCCTGCTGACTTGAGGAAGCTCCAACAGGAGTGAAAATTTGTCTTTTGCTTTAAATGTAGGTTTCATTTGTTCTTTACATTATTTGTAGAATTCAGCTATACAGTCACAAACCGCTTTTGATCATCAATGCTTCTTTTTTTTTTTTTTAACTAAAAGAAGTTTAGGCAGCTCATTTACGTGTGGGTGTACCTGTCTGTGTATGTATATTGTGTGTTGTGTTCCTTGGCAGTTAAGTGATTTTTATTCATGTTGTAATTATGTCAGTGGTAAACAAGCGTGGACATGTCGGTGGTGCCTACTGTCCCAGAACAGCAGTACATATTATGGAGAAAAAAAAGTTAAACATCAGTGACCATTACAGGCATTGCGAGTGCGCATCACATGTTATTTGGAAAAAAAACATCAACCCGAAAACCAATGGTAGCACCATTTTTCGCAGGTGGACAAACCTGACAGGAGAGAGGAAATGGTAACTCAAGTGCTGTGCAGATGCGCATTAATCCATTGCAGGCTGTGGAGGGAAACAAACTGAGCAGAAGTTAAGAGGAAGGGCTAAACAGATAGCTGGAGCAAGGAAACTGGAATGTCCAGTAAGAAAGAAACCAAGGCCACCAAAGCCTCGGGGGAAATAAGACGATGAACAGTAGCCATGTGTACAACGAGGACAGAAAGGGGAAAACTTTCGATTGTGCACAATGTGCAAGTGTGCATTCTATGATTCTACATCAGTCATGGTGGCTGTGATGATGTGAGTGTGCAAACATGCATACATGTACGTCTGCACAGCATCACGTATGTTAGAATAAAGTGTGTTCTGGAAAACTCTTCAGAATGTCAGTTCTTAAACTTTTTACACCGTCTGTTCCTGGTAGAAAAATTTTGGGGAAGGCTCGACTGACGTGTATCTTCCTTCTGTCTTTTCTGTCAGACACGTGGACCAGTTTCTTCTGTCGAAACCATATTCGTCAATGAGAATGAGGGTAATGAAGATGATGCTACGGATTTCCATTCCAGTCTGAGATTATATGACAGGGCTGTACGCTATGCTTACTTTCATAATATATCCTAGCATCAACCAGGCCCGAGAGATACAGACATCTAGTCAGGAAATTTGAGCGACACTCTCAGAGATGCATCCATTAAGTAGATGAAACTCAACTGTATGGTCCCAGTCTTCCCAGTTGAGCCCATAGCAAACTTAACTCTGGGTAGGAGCCGGTCGGGGCAGAAAAGTCCCACATGGCTCTGGTGGAATTTGAACTCACAACCTCTCAACCGGGAGCCTGCGATGCTAACCACTTTGCCAAGGCAATTGGTGAGATGGTACATCTTTATAAATAGTGTCTTGGTGTACTTCATTTATTATAATGTCTTTCCACATGAGTGCTGTTGGATGCAGCTTATCAGTGTCTGCCATCATCAGTGGTGTATCTGACTCATCATGCAATGGGTTTGAAAAACCAAACATCGTAACATTTCTTCCAGTTCTTCTTTTCTCAAACATAACCATTTTAAACAATTACTGGCAAATGTCTCATAGAACTTCAAAGAAAGAATTTCACTGTAGTGAAAATGAGTGAGTGATCAACAGTAATGGCATGATTTAAACTGTTTTCTTTGCTAACCGTAGCTGTATGACTGTGAGTCATCAGGGCACTGTTCCATGAAAGGACATTGGAACAAGAATATGGTATGTTAATATCCTCACTCCATGTATTTTTTATGTGGTGTACATGTCACTGTATGTGTATGTGTGTGTGTGTGTGTGTGTGTGACAGCAGGCAGCGGCCAGTGGCAGCCAGGAAGGGGGCAAGAAGAGAGCCAAAACCACAGCTAAAAAGACCAAAGCCAGTGAGGGTCTTTTACAGTGATCATTCTTTGTTTTTATGAGTTTTAACTTGTATCAGACAAGTACCTGCATATACTTTGGTGTCGTTATATCAAATTTTCGTCTCGTAACATTTTTATGACTGTCAACATTTTTCTGAGCATCAAACTAGACCTGCAGAAGCTTGGATACATTAAGAAAAAAATATTATTATTTCTAAATCATACTAAATTGTGTTTAAAAATCATATCGTGGATGTATTTTTGCATGTATGCATGTATCTTTGTTGTTGATGTTTGAAACAGAGCATTGTGCTCCTTTACCTGATTTTGGAGACACTTGAGTCGGTCCGTACCATCGATGCAGACTCCCCACTTCTTGGCTGTTTCATACTCTGCCATTGAAATTTGAAGTAACTGCAAGTTCACTTGTACAGTCTTCATAGCTTTCTAAACTGTCATCAACAATTCAGTGATGCCAGGGACCCTGAATTGTTTGTATTAGTATTGGATGGACGGTTAGCAATGGACGGTTACCCATTACCCATCATTTGTAGTAACTCTTGACTCCAGTTGAGTTTTCTTTCTAAAGCTGAAACAATTCATTTTGCTAATGGCTGCCACGTCTTAAACAACTGCAGTCTCCACATGGTGCATCGTAACACCATCAGCTGTGTGAAGGGTTACTACACTAAATCATCTTTGCCTGTCTGACCAAAAGTTTCATTTTCATTATTCCTTTTGCATATTACCTAGCAAGACTGGTCTAAAACACAGTAATGTTTCTTAATACATTTCGTGGTCGTAAACCAGATCTCTCCTCCAGTCCTTCAACTAATAGAATTGCTTGTCAAACAGAAAAAAAGAAAAAAAACAATAAAAAAATGGCGCACTCACCCACCATCAAATGACCAATGACACACAGCACCAAATAGAACATGACCATCTATCTACAGCACCAAATAGAACATGACTATCTATCAGACATTACAGTGTACTAAAGGAAGGCAGACAATTGTGGGGACAGTTGGTAGAGTGAGGGTTTTAACAAAATGGCTTCAAAATACTTTTTGCTCTTAAGCTTTTGTACATATATATTTCACATAAAAAGAAAGCAAAAGGGAACGGGCCAAAAAGGGATCATTGTTCAAATAAATTTTTCTTGTAATTTTTCAGAAAAGACTTTGTTCATCAGTTGCACACATCCATGACAGTGGGAAAAAAGAGTTGTTCACTTTCTGTTTTCATTTTTTTGTAAGAATCCACTTTTGTGGGCAAGTGTGTTTTTGTGCATTCATTTCTTTGTTTAGGTTGGTTTCTGTACTTTTTAATCATATACATGGGTCACAGGTATATTCTCTTTTCCTTCAGACAATAAGACAGTGTGGGCTTCACATGTACATTCCCAGGTTATCCTGATTGTGAATGTGGCAGGTGCACCCAAAGCTACATCAGAAGTGACAGAGGCTTCCCACGGGCCGTCCAGCGCCATACCTGGTCAGATGACACGGGAAGAACTAGAGCGCCACCTGGATGCTAAGCAGAATGTGTTTGGCATTGAAAAAGCCTCAGCCAGCCTACCAATGGACATCTTCAGTAACGACAACTCCAACCATGCCAGGTATCTGCAACCTATGTACGTTGCATGTCCCTTCGGTTTGTATTTATTTAAACGATTGGAAACAGTGTCTGAGGAAGGGACAGAACTCTTTCACTTCAGGCCATTCCCTCTACATATAAAAATTTTCTCTCCCACTCAGATGCTGTTTCCTCTCAGTTGTGAATGGTTTTAGGTGTGATACTGTGCCACTTGCTCGTTTGTTGACAGTTTTAGGTGTAATATAGTATAACTTACTTATACGCTCACGGTTTTTATGTAACACGGCATCACCTGTTCTTAAAGGTGTTTGTTGCAGTGTAGCATCATCTACCCATGTGTTAAATTTTGTAGTTGTAATATCACATCACCTGCTCTGTTGTTAATGGTTCTGGGTGAAAGTCACATCACTTACTGTGATGTGAATGGTTTTGGGTGCAGTGTAGCATCTCTTACTTGTTAACAGGTTGGTGGCAATGTAGTAGCATCACTTTCTCATTTCTGAACTATTTCTTGTCCACTGAAGGATCGTTGATTTGTTTGAATATTTAAGGTGTAAAGTAGCTTTATTTTCTGTCTTTTTTTTTTTGAACATGTAGATGTGATATGTTATCATTTACTCTTTTGAGAATGGTTCTAGGTGTTATGTAACATCATATAGGTTGATGTGTAATATTGCATTAGTCATGAACAGTTTATGTTGTAGTGTAGCATCATTTAGTTACTTGGTAACTGCCTTGAGTGCAATGTAACATTATTCATTAACAGTTTATCAGTTGACTAGCATTTTTTAACCCGTTCACTGCCTGAAAATATTACAAACAAAGGCTTTCCCAGTGCCAGGGAAATCTAATGATTTGGGGGTAATAATTAACAAAAAATTCTAGCTCAGAAACTACAAAAGATATAAAAATGAAATATATATAATTTTTGAAGGAAATTGAATGAAGATTGAATATGGGCTTCTTTTGTTTTAATTTTGATAATAAAAAAAACATTTAGGCATTTAGATGTGGATAGATTTTTTTGCACGATCAAAAACGTATGTATTTACCACTACAGCTTCACATCTAAAAAAGAACACAAAGCAAAAAAGTTGAAAATAAAGTTTGTATTGTCACACTACACCTGTAAATGAAAGTAAAACAGTTTAGAAGTCTGTCAAGACGCTCACACTCTAAGCAGACAGGTCAGTCCACGACCACGCCCCCCTCTCCCCACCACGCCCCCTTGCTGGACTTCAACCCTCTCTTTCACTCCTCCTCTTCCCCTACCTTTCCCTCTGCCCCGTGTCACGCCGCGAGCAGGCTGCGCTCCCCTCTCGTGCTGACTATCACGTCACTGGCCACTGGCACACAGTGCAGAGTACACACTAGCAGGGTTCGTACAGAGTCCTTGAAGTCTGGAAAAAGTATGGAAAAATGAAAAAATCATTTCCAGGGCTGGAAAAGTCTTGGAATTTTGTAATTTGTGGCCATGAGTCTGGAAAAGTCCTGGAATTTTGTAAAAGATGTGCAAACTTTTTCATGATGTCGAATTTTGCTTTAAGCTTCTTTACAAAAACATTGAAATAGGAATAAAAATAGAAATTAAATCACGCACAATGATCGCAGTTTTAAGATTTCCTCTGGCCGGAGGTTTGGCGGACGACTTTTTTTTCTGCAGAGTAGCTCCCCTTTACTGTGAAAAAGCGGTGCGCATGCGCAGTTGGTACCATTGCTTAACTTCCTTTCGAGTCAACAGCGCTGCGAGGGAAAATAGCGTTGAAGTATTAAAGAAAACATGGGAAAATGTGTGTTTAGCCTAGCCTGGCTAGACAATACAAATTATCGCAAATGGATTGCACCTGCTGCCGATGGATGCAAGACAAAAGCACGGTGCCTGCTGTGCAAGAAAGACTTCGACATCGGGAACATGGGCGAAGCTACTCTGAAAAGCCACACGGCAGGCAAGAAACATCAAGAAATGATGCAGCTTTCAAACAAAACGACTCCAACAATGACCGTGACTGATTATTTTCGGCCCAAGGATTGTGATAGGTGATTTTTTTTTTTTACTTCAGTATGGGATGCAATCATGCATTGAATGGGATGGGGGTGGGGGGTAGAGAAAATCAAAGGGCCCAAGGGCGATACACTGGCCTATTTTTAGACACATACGTATACACACACACACACGCTGTCTCTAACGCACTCTCTCTCTCTCTCTCTCTCTCTCTTATCCAAAAATGTCAAAATTTAAATACGGAATTGAATAGAGAGCACATTGGCTTGTAAGTACTCGGCCATGTTGAACATCCAAATTAAAATGAAAGGACAGTTGAGAGGCCGTGAGGCCTAGTGTCTAATTACCTGACCTGACCATATCTCTCTCTCTCACACACACACATACACACACACACACACTGTCTGTCTCTCACACACCTACACACACACACATGTGCGCGCGTACACACACATACACACTCACACACACACACTGTCTCTTTCTCTCTCACATACATAGACACACACACTGTCTCTCTCTTTCTCTCTCTATCTCTCTCACACTGTCTCTGTCTCTCTCTGTGTCTCTTTTTCAGGCGCGTGCGTGCACGCACACACACACACACACACACACACACACAAAATTTTTTGGTAAGTATTGAATGCCCTGCTATCATTAAATCAGTTCTTTTCTGATGTGTTTAGCATGGTAATCACATACAGAGGTGCACGCACACACACATTCTGGGGTCTGGAAAAATTATGAAAAGCCCTGGAAAAAGTAATGGAATTTTGTCTGGTCACATCTGTGGGAACCCTGCACTAGGCTAGCTCGTTCAACGCTGGCAAACCAGTCAGCTGAACACACACTGAGGTCGCACAGCCCGACTCAATAACTGACGAATATGGTCGGCAATTCCATCACTATCATCATCTCACCTTCATGCTCGAGTGAGTCGTTGAATAAAAGATTATTGTCTTTGTCAGAAATGATTAGCAGAGCCTGCTCAGCAGTGTAAATATGTTGATTTGGTCGCTGCGCTTATCGAAGGTTGCGCCGCCATCTTTGCAAGCGAGACGAAGTGCTGGCTGGTCATCCTGTCGGTGATGAGAATAAATGGTCTTTCCCCTCACGTGTGGTCATTTGCATATCATTTTAATACTACAGACATATAAGGCTTACTACGTACATTCTATTTGAGTCCATTGATAGAAATAGTAACGAATGAAAATTCAAGAAAAATGCATGACGTCAGTGGACGGCCCATAGGCACAGGGAAAGCATTTTTACTGCGGCATCAGCTGAAGGCTTAAAGGCACTCTACGGGTTAACCCTGTGTGTGTGTGTGTGTGTGTGTGTGAAAAATGTAGCATCTCTAGCTTATTTCTTTATAGTGCAAGTGGTAATCATTTGTTGACAGGTTAAGATGTAATATAATATCAGCTGTTGAGGGTTTGGGGTGTAACATAGCATTACTCACTTGTGAACAGTTTGTTATAATTGTAGCATTGTTTGTTCTGTTTTAGGTGTAATGTAGCATCAGTTCTAAAATGGTTTAGGTGTTATGTAGTATCACTTGATCTGTTAACTTTTTGAGGTGCAGTGTAGCATCAGTTGTGAAAAGTGTTAGCTGTTATGTAGTTATAATTATTTGTTGACAGTTTTAAGCGTAATGTAGTATTGTTTGTGAACAGCTTTTGGTAAAATGTAGGTGGATCTTTTACTCATTTGTTAACATTTTAAGGTGCAATGTTTTCATTTTGTAACAGATCTAGGTCTGCGGTAGCCTCATTTGTTAACAGTTTTAGATGTAAGATGATATTGTATGTCAACAGTTCCAAGTGCAATGTAGTATCACTTATGTGTTACAGGGTACCTGCTGTTGACTGAGTCATAAACAATATCAAATGAAATACTTCTTTGTGAACAGTTTTAGGGCAACACACTATTTGTTAAAGAAGTATAACTTTTCCACTGAACCCATACATTGCGGAGTTACTGTTAATGAATTAATAAAGGTCTATAAGAAAAAACTTGTCTCGAAAATGTAAAAACTTTTCTAGTGAATATGAAAACGGCATTTTGTATTTTACATATCCTGCTTTTAAAAACAACTCTTGCAGGTCAGTACTCAACAACTGACTGGAGAAATGATACCGTTTTCACGTGTGAACTCACTAGTTCACTGAAATTTAAAATATAGGGGGAAAAAAGGAGGGGGGGGGGAGCAGGGGGGTACTTGTCAACCGTATTTACACCAGTACGTCCAAGTAAACACCTTTTTTTAATTGTTTGTTTTTCTGTCTTATTTAGATAGGCCTACTCTTTTCAGCTGTAGCGTGAGATCACAGCATTGACCCATGTTCTTATGCTTTATTTTGGAATGGTCTCAACACCTGAAGCGTTCTGAACCTCAGTGGTTTTTCGGGTTGCCATTTCAGTGAGCCAGCTGGCAACGGAGCCACAGGAGATGATGAGGAAGAGGACCTCGTCATCGACATACCGCACTGAATCGACAATCAGCTGTGTTCTTGGTGGGGAAGGGGGTGGGGGTGCGCAAGTGTGTTTCCATACGAGTGTGTGCTGTGCATGCGGGTTTCCGAGTGTTCTGGCAGATGCTTATAAATTTGGGAGTTTGACCGAAATGTGCACAAGGCCCTTTAGGTTCTTGGACGGGGTTGAAAGTTTTGAAAAGTGGTCCTTCCATGGCATTGTAGAGTGCTCCTAGGTGCTTGTTCTGGAGATTGTTAATCAGTTGTACTCCCTGGATGTGAATAGATCAGTTAGCTCAGCGATGGAATGATCATGTAAATGAAGTAGGAGATCATTTGAAGTGAAACACCTTTGCTTAGGCGGTGTTGTAAAATGTGTTGTGATACAAGCTCTTGGGTTTGGTTTGGTTTGTATTTGTTCTTAAGAGGTTTGTGCATATGAATATTTGTAAAAACCTTTGTGACTGAAAATGTGTAAGAACTCTGTGTGTGTATGTGTGTGTGTGTGTGTGTGTGCGTGTGCGTGCGTGTCTGATATTGTCACTTGTTGACGTGGTGCATATGTTTGGATAGTGTGTATGTGTGTGTGTGTGTGTTGCTCTCATTAAGAATGCATTTGCAAGTTGTCCCTTGGGGTAGAACAAAGCTTTTGACATGCCAGTCTTTTATGCCAAAGCTGCAATGCGTGGCAGGTTCCCTAGGCTTCCAAAGAGCATCCTTGCTGCTAGTTGTCTCCAGCTTTCCAGATCAGGTGCCTGAGGGTTATGTGTAGTGGACACATCTGCGACAGATGTTTGTTGTCATGCTGCCAGATGACTGATCTGACTTGCTGATATGAAGCTTGACGTATATGTGGAGGATGGGGTAGCCATCACCTGTCCACTGCCAAACGATTGCCACCTGCTTGGAAATCATCAGCAGGTGACGTGGGTGGTTCCAGGTGTGATGTGGACTCTCCTGAAACCACCTGCTGATTTGCTCGCCTTTAATGACGGTCTAGCTTCTTTGTCGGTGGTAGACCTGTCCTGGTGTGTTGGTGAGCCCTCCTTTGCCAGAGTGTCTGCAGCCCCCAAAGCCAAGCATGTTGCAGTGGGATGGTGTCCACTGCAGGACAGCGGTGTGAGCTGCGTGCAAAGGGAAGCAGGAGATGGACCAGGAGATAGGGTTCTTTTTGCGTTAGGTCGTCCTGGAAGTGCTGGCAGTGTCTTTGAAGAAAGCACCATCATTGGTGGAAGGACCAGGGCTGTTTCTGAGGGTGGGCTGCACTTCTCATGATGGCCACTGTTGTACTGCCCTATCATTGGTGGAGTGAGAGAGCAGGGCATTTTGTTCCCTCTCTCCCCCCATCATGTTGTTAGCATGTGTGATGCAAGTGTAATTGTTCAATATGAGATGCCTTTGTTTAATGTTTTCTCTACTTTGTATGGATTGGACTGAACAGTTTGTGTCATAGATACACTGCCACTTGTGTATGTATATATATGTGTGTGTGTGACTGAGCACGTTTCAAAGGGCCACTTCGGCTGATATTTTTTAGACAGGATGGCTTGCCTTACTTATTTTTCTTCTGGAAATATTGATGGCAAATACTCACCAATTTTGAAAATAACACATACTGAGTACTAAACTACATGGATGATTAACATTTGTCGTATTTTCCAATTTGGTTGGCTCTGTGTTGTCTTATTAGGAAGTATCTCCCATTTTCAACATTTTTGCTCTGTGCTTCTCACTTCTTTATATTTTACCTTAGACATTTCTGTGCCTAGCCTTTTTTTTTTTTTTTTTTTTTTTTGGGGGGGGGGGAGGACCATTTATATGCATCAGTGTCTTAGTTCATTGTGCACAGGATTATTGTCTTTCAGATGAGATGAATTGAGATCCCATGGCACTTTGCATATGTAAAAGGATTCAAGGTGACAAGAAAGTTGCCCTACGGCAGAATTGTGTCACTTTGTGAGATAAGCAAAAGCACGTAGACACCGATATAGAAAGAAGATGAAAAATGGATGGTAGCAGTTTGTGACACTGCGGTCTTCCCATGGGAAAACAGCTCGAATGTCACGTGGAGGAATCTTGTGATGATATAAAGTTAGTTCAATACAAAAATTTAATGATCTGATTTGTATACAAGGTGAATCTCTTCAAACTCATAAAGAAAAATTACTTTGCATGCATATTGTTCACACACACACACACACACACACACACACAGAGTTTGCACATGCACTTGCACACACTTGCATACACATACACATCTAGACAAGGTGTATATTGTGTGGCTTGCTTTAATATTATTACTCCTTTCCTATAACCATCAGTTACATTAATTTAGCTGTGAACACACAGAAGTTTTCTGATGTTCAGACGTAGTTAGTAATTTCGGGGAGTTTTTGTTTTGTTTTTGTTCGTTTTTTCATTTTGTTTTAAGTAATGGATATATGCATATATGCGCACAGGCATAGATACAAAGTTGTTAGTTATAAATGATCAGAGGTCAGAAAAACATTGGGATCAAGATTTTTTTTGTCCAAATGTTCCCGTTTTCTCTTGTTTCAGTGTGGGAATGTTTTTGTGCATGTTGTGAGTTGTCCTGTTGCAAAATATGGAATTAAAACTTGTTCGATATGCAGTAGTTGGGCCTTTTTCAAGGAGACTACTTGATCTCAAAGTGTTGTCAGTCCAGTGTTAGAAAGGATTTTGAAACCATGCGATATTTGCCTGCAAATGCTAGTATGTGAGGTGAATTCACTGTTGTGGCTGTATGATGTATGCGAGATGAATTCACTGTGTTGTTCTGCGTGTGACCTAATATGATATGTTGAATGAATTCACTGTTTTCATGTGGAGCACATGATGATGGTATGAAAGATGGATTCTGGGTTCTGTATGCTGATAATGGTATGTGAGGTGAATTCACTGTTGTTCTGTGTGCTACGTGATGATGGTGTATACGAGATGAACTCACTGTTGTTCTATGTGCTACATGATGATGATATATGCGAGGTGAATTGAGCAGAATTCACTGTTGTTCTGTGTGTTGCATTGCATCATGACGCTATGTTATCGTGAATTCACTGATGTTCACTGTACTATTTCACACTCATGATTTTATTATCAGAACCTGATGTAGTGATTTTTTGTGTGTTGCACATATGTGAGCATTATCATGATCAAAACGTGTCATTAAAATCCATTTTTAACTTGTTTCCAAGCTGTGTTTATGTGGGATTTATTGCATACTGTACAATCCTCGTTCTATTCTGTACATCATACGGTCAAATCAGAACCATCCTGTGATTAAAGGATTAGATCCATGAGATAATGTGCGGTCCAAACTATTTTGAATCTTTTCAAACCTAATGGCACTTAACAAACATGAAATGGGTGAGCATTATCGTTGTGATTTCTCGAGGTACGGCTGTGTCCGGTAAGCCTGAATCTTTTTCAAACAAATTTTTTTCAGGATGCAGGCATACCCACAAGCACCCATGACCTGTGTCCCTTTTTTAACCTCTGTACACCATCCTCCACCCTTTCCTATTCAAAACATAATGCCAAATGGTTCTACTTGGTTGGTAGGTCTTGAAAGAAGCACTGTGATGGACCAACAAACCAGCTGTAACAAGGCAGACCATTGGTAAAATAAAGTATCATGACAAATTTGAAACAAATATTTGTAAAGCTATGCAAAAAAACGTAGACAAACGAATCACAAGACAAAATAACGCCCATCTTGCATCAAATTGGAAGGTGATTGCTTGTTCATTTTCGTTGTCCTGAGTGTTGGGTATCTTGCCTGAAGAAGACCTAAGAGGTCAAAACGTGTCGTGTTTTGTCTTGTGATTTGTTTGTCTTTGTTTTTTCGGCAGAGCCTTATAATTAATTTTTCAAATTTGTTTAGATTTCTGCCTGCAGTCGTCTCACCTTACAACTAGATCTATGGTATCTTGATTCAAAACATGCACAGATTCAATATCGGCTGATTTTCAGCAAAGTTGCCGAGTTTTGAGAGGTAGGGATTCCAAGATTGAACATGGTACAGATCTTGTCTGAAGAGGTATTTTGCCTGATCAAAAGGGATTCGGCATTTGTCTTCCTATAAGCCCTTTAGGACAAAATGGGTTTAAATATTAAAAGGAATTTAAAGTATATCCACCAGTTAACATGTTGACTGGTGGATTTACTTTAAATTCCTTTTAAAACTTGTTTCGATTTCCGCCAGCAGTCACCTCACGTTGAAACTGAACTGGTTTTAGATCTGTGTTCTTTATTACTTTGATGGTCACCATAGGTCTATCATTTTTATTGAATCTGGGTTAAAAATGCTTGCACCCACCGTCTTCTACGTCCCAGCACTCTATAAAAAGATGTTTAACACCAAGGGGTTGGTCCAGACGTGTTAACCTTTAAAATACTATCAACACAAACACGATTTTAAGTATTTGCAGGGGTGGGAGTGGGGATTCCACACTTTTTTGTGGAGGGAGGAGGGGGGGGGGGGACATATTTGAATTTTAACCATCCATATTTCGTGGCTGGCCCTTCTGTGAAGAGTGATTACCACTCACAAACTTTGTGTCCAAATTTTTCTTTTTTTTCTTTTTCTTTTTTTTTTTTTTTTTTTAATATGTTTTTTACCACTCCAAACTTTGTGTCCAAATTTTTTTTTCTTTTTTTTTTTTTCAAATATGTTTTTCTACATACGTCTTACCAAAAATAATAATTGAAATGCAACAGGTGAACAGGTCTGCACCATGCAGCCTCCTCACCCATTAAAAATGTGCATAGATGTAAAGAGGGCAGGATTGGTACATTTTGTCTTTTGCCAGTTCCAAGCTCCAGTGCACACACTGGAAGCATTCTCAAATTCTGTTGCTCTGATTGGTTCTGCCTGCCTGGTTTTCATGGGTTGGCTGGCTATCCACCATCTTTCGCAACTGATGAATGTCAATATGTTGAAAGTTGGATGCACACACACACATACGGTGGTTCATACACAGATAAAGGCTACATTCAGGCAGTAGGCCGACCTCTCTGAAGAGCCGACATCAAGAAACTGGTATACATGGCTACCTGAGAGGGCATAGCAGCCAACTGAACACAAAGGGTCTCTGAAAAAGGTAAACAGAGGGAAAACGACACAAAGTGCTGATCCTGTCTCCTCTTTTTTTTTTTCTGGGGGAGGGGGGCGAAGCACAAAACGTGCAAATGCAGAGTCTATTAATAAAACACAAAGGCAAATCACTCAATCCAGTCATGAAAGGCACACTGGGATCATGTACAGCGCCTTGGAAGTTTACCAGTTTATACAGTGTAATATAAAGATGGCCTCATATATGTCTGTTCATAACAAAGATCTGCACTAACACATGCGCATGGTGACATAACCACTCACGCTCTCACATGCACGCACGCACACGCGCGCGCGCGCCACACACACATACAGACATGGCCACCTTCATACATAAGCTCGCTCCCACTTCACTGACAAAAAGATGAACGCACAAATGAGTTTAAAACCATCTTTATCCCAATCACTCCATACTTCTGTTTGAATTTTCAAACGTATCAATCATTTACACTCATAGTCCCACACACACACATCATAATCATATCATCCTGCCAAAAGACTGCTCAAAGATTCCAGCAATGGGGAAGCGAGACGTCGAGGAGGGCTAGTGGGGCGGGAGGGAGGAGTACAAGTAGGGGAGGAGGGTGGTGAAAATGCTGTGCAGTCCATTTATGACTGCACAGCTCATATTCGACCAATCAGTCACTGTTCTCATTGACAAGACTGCCACAAACTTTCACTCCAGACTGTATTCTTCTGTTATATAAATACACTGCATGGCGTTGAAAGGAAAACTGGTTTGACTGTCAGCAGACGCACAAGCAACCCTGAGCTACAGGACCAAAAGTCGGTTCTTTTCTTGCCAATCCATCGCCCCCATTAAAACAAACATCTTGTGCTCCCTGTTCAAGTACATGATGCATTGGCTCATAGTTCGTAGACTGTTCTAAACTGAACAAGCACCTCGATACTCTACTGTTATGTTGTATTCCATAGTTCTGTTCAAGCATACGACGCATTGGATCATAGTTGGTAGACTGTTCTAAACTGAACAAGCACCTACATACTCTACTGTTATGTTGTATCCACAGTTCTGTTTAAGCATATGACCATTGGATCATAGTTGGTAGACTGTTCTAAACTGAACAAGCACCTACATATTCTACTGTTATGTTGTATCCACAGTTCTGTTCAAGCATATGACGCATTGGCTCATAGTTGGTAGACTGTTCTAAACTGAACGAGCACCTACATACTCTACTGTTATGTTGTATCCACAGTTCTGTTCAAGCATATGACGCATTGGCTCATAGTTCGTAGACTGTTCTAAACTGAACAAGCACCTAGATACTCTACCGTTATGTTGTATCCACAGTTCTGGTCGTTGTGCTCAGCTGCATGATCTGTCAGCTTGGGATCCAGAATCGGTTACTTACATATAACTCAACAATGCCAGGTTCCCAAATGAGAACAAAAATCACTGTGCTCTGGAATCTCTTTGGGTTCACCTGAAAGGATATACCCATATATATATCGGCTTTCACAATGCCTGTGCAACAAGCCTACTTTCCTGCTCTGCCATTACCCCTCCCCCACCTCCCCTCCTCCAACACCGAACACATACACACACAAATATAGTCACCCCATCTGTGTACAGGTCACCTTTTCTGATAGTGGTGCACAAAATGCTACTTCTGATATTGTTAAGAATGCGTATCATATTGTTGAGCTTCCATCAACATAACCAAGTTCATGCTCATTCCCAGTCTGGACAAGGTTGGTCAGGACAAAAATATGTATGCCAATCGGAATTTCATTCTCAATTTCTGGGAGAGTGAGCTCCCTTCATGGGTGCAACACTGAACACATCCGGAGTAGACTCAATTTTCCAAGCCTTTCTTGGGCGAGGCTGATCTCCCTGAGTTTTCTGCGTGATACAGAGTTCCCACCAAGTCCTGGAACTCTGGAAAAGTCACAGGAAAACGGAGAACTCGTTTCCTGGGTTGGAAAGGTCATGGAAATTTCAATTTGGAAGTTGAGTCTGGAAAGATCTTGAAAATTCCCAGAATCTGTCATGGTCATAGACTGATGAGCAGTTTCTTTTTTCAAAGAGAAAACCTTTCTAGAACTTTTGAAAACCATATGCTGCAAATAGTTATGACGGCCATTGTTTAGGCA
This sequence comes from Conus canariensis, assembly GCA_033310375.1. NCBI lineage: Eukaryota > Metazoa > Mollusca > Gastropoda > Neogastropoda > Conidae > Conus > Conus canariensis. Next base: position 36,049,380 of record CM065739.1, read on the forward strand.
GACCTAGTTGACGACTTATAATGCTTCCACAGTGATCTCCCTTACACAAACTGCTCATAAGGAAGTCACCATGCTGCCTCGTTCTTCTGTGCATGGAGTACTGTGCGGCTGACACTGGTGGATACAAAAACAAAAGACATAAAAAGGGCAGTAAAGTGCATTTTCAGCCAAGCCTGGAAACTCTCGAGTCAGAAAGCACCTGCTTCAGAGGCGAAAACCACAGGGGCCAATGTGATTATCTTCCCAGCAATGGACTGGGTTCTTGATGAATGTCAACATCCAGCAGTTGGAGAAATTAATCAGACCTAAATGGATATGAACCTGTACTTTAACACAAAAAAAAACGGTCATGCAGCCAACCAGAAGTCCACAAACAACAGATCAACCTGAGCAGTGATGATGACCAATTTTTTTTTGTTTTGTTCAGGCCCAAAAGCTTAGGCTTTCAGTAACTTAAAAGTGACTGTCATAAATCCTGTGAAAGGTTGAAATGTCAATCACTCAACATAACTTTCTGTCAAGTAGACTTCATGGACCTTGTTGTATTCTTCGTTTGTTCTGAAAGACACATAACATGCTCCCCCTTCCCTCCCTCTCTCCTCCCTCACATCCCTTCATGCCTCCCTTACCAATCTCTACTTTTTGTCTCCCTCTCTCTCTCTCTCTCCTTCATTTTGTTATTTTTCTTTCTGCTGCTGACTTCCATAATTAATATCTTACTTTATGTATGGTTCTACTCTTGGCAAGGACTGGATGTAAATACAAACAAACATGCATGACAAAGCTGGTGCATATCCATCATCCTTTGAAAATTAAATTCTGGGGTTTTCTTTTTTCATTTTGTCTTGCCCTCCTCTCTCTCTCTCTCTCTCTCTCTCTCTCTCTCTCTCTCTCTCTCTCTCTCTCTCTCTTCGTGAGTTATTTCTCAATGTCTTTGCCTGCCCCAGTCACCACCATAACCATCATGGTGACCACTCTGAATTTCTTGCAGGACATCATCATCTTCACAGATTACATGAAAACCTAGAACGAGGGTAGCATTATGCTATCCGTTCATTTCACTTGAAGATTATGTGGGACATATTCTTGCATTGGTATGATCTTGTTATACTTCTTGACTGCTTTGAGTTCAGAACAATAATTATGCAAATTGACCATGATCCTGAATAATCTTGACTGCTTTACCTCACTGAACAAAAACAAAACAATGCCCTTGTAAATGAACATGTAATGGTTAACACATACTTAAGTACAGGTGTAAAGGGGTGGGCGTAGGGGTGGAGGGGTGGGGGTGGGGAGTGTGAACCGCTTTCATCATATGATTGAATTATGTCTGAAGTGCGTGTGTGTGTGTGTGTGTGTGTGTGTGTGTGCGTGTGTTGCTGTGCATGTCTGTTTATTTCTGTAGTTACATTATTGAAAAATAATACTGAAGGTCTGGAAAAAGTTTTGATTTTGTTTTCCCAAACTTGTGGGAAACCTGACCAGATGTCAAGTGCCCTATGACTTCTTTTTCTTCTACCTTCTCTTGAGAGAAGATGGAAAAGGATATTTACATTGTTCAAAACATACCTCATATTGTTTTTGTTTTTTTCCTTTTGTTGTTCCTACAAATCTAAATGATGGTTGTTGTTTCTATAAATCTAAATCATGGTTGTTGTTTCTATAAATCTAAATCATGGTTCTCCTCTCGATGAAATATGATTGGTGGTATTTCGATGTACACTAACACACACACACACACACACACACACCACACTGCACACAACACACACAGCTGCACAAACACAACCTACACACACACACACACACACACACACACACACTGTAGTCAGGACTACAAACTCAGGATCTCTGAAAACAATAGATCTAGAACCATCTTTTCATCGTCTATTTTCTCCATTAAGTTGAGGTTGCAACATGACAGCAATTCCTGAGATCATGCCAACTTTTTGCATTATTCCTGTGTTCCGACAAGCACAGAGGGAAATGAGAATAGAAAACTAAGATCAGGAGCATGGAGGGGAGGAGAAATGTGTGTCATGGCAGAAGGGGGGGGGGGGGGGGGGGGGGGGGGGGGGGGGGGGGGGGGGGGGGGGGGGGTTAAACTGATGGCATTTGTGTTTACACCAAATCAAAAACCATTCAAACACTGAAAAAACAAAAACCCTGCTACTTCCAGAATGACCCAAAACTGCTGGTCATATACTGATTGAAGAACTTTCTACTGGTTCAAAAAAAAGAATGCTCGCACATACCTTTGTACTGTTGTTTATCTTAAAGAAGTGGCTGATCAGCACTGAGCATCCCACAAAAGCCCAGTCAACCATATGGGCCCCAAACAAAAATCTGGACCTGTAACTTAAAGACTGAAAGAAGTTGTGTTTTTCGTCCAACACCTCAGCACTGATGAAACCCTTTCAGCTTTCTGCCTAATTTCCTTCAAGCATTTCACAATGCCAAACAAATGTTGTAAGGCAATCGCCTCTGGCTATACTGTTTCAGACTCCGCAAAGATCATGAAAGACACCACCATCTGATACACAAAATAACTGGTGTAGGTGGAGCCCTTGACAGGCAACCGTTCTCCCAGGTCCATCCACATGGGCAAAGGATTGGCCAGCCTGTAAAGAGAAATGCTGCCTGGAAACAAAAGTTCAAGGAGACGGGCAGGTTCATTGAATGGTGTGGGGTAGAAGGGGTGCAGGAGAGGTGGGGCATCGGGTTAGTGTGTGTGTTGGGGCAGGGGAGGGGGGGTGGGGGGTGCTACCTTAAAAGAAAAGTAGCGAAAGAGAAAGGCAGCAAAACCAAAGAAAGGCAGCAAAACAGAAAGGCAGCAAAGACAATAAATTCAGCAATAAATATCAGTACCAAGAACTGCAGTACTACTGGTGTTGTTGATGCATAGGTCTCAAGCGAGGTGCAGAGTGGTGGTTACAAAGATTCCCTGATGACCTCCCCCTGCCCCTATCAATATCCTCCTCCCCACCCCTTTTCAGCCTCTTGGCCCTCTTTCAAAGCAAAAAGAACCATTTTTTTTTCCAATGTATTCTTAGCGATTGAACTGACTTGGATATCGCTTGGTTATCTCTTTGCCATACATGGTTTGTAGTGAGATGACATCTCCCCTCCTACCATCATTCCGCATTCCACCAACTTCATTTTCTGCATTGGCTTTTAGTTTTACTTGCATTTTGCAAAGAAAACAAACATGAAGTTGAATCCTAGAAAAAATGTACCTTTCCTTAAAACAGGGTTTTCATTTTGCAGACACGATAGACTTCAGACCCTATGACTTTTATACAGCATGAGAAGTTGTAAGAAAATATGGTCTTATCAGGACTGTAAGAGTAACCCCCGCATCCCCCTCCCTCCCACCCCCAAATAAGGAAAATTGCCCATCTTAACCAATGTGTGTTATTGTGTTGTGCCCTTATCCTACCCACTGCCTCAACAGAAAGAACGACTCGAACAGACAGAATGAGTTACATTACGGAACATAACACAGTGCAGTGCTGCTCTGTACTCCTCAATGTCCTCGAACAGACAGAATGAGCTACATTACGGAACATAACACAGTGCTGTGCTGCTCTGTACTTCTCAATGCCCTCGAATGGACAGAATGAGTTACATTACGGAACAAAACACAGTGCAGTGCTGCTCTGTACTCCTCAGAGTCCTCGAACAGACAGAATGAGCTACATTACAGAACAAAACACAGCGCTGTGCTGCTCTGTACTTCTCAATGCCCTCGAACAGACAGAATGAGCTACATTACGGAACAAAACACAGAGCTGTGCTGCTCTGTACTTCTCAATGTCCTCGAACAGACAGAATGAGCTACATTACGGAACAAAACACAGCGCTGTGCTGCTCTGTACTTCTCAATGTCCTCGAACAGACAGAATGAGCTACATTACGGAACAAAACACAGAGCTGTGCTGCTCTGTACTTCTCAATGCCCACACACAATCTGGGCTACCCAAATATGACTATAGGACACATGCAATGAAGGGGAGGGAGAGGCTCTCTATACATCACTTTCAGTTTCTCTCAGTCTGTCAGAGGTAAAACAGACATGGACCCACAGCGAACTGAAGCAATCTAGGTCAAAGGAAGAACACACTTTCCTCAACCGACACTGCCTTTTGTCACACGTGCACTTTACAAATCCTCTCTCCAATGTGGCACATGTAAAATTCAATTCATTTAACTCATTCAGTTTGATTTTTCCTATTTTCACTGTAGCTATTCACTTTTGTTCAATTACAGGCATAGAGGCAAATTTGTTATGTCCTCATTTTACATTCAAAATGGTTATTGGTATTCTTAGTTACTTGATCACAATTTCATATAGATAGAACTTGCACTAATGGTCTCATCCTAAATATCTGTTGCAATGTTTGCAAAAAATTCATTTGATATATCTTCTAAAAGATATCAATGTATAAAGCAATGATTATAACTCATACCAATTCTCAAGAAAATGTCGTTTTTGTACTATGGAAAATACTGCTGGAAATTTTTTAATCGCAAATTTACAGCCTTCACCATTCAGTGACATCTTCAAGCGTAGGATGGCAGGGCAGATTTTTATCAATATTTATCATACTGCCAAGTTTGGTTGCCCCGATCTTGTAAGCACTGAGAAAATGCCAGTGTCAAAATTCACCTTTGACACATACACAGATAACTGAAACAAGAGTGATCACACACGCAAGTCAAGTAGCAAGTGGGCCTCGTTTGCTTCAGTTCACTTTGGACAGCAATCAGATTTGGGACACATCAGAACTCAATGTGTGACAGAAAAGCATAAAGTGGGACACACAGAAAAACACCATCACCTTATCTGTTTTGACTTTTCTTCCATACAGTCTATTCTTCAACATATTCTAATTCATCATGTTTTCTTCACAAGGCATGCTAAGACCTCTTCTTATTTGATGGCAGTTTTGAAAACATCCTCTTCCCTCAAGAGAGGCTTTTCAGAAAAGATCCACTAAGAATGTGTTTCCCTTCGATGTCTTCGTCCAAACATCTTCCTCCATAATCCCGGGGCTGTCTCTTCCTGTTCTGGTGCATAGGAAAAGCAGCTTTCTCAGTAGAGTAGAAATACGCTGCCTGCTCATTGGTGCCTGGGCGGACACTGCCTGTACCACGCCCACACTGGGAAATCCCACCAGGATATGTGTTGTCCACTGAACGCACATAAAACAGCCGCTGGTTTGAGAAATGCCATCACCTCAACAAGCCAAACTCACACACACATACACGCACACACTGGAATCATCATTTGGCTTTATGTTTTTTGGTGGGAGGTTCCAAGGGGTCCGTTGGTTTGACAGTCTGACTTTCCGGTGCCACCTCCTGCTCTTCCTTGTCCTTCTTAACCACCTCCTCATGGTCCTCCTTCTCCGTTTTCACATTCTGCACACACATGACGTAGCTGGACCCCAGTTCCGAGCTGGACGTTCCCGGCACCTCGCTGGTGGTGACCACGGTGTTGCCGCCATTCCCTGAAATCTGCTCCAAGGACAGGTCGCTGGCCTGGATGATGGTGGTGGTGGGGAGATTGGTGTGTCCCTCACTGGAGGAGCTGCTGTTGACCGTGCTGGCTAGGAAGGCTTCCAGGGAGGCAGCACTGACCACCTGACAGTCAAAGAGTGAAAGACGGTTTCATCCTGTGACCTTTTTGGAGATGAAAACCATTAAAGCTGTCCCCTAATAAACATGCAATACCAGAAACCTGAACATCATCGACTCAGTGGTAAAATGCATGTTTTTAAACTGAGATTCGGCTCTGTCTCCGCAGAGAGACAGACATCAATGTATAAAGCAATGATTATAACTCATACCAGTTCTCATATAACCTGATTCAAACTAGAACAAATTACCATGTACATAAATCCAAGCAGCTTTACTTAACCGTCATATGGTCAATCCAGTTTAATATATCTCTTCTGACCTGTTATCAGACAGACTACAGAAATTGAAAACAGACTGAACACAGGTATACCGTCATGGAATACATCAAACTTCTTTATCCAACACACAGAGAGAGAGAGACTTCAGACTTCAGACTTCAGACTTCTGATGGTTTATTGTTCAGACGATGTGTCCATACAATCGAGTGAGTTATAATGAGAGAGAGAGAGAGAGATAGACAGAGAGAGAGAGCATTCCATATTAAATGGACCTTAGCTCCTACTTCTGTCACTACCTGTATAAAATCACATTTCATATAAATGATAAATCACTGTACAACCTCATTCAAGTTTTTGACTGCACCACACTGAGATTTAATTGAAGAGTATAATGCAGCAAATAAAAATTTTCATTACTATTACCAAAGTGCACAAAACACAACAAACGAACAGGAATATGGTATTCTTCAATCACCTGTTATACATGTTATAAATGTCATTTATGAAATCAAACTGCTTCAGCCAGAATAGATGCCATCAAGCTGCCATGACAGGGTTACTACGGTTCTCACAATACAAAGTTTCATCTATTGAAAACACTGAAAGACAGTGTAATGCAGTATTTGTCAGAGGGGAGAGACAGAGAGAATGACTGTTGTTGGAGATGGAGAATGGAGGTCAGAGAGGAGGCGGCAGGGAGAGAGGGAGAAAAATAGGGCAGTGGGTCAGAAAGCGAAAGGGACGAGAATTTCAAGTTGCTGCTGTGTATATATGTCAGCTCTGGGTACACAAGCAAGCTTAAAACTTTCATGTATTGGAAATTGTTTCCTTGTGTTCTCCATGTGCCCCTTGTCTGCACATGCGCTTCGTAAATGGGTACCAGAAGAAGCATTAGTTTACAGTAAGGGGCTTGTAACTGCTTCATCACAGGAGCACAAGTCACTTTCCTTGCTTATTGACATAGTTCAAAGGGGTTCACTGGAAAGTTTGGCTGTAATTCTAGGAAAGCTGATACCCCTCCCTACCCCCCTATACTTTCCCCACCCCATCCTGAATACCACACCCCTCAACCCCCCCCCCCCCCCCCCCCATTACCCCCTCCCCTCCAATCCTCCATATCCACATCACCGCATCTGCGTACACCTACATTGTCCTGGCCACCCCCAGTGCATCCCACCCAACGTCCCAATTCACCTGAATTTCCTGGCCATTGTGATCAGTCAGCTGAAGGACAGTGGAGGAGGGGGAGCGCGAGGCCAGGAACACTTGCTGCAGGGTGTCCAGCTGCTGGCGCAGCAGGTTGCGATGATCAGCCTCCATCTTCCGCAGCACCTCCGCCATGCCCCGCTCTGTGGCGTTGCCCAGGCGGGACGTCAGTTCCTCCTCTCGCTTCTTGCATATTCTGATCGTGTCTTCCAGCTTCTCGACCTGGGCAGATGACATGGGTGGAGATGGGAAGGGGAGGACAGGACGTTTGTGTAGGACCTACATAGACACGCACGTCTCTCCAAAGCAACTTTGGTAAATGGCTGCTTATTTTTTTCTTTGACTGAAAGATGCTTTGCTGAGGCATGAACCTTGGCGCATAACTCACACACTATGACAAGCACAGAGCTTAAGCATTATCAGAACACAGATCTTTTTCCATCTATGCACCAGCAAGCTTCAATTCAGGAAAAACAACATTTGCTTGACCATCCACATATCCAAAACAGTGTAAACAGATGAGCTTACTCACTAATAGTGTTGCTATGAGATGAGTCATAGGTTGCACTTTTCTAGACAAGTTGCTGAAATGAAGACAATGCCTAATGCAAAGATGCTATCAAACTTGTGACTCATGGAGGATCTGGCACTGAACATGTTTATGTGACCAAAAAAAAAAAAAAAAAAAAAATTTCTTTTAATGGAAAAGTCCTCTACCCTGCTTTTTGAGCTGTTAAGATGCTCTTTTTTTCTTAAACTTTGACCCCTCCATCTACCACACTGGCTGAGGCCTACTTATGAATTTTTCTTATTCTGTTCTTAGCTCACCATAGAGTTATCTTCTTCTGATCTGCAGGTGATGGAACAAACTGAAAACCAATGTTTCTGAAATTAAATTCAACCCCTGTTCACAGAAAGAATGGTTGATGCATCAGCAAAAAGTGTCTTGCTAACGACAGCTGAATATCATTTTTGCTTGATCAGTCATTCATCAGCACCACACAATCAAGCAAAAATGCCAAAGTCAAGAAGCCATGCCTACAACACAGATTTCCAATGGAAGGCTATCAATCTTGATTATCAAAAGGCCAACCATACAGCAGCTCCAGTCGATAGTCTGACAAATGTGTGTTCAGCAAGGCAAACTTTCCATACGCAAAAATTACACATTACACCAGTCCGCAATTATTAACAGCTTAAAAAAAAATTTTTTTTTAAAACAACAACAAAAACGGCATATTCTCAACAGCAAATAACACTGAAGTCATACCAGCACAAGTGCAGAGGAGGAAGTTACAGAAGTCCACAGACAACATAACTGATGTCCATGAAGAGTTTTTGACACCCTTTGTGTTTGACACTGACGAGTCTTTCCTTTTCCTGAAGCTAATTGATCAGTTGCGGTTCGTATGTTGTTTTTTTTTTAGTGATTTTCTTTTTTAAATTGGCTGGTGCGGCTTAAATAATGCTGCAGTTTGTAGCCTGGAAATTATGGTGTTTCTTCAAGTGGACAGAATTAACAGTTTAAGGTTAGCATACGTACCTTTCACAATTTTTCAGTTTAGAATTCAGTGGCATTATCTTTCAAAACTGCAGTGATAAACAAATGGTACAAATGAAAAAAAATCTGTGTAAAATTTTGAAAGTATTTGAAAATCTGAGGAAGGCATCTTGACGTCTCACTTCAAACATAATGTTCCTCTCTGTTAACACGTTTTTGTCTATTACGCAGGTGGTGCCATTTCTCGTCTGAGCCCTGCTTTCATCAATGTGCAATGTCAAGCAACATATAATACACCCCTTACACACACTTCAAGATAATGATGAGAACAAGCACAACCAAATGTCACTAAAGTAACACCACACAGTGGTGTTTCCTCTGGTGAGTAGCTCTTTGACAGCTGACATCAATTACCCCCCCTGAGGATCACTGGTGCTGGGACTGACACAGGGCAAATCCGAGTGTGGTTGTGTAGATGGCATAAGCAGTGTGAGACGGCATGGAAGCTGAGAAAGCAAAAAGATTTTTTTTTTCAAAAAGGAAAATTTAAAAAAACGCACTTCTCGTTCAGAGTCAGCCATACCTGTTTTCGAAGCCTGTTTATCTCCTTGTTGAGGGTGAGCTTGTCTTGTTCCAGCAGCTGAACTCTCTCCTCCAGACTGCCCCCCTTCTCTCGGTTCTCTTTTTCACTGACTACGCTCTGCACAAAAAGGGGGAGATGGGATCAATTAATAAACTAAAAATTCAACTCTGCCAACAGCCACAGCCTGAATAATACTATTTTTCATTTAAAGAAAAGTATAGATATCTGAAGAAATCGAGCTGTCGGTAAAGATCACAGTTGGAATGTTGGCAGGTTTGGCTTATAGGGAAGCTTTTTCTTTCCCCTCTATACATGTGATATTGATGCAATATGACATAATCATCAACACTGAGGGCAATCCCTCAAAGATGAGTTTCTCTCTCTCCCTTTCTCCTGCGAGTGTACACATGTATGAGTGCATGTGGGCATGTGTGTGTGTGTGTGTGCGTGAGAGTGTGTGTGTGTGTGTGTGTGTGTGTGTGTGTGTGTGTGTGTGTGTGTGTGTGTGAGCGCGAGTGAGTGAGTGAGTGAGTGTGTGTGTGTGTGTGTGTGTGTGTGTGTGTGTGTGTGTGTGTGTGTGTGTGTGTGTGTGTGTGTGTGCGTGCGCGCACGCGTGCGTGGGTGCGTGCGTGCGTGTGCATTGTGACATGACAATTTAAAGCCATCACCCCTCTCTCTCTCTCTCTCTTCCTCCCTCTCTCTCTCTTTCTTACACACAGCAATTACGATTATCATTGACGTACACTGAAACCATGATAGGCATGCCATACTGACAACAATGGGACAGAGAATTTTGACGTAACTGTAGAGCGAGTCATCAAACCTTGCACCTGTCTTCCCTTTCCTTATCTGATCGTGCAGCGACTGATAGTGGATGGAAAAAGGACTCCCTGTCCTCCCCCTCTACTTCAAAGAAGCCCTCAAACTCCCTCTCACCCACACTCCTCCACACTCCTCCTGGTCAGACGATCTATCCACGCGTTATACCAGATGTCTGTACCCACGTGCGTCTCACAGGCGCCGGCACCTTAGTTTTGTGCATTAGCATACAAGCTAAAAAAACACCTCTAACATTTGAGAGATTGTAGTCCCTGATCTCAATTCTATTACCTCACGCTGCAGGTGGTGGGGGATGACTGTCCCATTCCAGATTCCCCCCGACCCCACCCGCCCTTCAGACTACTAACACCACCACCCCCTTCTTTTTTATAATAATACCATTGGTTGTCATGTTTCTCTGACAGCCTGTCAATCAGACAGGCATCAGAGACAGGATGTGTAGCTTAGCACATAAAAGGGGGGAATCAACCCTCCCCACTCCGCTGTTCCACCAAAGGCTGTAAGACTGATCACAGACAGTAAACCACCAGAGAGGGGAACACTTTCACTGATCAACCCAGAAGAGCTGTGAGCTAAAACTGCCTTTCTAAATCTTAAGACTACGCATTGCTTGTATTCATGCCACATGTTTTAACAGTTTAACTTTATGCCAATAGTGGGCGACATTTATCACAATGATGAATTAGTATTCTATTGTAATAGTTTAACTTTTTGCCACAACTTGGTAAAAGCTCTTAAGATGCTTGGTTCACATTCTGGTTTTACAAGATAACTTTTTGCAAGTATTCAATACTCTCTGTTGCGACAATCACTGAATGCCATCTTCTGACAGGATAACAGTATGACTATACTGGGTTAAAACTGTTCAGTTAATTTATGAATACTGCCGTAGTAGTAGCAGTAGTAGGTGACTCTACTCAGCTTGTGCACTTGGTTTAAGTGTATTCCAAGTTACTTCAGCTAAGTTTGTAACTGAAATGAAAGACTTGTTTGCCTTCAATTGTTTAGCATTTTCTTACTGTCTCTTACCACTTGGTAAAATCCGCTCAAAATCTGAGTGAAAAAGTAAAGCGGATACTGAACATTAAGGCCAGTACATTTATGTTAGTCTAAGTTTAACCTTTGCAAGCTGAGATCTCGCACATTTACTGAAAGCCAGAGGGCAAGCGTGAGGACTTGTCAAGCCAGATTCTCAGCAACTCAAGTACTAACCAGGTTCTGTCATGTGAACAGATCCTGGGTTCCTAGTCTTCTTGCAACTGGCCCAGCACAGGATCAAGAATCCATGCTACCATGTGGCCAAGCAGGCCAAACAGATCAGCCTGCCTAAAGAGAAGGTGGACCAGTCACCAGCAACCACAGAGATCCACACACTTCTCCAGCTAACGAGCTAAGTGACATAGAGACAAATAATGTTGCTATTTGCTCAGCCAACCGCAATGGACCTTATGTCACTGCGTTGAATCAAATCATGAGTCATTAAAAAAAAAAAAAACTTACTCATACAATCCTTTAATAAAATTGCTTAAAAAAACTGTTAGGAGCAAGGTCATGAAACTTTCAGAACTGGTTTGAAACATGCTGAGTTAGTTGGGATTAAAATATCATCAAACTTCCTATCTTCTTTTATCTTCTTGAGCCAGGTGAAAAATATCCTTTTTTTCTAACTGAATTAACACATGCAGATGTCTAGCATACAATGCCTTTGAAACAGTCTGTTCACTCACAAAATAAACTAAAAAATGTCCAAATTTGATTTCTGATTCATATTATAGCCTACAGCGCACTTTATGAGCCACTAACATTGACACAGACACAAATAAGAAAAAAAAGAAGAAACCAAAATACCTACATTATCACACTACATACACACGAAAGATATCCGACATAAAGTTTGCCAAATATTTAGAAACAAAAGAGAAAAAAATGTGCCAAAATCATTGTCAGTATTCTCATAGGAGCTGGGCCTGGGGCATACAGTAGACTGTTGACATTTGTCTGTTTCTGTTCGGTGAATAAATCATCAGTCATCTCTTCAGCACACCATTTGTCTCTGTAGCCCAGTTTCAACATCACAGGATCTGTGAATAGCAAGCAAGGAAGGCAACTCTTTTTCTCCTGGCGACATAATTAGATACCCAAAAGAACGCTGCTTACAGCAACATTTCACTTGCCCATACATATATGCAAAAACAAGGTATAGAAAGCGAACAGGAAAACAGATATGCCAGTCTAGAGGTCCCCCATCCCCCTAAAATTTCACAAAATAAGGTTAAAATCTGTGTGCGACCAGATGCATTCTAAATGTATTTTTAGCTATCAATAACAAGCAAAACAAAACAAAAAAAAGCATGGCCTTACTCAACAATTTTTCTTTCTGACATTTTCTGTGTTCTTAAATGGTCTGAAGATCTACCCTCTTTCACATGTAGCCATGACAGCAACCTAATAAGAACAGTATAATGGATGGTGATATGCATAATGTATGCCTTGCTCTAAGAATTCTGGTTTCAATGTTCAACACATTTTTCTTGGCTGAAAATTTGGAATCGGGGAAAACTCAAACAGCGGGAACTCCTCCAAGGGTGTAAAGCTCTGATAAAACTCAAATGGGATTGCCGGAATGAGTACTGTGGGGAAGCTTTGCCACTGAAGGGAAAATATGGGGGAGGAGGAAGGGGGTGTGGGGTAGGGGTGGCACAGAAGATGAGACAGCAAAAAACAACCCCCCTCTTCCCAAAACAGAAGAGGACACTGAACACACACCACCTCGTTGTTGACAATGTGGGCTGGAAACGAAGAAGAGTCCACCTCCGAGGATTCCAGCTGTTCCTCCTGGATGACGATGATGGCCTGCTCATCCTCCTCCGTCACGTCCACAGAGTTGCATGCCGCTTCAATCGACACATGGACCGCGCCGTCGTGAATTTTGCCATTGGTCAGCGCCACGGAATTGCTGATGTCTGTGGAAAGAGCAATGGTATTTCAAGTATTGAAGTGCGCCCCCCCCCCCCCCCTCTTTCCTGCTCTACCCTCTGCCCCCTTTCCCCACATTACATGTCTGTATGTGCATGGATGTGTGTGTGTGTGTGTGTGTGTGTGTGTGTGTGTGTGTGTGTGTGTGTGTGTGCGCGCACACGTGTCTGTGTGTGTGAATTTGCATGAATATTACACCCTACAGAGATTCCTCTATGAATGGACAGTGACAGTCCCTATTTGCAAGCAGGATATAAAGACGTGGCTTAAAAAAAAAATATATATATATATATATACACCTATCCCAAAAAAGAGAAAAAATATACATGGCAACTGAAAGGCATTTTAACTTCATCCTTCATAGTAAAAGCTCAGTTTTGATTCTTGGATCTCAGAAAAAGAGGCACTGAGGCCTCCTCCTGTGAGACAAAGGGGCCAGGTCAAACCTTACTCTACTCTCATTTTTTCTGTGTTCATAGGATTTAACCATTTCTTCACTGTTCATGGGATTTCACTCTCATTCCTTGCATTCATGGGATTTAACTCTCATTTCATGTATTCAGGGGACTGAACTCTCATTTCTTCCGTGTTCATGGAATTAAGCTTTCACTTCTTCTTTGTTCATGGGATTCAACTCTCATTCTTTCTGTGCTCATGCACTCTGGTCATCCTTTCTCTGTTGAGGGGCTTCAGCTCCTGTGTGCACTCAGGTCTATGAGTAAGACTGCAGTTTTAAGATTTGACAACAACTATATAATATAGAAGAAATCATGCAAAAGGAAAATGCAGGGTGGTGGGTGGGCATGGGAGGAGAGAAGCAAAGAGCTAAAGATAAATACATGGTCTCATACGAATTAAAAGAGAAAAAAAATTAAAACTGTCAAATTCGTTTGTATCAGCATGCTCATAGGGGCTGCCATCTTATGCACATGGCAGTGCCATCTAAAGGGTAGGGGGGAAGCTCAGTCATGCTGCATAGCTTGGATCAGAACAAGCAAAACTGAACACCATCAAAGTGATTCAGATGCAGCGCAGCGTCTCCTCCAGTGAGCTGCCTAACAATGACACAAACACTGACTGCTTCTTGCGGAATGCTGGTCCTGAGGCTGCCATAGGACAAGCCTGAATGCGGTTGTGTTGGGATGTCAAAACTGCACCACTGACTTGGCCTCAGAAAAACGTGACAGAAAGAAAACTAGATCAAAAACAAAGACAACCCACCCTGCAGAGTGTAACCCACCCCAACCTTCCACCTCCCCCCCACCCCCAAACACACACGGTCTGCATCACAGTCCCACTCACCTTGCTCACTGATGGCCACAGGAGAAGAGATGCAGGAGACGGCCTCTGTCAAAGCCGGGTGGATGATCTCCGAGTTGGTGAGGACGTTGTTGTCGGGTTGCGATGTCTGGATGTTGCCGCTGGACTGTTGGGTGCTGCGTGAGGAGTCCTGACTCTGCTGGTAGGGGACCGGGCTGTTGAGGTCCTGAGGACCCCATGGCGAGAGAATTAAAAAAGGGGGAAAAAAAGTGAGGTGAAGTAACTGCAAGAATGGAAAAAGGAAAACTAGAATACTGGAGAAGGAAGATGGAGCTGGGCTGGATCCTTAAGAACATACACAATAGGGAGCAAAGCTTGGAGTTAAGCTCTCTCACTTACACACACCTCTATCTGACACTGTCACATACCACCCTGACACTTTCACACAATAAACTGATACTTACATACACCATCCTGACACTTAGTTTCACACACCACCCTGATATGTTCACATACCACCCTGACACCTTCACACAATAACCTGATACTTACACACACCACCCTGACAAGTTCACATGTCACCTTGACAAGTTCACATACCACCTTGACAAGTTCACACACCATCCTGGCACTTTCACCCAACACCCTGACAAGTTCACATACCACCATGACACTTTCACCCACCACCCTGACAAGTTCACATACCACCATGACACTTTCAAATACCACCCTGACAAGTTCACATACCACCTTGAAAGTTCACATACCACCTTGACACTTTCCCACACCACCCTGACACTTTCATACACCACCCTGACACGTTTACACACCATCCTGACACTTTCACCCACCACCCTGACAAGTTCACATACCACCCTGACAAGTTCACATACCACCTTGACACTTTCATACACCATCCTGACATTTTCACACACCACCCTAACAAGTTCACATACCACCTTGACACTTTCCCACACCACCCTGACACTTTCATTCACCACCCTGACACGTTTACACACCATCCTGACACTTTCAAATACCAACCTGACAAGTTCACATACCACCCTGACAAGTTCCTGACACTTTCACACACGACCCTGACACTTTCACAAACCACCCTGACACTTTCACAAACCACCCTGACACTTTCACTCACCATCCTGACACTTTCACACACCACCCTAACACTTTCACAAACCAACCTGACACTTTCACACAACCTGATTCTTACACACTTTCACCCATCATCCTGACACTTTCACCCACCATCCTGACACTTTCACCCACCACCCTAACACTTTCACCCACCACCCTGACACTTTCACGCATCTTGACACTTGCACACACCATCCTGGTGCTTTCACATAACAACACGATATTTACACATACCACAAAGACACTTTCACACAACCACCTGAAGCTTACACACACCACTGTGACACTGTCACACACCCAACTGATACTTCCACACTCATCAAACCATACTTATTCGCCACCTACCTGTGTGATGGATATCTGAAATGTTGTCTGTGGGTTCCGGAAGTGTGTCTTGTAATGCTTGATGGCCTCGTCTCGACGGTTGAACCCATTGCGGCAGCGGTAGCAATGCCAGTGAGCTCCTTTGAACTTCTTCTCTCCTTTGATCACCCCGACAATGTCACAGTGCTCACAACATCGCAATATCTTCAGACCTGAAAATTTAAGGAATGACAAAAATTTGAAGTAACCCTCCTGCTGAGTATTTCATGAAGCAATCTGTTAATCATGAAGCCTGAGCAGGTTCTTTGTGAAAACGAAGATCCAGGCAGTGGAGGTACTTCAGGAGAGCGCTCATCATCTCCTGTATGATTCAGCGTGAACACAAGGAACAAAAACCCCTGGGCTGTGTTAAGAAAGAAGCAGCATGTTTCGATTCTACCCTGACTGGGAAAACCACATAAATGACACATGCTTACACAGCACACTCGACCTGTTGTGGTTATGCAAATTGTACAGTTTTAACTGATCAAGTAACTGCAATCTTTCAAGTTGGGGGACCCTTGAAGCATAACTCCAAAGTGTATTTTGAGCATCATGACAGTTAAGAAAGCACTCTATATGATCACTACTTCAAAATCTGTCTTGTAGAGGCAAACATGCCCTCATACAATCATAGGCTGAGAAACTGAGCTGTGTGGGTGGTGGTGGCGGTAGTGGAGTCTAAGACTCTGCTTGAATTTCTCCTGGATTGTGACTGGTGTGGGCCAAATTGTATTTCTTAGAAAACGTGGTCTGCTGTTGCCTTATTCTTTGAGATTAGGAACTGCAGTAGTACATGTATAGATCTATACTTATGAAATTGTCATGAGAGCATTGTTAATCTTAGACACATAAATATGCAGTCAAATAACTTGCAGAAGGTGTCAGAACAATTTTCTTATTTCATAAATTATGTAGATTTGAAATACACACACACACACACACACACACACACACACACACACCATTGCACAAAAACATGCACACCACACACACACACACACACACACACACACACACACACACACCACACACACACACACACACACACATTTATCTACTGTAACATACATAACAAAGATGCTCTACACACATTTAAAACAGACCATTGAGCACCTTACCTGCAAATTCGATTCCTTTGTCAACATGTTTGACACGATAGTGTGCCTTGAGGATAACTGGGTCTGTATAAGACTCTGTTTTCACACAGAATGGACAGTGCATATGGGGTGCTCCAATGGGGCACAGGTCATCCACACACTGCACAGGGGTGTACACATTCTCACTGCCTTTGATGCGCACACTAGGGTGGGTCTGAAAATCGTACAGAACAAGAAAATATATACAAATTAACATTCTTTTCAGATACTTTCACTGAGTCTGTACAAACATTATTTCAAATAAAAATTTAAATGACTTAAATCATTTCAAATAAACCTTTCAAGATCAGAGGTTGAACTCCCATCAAATGTATTTCATTAGTGGGATTTTTCAACCACAGCCAGTTCCTACCCTGAGCTGAGTATGCTATGTGCTCCAATAGGGAGACAGGAACCACTCCGGTGAGTTTCATCCACCTAATGGACACATCTCTAATTGCTGCTCAAATTTCCTGACAAAGGGTAAGATTGTGAATGTCTGTATCTCTCTGGTCTGGCTGATGTTGGGATTATCAGGGAAAGGAGCGCAGAGTACAGCCCTGTCATATACCTGACCAGAATGAAACTCAACAACATCTTCTTCATGATCCTCACCCTCACCTTTCAACATAGAAAGAAAAGTTCAAATCCTCTGGCTCTTCATGCAGTCCTGGCTGTCAAAGTAGGCATTAAAGGTTAGACAGCTCAACAACAAAATAATCCAAGGACTTCTACAAGACTTTCCAAGACACCCACTCACCACTAGAATAATGACTGTCACTTAGAGAAACACCATTTAGCAAATTTATAGTGATATAAGTGATCATTTAACTGGTGAATACTGGCATCTTTCAGGATTGCTCTTATTCTACATGCCTTCTTATGAAGAAAAATGCATTTCATCACTCAGCAATAACAAATTTCAAGCATTATTAAGTGTTCTTGAACAAAATCTAATTTACAGACTTTCAGGATAGTATATGGGGTTTCAAATCTCAAAGACTTCCATGGACCTTCAAAGACCAAACACCTTCAAAACCACCTTACACAATAAAAGATGCTACTTTTCTTCTTCTTCTTCTTCTTCTTCTTCTCCACTGATGCATGCATCCATTCTGATGTATAATCTTCTGTTATCATGTTAAGCAATAAAAAAAAAATGTCTTTCCATTAAAGTTATACTGATCTTCAACTAAAAACCAACCAAGACTTGCACATATTACTCCATAAAGTGATAAAGTCCTAATGCACCAGTTACCTGACAAAATGTGGCATAAAAAAAAACATTAAAGTATACCACTATATCTACTGTCTTCAAACCAAGTCAATAACATTGTCCAAAATAAAACTTATCATTCAGTTCCTGGAACTGACAGAGATTGTATGACCATTCACGTGACTATGAATCATGCACAAAACCAATAAATACTGATACAGCCGTAAAACTACTGGCAACTTGACAGTTCAAATTTGAAGCACACACAAAACTTTACGGAAGATATAGTCTCGATTATCTAGGACCTTCATTAAAAAAAAATCTGGAAAAAAAACTACCCTCAAACATTACAAAAATGATCGAGTGTCGGTATACAAACTTGGCAATGCTCATGTGGTGTGTGTATCACTGAGTGTATCTTTGTGCACACATGCTTTGTGCATGTGTGCGTGTGCTTTTGTGTGTGTGTGTGTGTGTGTGTGTGTGCTGACTAGAAATTTTGACATCATGTATGAAAGCAAACTACTTTTGTTATTGATTCAAGTTTACACTAATTTGTTTGGAAAACAAATTAATAAAAATCGGGCAATACTTGATACTGAAATTTTTGTTTGTGCTTCTCCACAAACAGAACTTAAAACAAGAAAGACGGCGAACAGTTCTTTAGAGGTCTCAAATCGAAAGCAAACAAATGGGTTACTAAGTTGTAAAAAAGAGCGTCTGCTACAGAAAAGGCGCTTTGCCCGAGATCTTGACTCTCATCGAGTATGGAAACCAAAATGGCGCTTCATATGAGAGACAGATAACACGGAAATTGAGCTTATAACTTACGACAAATGCAAGACTACTCATTGTGTCTTGTTACTGGTCCAACTTGCTCTTTGTTTGAAAGGTGGAAATACAACAAAATTTTTCTGCAGTCGATGTTTGAGGAGCTTTCCCGCACGCTCTGTGTTCACGTCATAAAAATCATGGTTGATTTGTGTGACGTCACAGAAAATCGCGAAGAGAAAAACTTGTGTCCAAGCTCCACAGTTAAACATCGATGCTAGTGACTGATCGGGTAACCTTTTCGGCTTTACGCCTT
Source organism: Conus canariensis (assembly GCA_033310375.1). Lineage (NCBI taxonomy): Eukaryota > Metazoa > Mollusca > Gastropoda > Neogastropoda > Conidae > Conus > Conus canariensis. The sequence goes on from CM065739.1 coordinate 36,068,630, forward strand.
TGTTGTGCCTGTTCCTCTTTAAGCATGAAACTGATGGCACAGTAATTTCAGATTCAGGTCCATACAAAATCTTTTTTTATTTACAGCTACGATTAATTCTTTTCGTTTGGTGGCGCAGTAATTCTGTTCCAGCTCTTGTTCCTATCAGCTTTCTCTCATTGCATTACCTGAAGTGCTATATGTTGAGAGGTCCGGAGAAGGAGTCGATTTGCACAGAATTGTTGCATCCTCATATAAATGAACAAACACAAAGGGGCAGGGTACTTCTAATGCCAAGTTGTACAATTGTATGCTTCAGCGTCCAACGGAATTTACAGGGGTTGAGAGTTCTTTGGGTCTGCACATGGTCTTTACAGCACACGCTAGTTTTTCCCCTTCTGTTCATCGGCCACCATCGACTAGCCGATGATTATCCCAATGTGTTTGGGATTCTATGGTTGTGTTGTGCACTATGTCAAGAAAAAAGCAACATACTAAACTTGAACAAAATAAAACAAACAAACAAAGAAAACGGGAGTGACAGACTGGGTTTTCTTTTGGCAGGGACACTTGAGAAGGGGGTCAAAAAGTGTAGAAGGGTTTGAGTGAGGGTAAAGGGGTTGGGGGTGGTTAGTAAGGTCCACTGGCGTTTTCACGTATCTAGCAGAGCCAGGCTGGCTACCATAACGGTCCCCAGGACTAACTAAAACAAAACAAAAAATTATAAACGCTACCAACGCAGTGGAGGCTGGCAGGTGAAGAGGAGGTTGCGGGTAGTAGTGACAAACAATAGCCTGGACCTAAACAGATTCAGCGATTGTGACGTGACGACTTCTTGGGGCAGTCTTCTTCATTCAGGGGAGGTACTTAGGAAGAAGAACAACATGTGATGGTACTGAGTCCTATGTGATAAGATGTCAAATGCCACACTGTTGACCTTTATGGTCGTTCTTCTTTCCCCGTTGATATTGGCCGGTAACTTGACTTGATCTCGGTCAAGCCAATGCGCAATCTGAATAATGTCTCCAGTCACGCTATTTTCCATCTTCACTGGAGTGTGAACCATTTGTGAGAGGTCAGTGTGTCCCGAACACATGATGATGATCTGTTTATGTGTGCCATCCACTCTGCTGCCCTGTGTTGGATCTTCTCCAGGTTATGGGAATCTTTTGTGTACAGATCCCAGATAGTGCTTGCATACTTGATCACGGGATGAACGTACGACTTACATGCCTGATCTTTCAGCTTTTTTGTTGTTTTTAAATTTCACCGACAGAAGGTTATGGTACGTCTTGTTGGTCTTCTTACAAATGTTCGTAGTGTGTGGACCCCATTTTACACCCTTTGTGAGGTTGGCCCCGAGGAACTTCATTTCTTTTGCATGATCTAGTATGTGTCCATGAAGCTTGTCGCTGAAGCGCTTCTTTTTCCTTTAACTGGTGGTATTCAGGGATTAATACTTCCCTGAGTGAATCTGTATTGACTACATCTCTTCCCAGATGCCCAAGGAATCGAGGTCGGCCTGTAGTTGGGTTTGGTCTCTCGTATATTTGATAGTTCTGCCGTAGATGGTATCAGTCAAAAAATCTGATCTTTAATGCAACGCCCTCAAGGGGGTCAGTTGTGTAGAAATGAGTGCAGGACCCAAGACATAGCTCTGGGAGACTCACAACTCCACTGGGATAAGATTAAATGCAACTCAAACGACCACCACATTTTGCAGGCACTCAGAGAGGACAGCACCAATTCAGTGGTTGAGAACGCCAAAACCTCCGTATCTCCACACCTTGAGTATCATGAAGGCATGGTTACCTTGTCCAGTGCCTGGGAACAGTCCAAGACGATGACGTCCTCTCGCTTTTTTTTTTTATTTTGCTCTAGTTCTCCTGTTAGCTTATCCACAAACCCGAGGATTTATGTCTCAAAGGAGCTCTGGCGCCTGAATTCTTGCTATTTCAGTAGTAAAATGTTGCTTTCCACTAGGTGTTCCATCATCCTGCTAACCACTGCATGCTCCATTACTTTGTGTAAGATGCATATGAGGGATATACGCCTGTCATTCTCTGCTCACTACCGCTCAACCTTCTTGGAGACTAGGGTGACGTCGGCCATTCTCAAGTCTCCTAGGACCATTCCGGTACTAAAGGAGGAGAGGCTACTGGATCCTGGTGCCTTGTTGGGGTCTATGTTTAGAAGAAGTCGAGTGACTGCATGTTGGGAAGGTTGTTGTAGGCTTTCTCGTGGGAGTGTACCTCCTGTTATATTCCTCTTCAATTACTACTATCTTTGAGTTGAACGCTTACTGGAAATGGCTGCTCAGGAGTTGCGGTTTTGCTTTGGCGTCCACAACACGTCTTTCTTGGCCCTCAAGTGGAGTCACGCCTATTCCTCCGGTCTTCTCGGACTTGCTTTTGCACCAAAACTTCTAGTTTTATGCTGACTACTCCGAGGTGTAGAGCTCATTAGAAAACATGCAGGCCGGGTGTGTCCCGTAGTGCCACGTCTTCTCTGGACTTTTCTCTTCAGCCTCTTTAACTCTTTCCTGATGCTAGTGTCACATTTCCTTCACTTCTTTAATAGGTGTTCCTTTTCTCACCAACTTTTTTTTGTAGCTCAGTTGACCAGCGACAGTCGTGCTCGGGGACATGTTCATGTATTTGGAGCGTCTAATTATCAGAAATCAGGGTTGCTCTTGTATTGTATGGCAAAGCCTTTATGTTTAATTTACAAACTGCTCAACAGAGAGTGAGAGCCAATAACATTCACTGTGATGGCCCAGTGTGCCTTGGATGTATTTCTTTCGAATATATTGTCAAAGAAATGGAACATTGCATTGATACATTGCGAGAATAAGCTATGACCTCAAGAGAACCTATTACTATCAAGGATTGCAGATCCATGGCTTTACTACTAATGTATACAGTCAAAACGCTAGCTCCAAAGCGTTCGGAACCATCAAAATCAATCCAGGCTGACAATGTTTTATAACCTAACCGTTTCCTTAATCACTCATTCCCCTGTGTCCTTTAATGCCTTTCTTTGTGAGGCGCTGTTCAAAGCCAGGTGTGTTGGACCAGACATCATGCGCACCGGTATGGAAGGGTACATTTCTTACTGCTGTGTTGACATTCTATTCCTGACAGAAACTTGGCTCAGACAACATGGAAGCAAGATCAGATGTGTGGATATGACGCGCTCGGATCACAATGTTCGACAGTCCTCCGTCATTTGCATGATTGAGGGAATGCCGTCATCCACAGGTCCTCCCTCAGTCATCATTTGTCTGTGACAATATCTTTCTCTTTCCCTTATCCATCGTATGAAGCTGTTGATGTTACTTTGGCTCTTCCTTAGAAATGTTTGCATTTCCTTTATATCTATCGTTCTCTCCCAAACAAAGACTGATGTATGGACCTGATGATAATGTCGTCAAATCTACAACTGTGACCCACACGTTGACCTCTGACCATTCTGTAATTACTGTGAGCTTGATGTCCAAATTCCCCGTCCTATATCTTTCTTCAAACAATGAAATAGCGTTTAAAGATGATTTACACACGATGGTTTCCCCTGCTCAGTGTTCCACTGCAAACAGCTTGAGTCTACACAAAGGCATATTCTGGATTCGCATGCTCCTGTGTCTTGATGCAAAATCAGGGACGATAAATCAGACCCCTGATACTCCAGTATCAGTAAAGAACTAAGGAAGTCTAAGGAAGAGCAGAACGCAGCACTATGGAAGATCATCGGTGGGATGAAGATAGTCCTTATCCAAACTAGGGAGAAACACATTAGACTACCCCCTACCCCTGTTTAGCTCCCCTTCCTTTGAAGACAACATGCGGAGAAAGTGTACGTCTAGAAATGAGGAGCTACGGTGCATGCCTACCCACCCTGTGTACATCGAGATGTAGAACTCACTAGGAGCAGGCTAGAGAGAAGCTTCAATCATCTACCGAAGAGTCTCCATCTCCTACATTTCACCCAGTATGGGTATGCTTCTTGATTATGAGGATCCGATTGACGATCTGGAAAATATCTCAGCTGTCACAGAAGTTCTTTGTTTGAAGAAAAAAAAAAAGACTGGCACATTCATCACTTGCTAAAATCTCTGGTTTTGAAGATGGTTGAGTACCAGTGCAGCCCCAGTAAGTTGATTCACATATTCACAAATTGAATCCTCAGAAGAAACAGAGAGAAAGTGGAAGCAAATGTTTTCACCAATCACACAGAGGGAAAACTGATTCCCAAGACTTATTCCACTAGAAATAAGTCTCCTTCATCTGCATAGTAGAGTCAGCAGCACTATGCCATGCGGTAAAGTTTTTCTCAACTTCAGCTGGCCCACCACCAATCATTGCTTTTTTTCACTGCAGACTATTGAACCACCTTAACCGACTCAAGATTGTCTACGCTGACGAGTGTCCTTGTTCCATCAGGACCCATGTCAGGACTGTTCCACCTATAAGCTTCTGCTACTTCACATTTGGCCATAGGGCTTGAAACTGCAGAGCAACTTTAGGGTATCAGATCAGGAAAAGACAGTGAAATTCGTCATGGCGACCAGACTGCAGATCTGACATAGCCAGTCACATCGACCGCAGACAAGGAAGAATCTAGTTTTGGACACTATGCCTCATGGATACAATGACTGATGGGCTGGACTGCGCTGGTCAGCACGGATTTGCCCCTGGTAACATTATATACGAGCTAACTGAATTGGTCTGGCAAGCCATGATGCCCTCAAAAAGAATTCAGTTTAGTGAAGGTTGAAAAAGGAAAAATACAACAACTTTGTTTCTTTTTTGTTTTCTGTCGGTCTGTCTGTGTGTCGTGTGTGTGTGTGTGTGTGTGTGGTTACAGACGAGGCATTGATGAGGCAGCTAGTTTGTCAAACTGTGTGTTTGGTTACAGGCGAGGCATTGCTGAGGCAGCTAGTTTGTCAAACTGCTTCATTTTTTGAGTGTTTCATTTTATCTAAGCGGAAAGGATGGTTGTGTCCACTTCGCGGACTTTTAGAGGGGGCATTTATTATCAGTTCCTGGAGTCAGCTGAATCTGTACAGCTCACTGCTGCTTTCAAGATGAACCTCGTCCCTCTCCATTGCCAACACAAACAGCTTGGGGATGTTGAACAGCCCATTGTCATACTAACTTCCAAACTGATCTAATATTTTGTGCTGTCCTTTGCAGAGAACCTAACTGAGAAGTCATGGAGATATTTCTTCAACATTCCCCCCCCCCCCCCCCCCCCCCCCATGTTCTTTGTTATTAATAGTTATGCACCGGAAAAAGATTGGTGGACTATGACCGAAAGCACGCCCGGCACTCTTGCGTCAAAAAGGAAAACACAGGAACTTCGGTAGAGAGCACGCCATAAACAAGAGAGTGTCACCCTGAGCAAGTGTGAATTTCTCACCAGGTTGGCTGTCATTCGTCGGGTAAAAAAAATCCCAAACTAGCTGTTTGGTTCTAAATTTAATAAACGTAATTGGCGCTCTTGTCAGTAAGTTTAGGGTGGTCAGTCATATATTATATCCAAATCTGTCTCTCTACATGTGTGCTTAAAGAGAGAGAGAGAGAGAGAGAGCAAAGCACGAAGAGTTGGCTCTTTTTTATACCAAATTTTCGGCGAGCACACCTGGCCTTCCTCAGGGGCCTTTATTTGTCTTACGCTTACACAGGTATAACACATTATTCTGACAATCACTCGTTATATAATGTCATTCGTGCAAGGTTGAAACTGCCTCAGAAATTTTAAACCATTCTTATTTTTTCACACAAAAATGGTAACCTTAACAACATTTGACACTGATGTGTGATGTTGCATGTTCTGTGATAATATGATGCCATTGATATTGGCAGATATTTTGGGAATGAGAAATAAAAGAATGATTCTAAAACCTTTGGATGACCATCTGTTTTACCAAAATCTCACGGTTAGTGGCAGAGAAGAAATCCAGTTTTTTTTTTCTGTTAAGGTAAGGTGAACAACGTCAGTCAATCAGTTGAGTATGGCGATACACATTTAGATTTTTAAATCAAAAACATATCAGGTCTACGTCCATTGACTGCATCAACCAATAATAGATAATGATCGGAAATCTGCATGGGATGAACTCTGAATAAGTGTATTGGAGCTCACATTCATATTTATAGTAAACCCGCTTTCTTTATGGAAGTTCTTCCTCTCTTTTTCCCTCCCCCCCCCCCCCCCCCCCCCTGCAATTTTTGCCTCTTTTTTGTTAGGGCATGCCAGAATCAGTTCTTTAAAATAAAAAGTCAAAAGTAGCAAAATAATAAAATGATTCTTGACTGCTGATCTTCTTTTTCACAGATAAGAAAGTGCTGGAGGGTGTGTATGAGGGAGAAATGCGGTAGAGAGGTGTGTGTGTGTAGAAACTCCTATTAAAATAGGTCTGTATCGATTGTCCACATATGCATGCCTAAGAGTTTCTACCCATCCACACACACGCGCACACACACACACACACACACAAACACACACACACACCTCCCATCCGCGTTTTTCTTTTCCTCATACACACCCACAAGTACTCCCTTCTAAGCATGAGACTCCTCCTGTACCACTTTATCCCGTTTTCTCTATCTTTATTTCTGTTTACCTTTTTCGTCTGTCTGCCTGTCTTTTTCCTTCTCCCCATTACACACACATATGCACGCACACATGCACACACATACACACACACACACACCGTTCACATGTTTTTTTGGGTTTTTTTTATACATCATTATCAATACATATTTTTTTGTCTTTCATTTTATGTCATCAGTTCCAAAGACAGTCTATGACCATTGATTTCTGTTCTGTTCTTTTTTCTTCTTTTGCTATTGAAAATCTTCAGAACATCCATAAAGATAATTCTTATTTGCGAAGATTAGCTGCCTGCTGTTACAACACACCCACAGAAAGCAGGCTAATGTTTTGAATTCTTGCTGTCTTAAGTCTTTGCCTTTCCTGTTCCTTGCTTTCCACAGGTCCAACTCATGAAATGGCACAGTTTTTAATCAGCTTGACAACTGGAGCAGTTGCATGAATGAAGATGAAGAGAAGGCTTTCGAAAAGGAAGGGGCTGGAGAGACAATGGTGGAGGGAGATGGAAAGGAGGGAGGGGTCCCTCTGAGGTCTTTATTGTCAGAATTAATGGTTAAAGAGAAGAGAAATCTTTGGTAGTTCAGAGAGTGTTAACTTGTGAAGTATGTCATAACCATCCAGTTGCCTAGCATCTTTCAGAAAGCATCTACAGTATTTGGGGCAGTAAGTGGTTGCAATATTTGCAAAATTTGCAGACCTCTAGTTTTAGAAACCTATGTAAAGTTTATAAAGAGAGCCCTTTTAAAAAAAAATAAAGATCAAATCTCAAGAATCCTTTGTATTAACACAAAAAGTGCTCTTCTTCTGCAGGCTAGTCTTATCCAGTAGGCATGGAGGAGCACATCAAATGGATGCACAAAGCAATGCAATACGCTAGAGAAGCTTTGTCCAGTGGGGAAGTTCCTGTGGGATGTATTTTCGTCTACCAGAATCAAGAGCTGGCTACTGGGTCCAACCGTGTGAACGAAACCAAAAACGCAACCAGCCACGCAGAAATGGTGGCCCTGCAGAAAGTGATGGGGTGGTGCCAGGAGCAAGGTCGTGATCAGCCTGAAGTGTTCCGAGACGTGGTGGTGTACGTGACGGTGGAGCCGTGCATCATGTGCGCAGGGGCTCTGAGACAGGTGGGAATCCCGCTGGTGGTGTACGGCTGCAGTAACGAACGTTTCGGAGGTTGTGGTTCAATTCTGGACATTTCGTTGGATCCTTTGAATTCATTAGGCCCCGGATTCGATGTCATCAAAGGGGTTTTGGCGGAGGAGGCTGTGCAGTTGCTGAAACAGTTCTACAAAGGGGAGAACCGCAATGCCCCAGAAGACAAACGAAAAACTAAAGCGCTGTCCTCATGATCTTCTTACTTAAGCTCTTTATTTCACATTATGAAAAAAGAGATAGGTCAGTGGTAACATCCTGCTGTCTAGATGATTTTTTCTGATTACGATTTTCTTGGACATGTCAGTGTATTTGCAGAACTCTGTACTATGTTATTAAGAGATCTTAATGATGATTGTTGTGTGATTCGCTTATTGTGTTAATTGTAATGAAATGTTTCATTCTGTCATCATATTGCAGGAATGCTGGTGATAGATAGTGTGGAGCACTTATATTGCCAGGTTTTCTGGACTGACTGATGTATATAGGAAGGCATGAATCTATTCATTTGTGTTTTTGTTAAAATATTTTCATTTTGGTAAATGCAGAATATAGGAAGACTGGGATGTTATTTCACTGCAAAGAACTGAGAGCGACCACATTATGGGTGTGTAGTGCTGCATGATTAGTGATTCATATCCTTGTGTGAACAGGTATTAAGTTGATCACTTGTTACATGCTGTTGTTATACGCAGGTTTAAATGACCACGAGTGAACTGTCCTGTTATTATACATGGGTTGAATTATACATGGGTTGAAATGAATTACTGTTGACCAAGAGGGAACAGTCAACTGACTTTAATGTTCTGTGGGCGTGTAATGGTGTTAGACATGAAGCTGAAGTGGGCTGTACAGCGTGTAAAGTGTCCATTGCACAAGTCTGTGGCTTTTCCACTAAGTGAGGGAAGGTGGAAATGGTCAGGTGTCGCAGAAAGTCGACCTGGAAGAGTCGGAGGTTCCACAGTGTTCTGCAAGAAATTTCATTCTTCACTGCCAGTACAAGCCCAGCAGAGAGGTAAATTTGTGTGTCAGCAATGCTGTTTGAAAAGTAATGGCTGTGGAAATGTTTGCTTTTTTATTTATGAATATAGTTTTTAAGATAAGAATAAGGTAATGCTACTTTATGCACACATGTAAGAACACACACACACACACACACACACACACACACACACACACACACACACACACACACACACACACCAAGTGATGCGTTCCACTTGCACCCGTGCGCGCACGCACGCACACACACACACACACACACACACACACACACACACACACACACACACACACACACACACACACACAAAGTGATGCGTTCCACTTGCACCCGTGCACACACAAACACACACACACACACACACACACACACACACACACACACACACACACACACACACACACACACACATAAATAGACACACATATAGATGCACAAGACATGAAAGCGATTGCCTAGTCTCACACACACACACACACACACACACACACACACACACACACACATCATGAAACATGCATAATAACATTCACATACATATTCTGATAAAGTGAATTAGCAATACTTTCACTGTGAGTGATACTGTCTAAATACGTATATACACAATTACAGACATTCTTTTCTTGATCACTGTATGTTCAATTCAGGTTTGCATTGTCAACTTGTTGAGAGAGTGGATGTGCATATATGTGCATGTACGCACAAAAACATTGTTCTTTGTTTTGTTTTCACATTCAGTGGAATAAATGAATTTTATTGCAATAAAATTGTTTTGAATCAATGTCATCATGTATTTGTTTTAGTTTGTTGTTGTTTTTGATAATGTCAGTTTAAATTGTCATCTTGGAGTTGAAGATAGAGAGAGAATATGTCTCAGTCTGTGTGTGTGTGTGTGTGTGTGTGTGTGTGTGTGTGTGTGTAACTGAATAGTGGATTTTTTCTATAACAATAACAGTCTCCGTAAAGCCTTGGGAGAAAAAAAAAAAACCCTGTGATCAGAGGGAGTCTTCAGTTGGGAGGTGAAGCTAATGTCAATCAAAGAGAAAAATGTTTCAGAACGGCCCAGTCTTGAACTGAAGGAACATTCAAATCAGCAGTCTTCTGTGACAGTGTGACTGAAAACGTAGGTTTTGGACTGCTAGACACTTTAAAACATAGTATGCACCCCCTGGTTTTTAAGAAAGAATTATTTAATGGCATGTTTTGGAGTACACATAGATTCTACAAAATATGAAACTGACATTTGCAGTTGTATGTCAGTAACCGTGTGTACATCAGCATGTTTCAGTTCAATATGCTCAGTTCTTAGATCATGTGAGTATGATCTTACAGATCTGTCCTTTTAAGAACCAAGCATACAGAGCAGAAATATGCATTTGAGACATTGAGGTAGATGATCAATTTGTCAAGAAAGCCACAGGTAAGGAATTGTCCCTATGAAACTCTAAGTTCTGACTTAAGTCAAACATAGCTGGCAAGATGACTGGAACATGCAGACGGATTACAAGCTTTTAAAAATCCATTTAAACCTTAAATAGTTTTTACCATCTGCTACTGGTGGCAGTAAAGAGTGAAAGGCTTTATGCCATTTACACACAGGCCACTCTTTTCTTTGCCTACTCATGTCTTTTAAAGGAAGAGAAAGCTTTGTGGTGCATTCCATGAGATGTCCACTCACTGTGGAACATGTTTGTAAAGTGTGTTGGGATCTGCATGATGTCAAACATACACTTTTTAGAGCAGGTTTTTTTTAATACTCTGTTCGTAAATGATCTACAAGATGTAACTGTTTTACTTTCAAAGAAAGAGAGATATTTTTCATCTGATTTAATTAAAGAAAGAGTCAGCAGATTTTTTTGTCTCTTGACAAAATAGTTAATGTAGTTTATTGAGGGTTTTGTTTGTTTGTTTATTTGTTTTCTTCTTCAGATCTTTAAAAGACTATGTTAGAAATTGACTTTGAAGAGATGACAGCCCTGACATACTACGCCCTTGTGGTTGGCTGGTCTATAAAGATCATGATTTGAATTGCAATGTACATGCGTTGGATAGATGTACACATAGTGCTGTCATAACTTTGAGTTGTTTAGACACAGACCATAGCCAGGATTGCAGATCACGTACACGATTTGGCCAACACAGCTGGGGGCCAAATCTGACTTGAATATGTATAGGGTGCTTCTGAATATAGGATGTCATAGTCATAAGTTGAAAAAGAAAATACTGTTTGGGAATTTCGGTATATGTACAGGGTGCTTCTGAATATAAGATGTCCTAGTCAGAATTGAAAAAGAAAATGCTGTTTGGGAATTTCGGCGCTGGCATCTTCAAGTTTTACTACAAACTGAAGAATGTTCAGGCAAGCATTTTGGTCCTCACATACATGCTACCATGCATTTCAGATGCAGCATTTTGGTCCTCACATACAATTGCTACCATGCATTTCAGATGCAGCATTTTGGTCCTCACATACAATTGCTACCATGCATTTCAGATGCAGCATTTTGGTCCTCACATACAATTGCTACCATGCATTTCAGATGCAGCATTTTGGTCCTCACATACAATTGCTACCATGCATTTCAGATGCAGCATTTTGGTCCTCACATACAATTGCTACCATGCATTCAGATGCAGCATTTTGGTCCTCACATACAATTGCTACCATGCATTTCAGATGCAGCATTTTGGTCCTCACATACAATTGCTACCATGCATTTCAGATGCAGCATTTTGGTCCTCACATACAATTGCTACCATGCATTTCAGATGCAGCATTTTGGTCCTCACATACAATTGCTACCATGCATTTCAGATGCAGCATTTTGGTCCTCACATACAATTGCTACCATGCATTTCAGATGCAGCATTTTGGTCCTCACATACAATTGCTACCATGCATTTCAGATGCAGCATTTTGGTCCTCACATACAATTGCTACCATGCATTTCAGATGCAGCATTTTGGTCCTCACATACAATTGCTACCATGCATTTCAGATGCAGCATTTTGGTCCTCACATACAATTGCTACCATGCATTTCAGATGCAGCATTTTGGTCCTCACATACAATTGCTACCATGCATTTCAGATGCAGCATTTTGGTCCTCACATACAATTGCTACCATGCATTTCAGATGCAGCATTTTGGTCCTCACATACAATTGCTACCATGCATTTCAGATGCAGCATTTTGGTCCTCACATACAATTGCTACCATGCATTTCAGATGCAGCATTTTGGTCCTCACATACTTTGCTACCATGCATTTCAGATGCAGCATTTTGGTCCTCACATACAATTGCTACCATGCATTTCAGATGCAGCATTTTGGTCCTCACATACATGCTACCATGCATTTCAGATGCAGCATTTTGGTCCTCTCATACATGCTACCATGCATTTCAGATGCAGCATTTTGGTCCTCTCATACATGCTACCATGCATTTCAGATGCAGTCAGTGGTGGGGAGCGTCAGCGTCTAGTGATTCTGGGAAGTGGATGGGGCAGCTACAGTGTGCTGCGATGCATCGACAAACAGCAGTTCAGCGTGCTGGTGGTCACCCCTCGCAACCATTTTCTGTTCACCCCGCTTCTGGCCAGCACCACCGTCGGCACACTGGAGTTCAGGTGGAGACAGATTTGGGATGTCCACAGGGGGGAAGGGGAGGAGAGTGGAATTGTAACACAACCTCTACATTTAAGGGAAAGGGGGAGAGGCATGGGACAGGTTTGGAGAGCACATGCGAAACTGTTAGTAGTATTACAGTCAACAATGATTATAATAATAAGCCATAATCTGTAAAGTTTTGTTTTAAACAGTGTAAGTACTAGAAGAAAGCAAGCTGCAGGTACAGTTTTCTTCCTGTTGATGAAACATTGTTGCGGTAAGACAGTTTTTTTTTGGTTTTGTTTTGTTTTGCAGTAAGACAGGGTTTTTTGTGTGTGTGTGTGTGTGTGTGTGTGTGTGTGTTTGGCGGTAAGACAGTTACCATCGACATTGCTGTCTGTCCATTCATGATGATGATGACTTTCTTTCCCTCCCCGTCCATACAGTTACATCAGTGTACTTGGCTTTTGTTGTCAATCCTATTCAGTTAAAACCCTTCTTTTTTTTTTTTTATTCAGCATTGTGTATAAATTAGAATGCATAGGTTTTCTCATGGATGGGAGTAGTTCTGTATTATACGGATTTCTGAATTGGAGTTTTGGCGATTTTTTAAAAATTCAAAGTAGGTGCTGGATGAGGACATAAACATATATTCCTCTGGCAGAATTCTGACCCTGAACTTCCTGGTGTGAAGTCTATGCACTCACCACTGCAATAGGTTGGCTGGTTACACATCTTATGTTATGAATGGCAAAACATCACTACGTTGAATTGTGTTTTTGTAGTTGTTGTTTTTTGTCTGAAATAGTTTTAACTATACAGTACTGAGAAGTGTAAAATTCAGGGTTTGTTTCAAAGGAGAACGCAGTAAACTGTCCTTAAATGTCAAGGTTTGGGTTGGCTTTCAACAGATTAACGATAGAGTTTCATTAATTTTTGCTAAGAAATTGACTCTTTTTCATACTCTTGAGTTCCTCTTTTTTTTTTAATCTGTTTTGGGTGTATTTTAGCTTTGTGTGTTTTTATCAAAATACTGGCTTTTGTTCTCGGTCCTATTCAGTTAAAAACTGCTCTGGGGTGTATTTAATTAATGTGTGATGTTTGAAAATAGTTGGCTTTTTTCAGAGTCCCGTTCTGTTTAAACATACATTGCATGTTTTGGTCTTGCATGTTACATCCAAATATCTGGCTTTTTTTTTCTTGGCTGTTGCTTATGAAACATTTTGTATTATTTGTATTATATTGATTTATCTGGGTAATATTTTCTTTTCTTCTTGTATCATCAGTAAAGAGCGAATTATTTTGCAGGTCCATCATCGAACCGATACGTAATACAGGCTTCAGGGATTCAGCTCACTTTCATCTGTCCTATGCAACTGACCTTGACCTTACACAGAAGAAGCTGGAGGTGACCAGCGTGTTGCGTCCTTCACTGTCGTACACATTAAATTACGACAAGTTGGTGATTGGGGTAGGAGCCCTCAGCAGTACCTTTGGGGTACCTGGGGTGGAAGACCATGCTTTCTTCTTGAAGGTAAGTAGGCATTGTGTCTGTGCTAGTGCATGTTACACTTGGTAAGTAGGAATTGTGTCTGTGCTAGTGCGTGTTACACTTGGTAAGTAGGAATTGTGTCTGTGCTAGTGCGTGTTACACTTGGTAAGTAGGAATTGTGTCTGTGCTAGTGCGTGTTACACTTGGTAAGTAGGAATTGTGTCTGTGCTAGTGCGTGTTACACTTGGTAAGTAGGAATTGTGTCTGTGCTAGTGCGTGTTACACTTGGTAAGTAGGAATTGTGTCTGTGCTAGTGCGTGTTACACTTGGTAATGAGGCGGGGACGGGGGGAAGATTATGTCTGCCTCCACTTACTCCAGTTTGAAAAGGCAAAGGCATTTTTAGTTAGATGAACTTTCAGTTCTTGAGCCAAGATCAGTATGTTATGTTACCTTGATGATTCTTACCTTTGTTCTTAACTGTGTAATCTTAGGTTCATGAACAAAAGAAATTGTTCGAGTTATGCATTACCTGACAATGCACAGTATGAAAAGGAAAAACAATTACTCAGCATGCTCTGAAAATTGTGTAAGTTCTCACAAAGAGAACTAAGCATGAACAAGCTTTCCTAGGATGGAATGAATTTGTGGTTGGCGTAACTTAAATTTGCAGTTTGGATTCACATGTAAACGTTTCATTCAGTATGACCATAATGTTAAGTGAAAAGCTTCAGAGATGTAAGTAAAATTTTAGACAAAGAGAACTGAAGTCAGTTGCACACAGACTATTAAAAACAGTTTAAAGCTTGGTAAACTTACTGGTTTTTCACAGTGAAGCTCCAGCTTGCAGCATTTTGCAGGGAAGGGAGATGTGTTCTCTCCCTTTAGGATGGAGCATGCAATTAAGTCTACACTCTATAAATCACCCCAGCATGGCGATCTGTTTGAATATGATTGTGGATCATTAAGCTTATTCAAGACCAGGACTCCCTCTTCAAATTCGGTGAAATGTAAAAATTTTGATCTGTGAGGGGGAAAAAAAAAATTCCGGGAGAGGATCTGGTCAAGGCAGAGGGATAAAAAAAAAAAAGTGGCAGTGGATTCCATGGAGCGCTGGTCATGTTGTAGGTATTCCAGCAAGCTCTGCTTGCATCACAAAGTCCTGTGTGAATTTCTTTGTGACAGAGGGCAGTAGCCATGTTGTCTACCCTGATGTAGGCAAAACAAGGTCGTCCTCTGACTTGGTGTGTTTGCAAGATGTGGCAAAAGTGAAAGAGAAAAAAGTCGTTGTATAAGCAAATGGTTCCTCATGGTTTGACCGAAAAGTGGATGATACACCATCGATGCTCAAATGTGTGTCAGTTTGCACCAGTTTTAGAGCAGTTTTAAAATGAGTCTGAGGGAGGGTAAAAGATGGCTGCCAGACACTTCTGTTATTTCGGCAGTTCCTCAGTGGCAGCCCTATGAACTTCAAGTATGGGATCGTCACATTTGAACTGTTCACTTACACAGGCTTGGACCAGTTTGAAGGCTGTCTCCACTTCAAAGTTTGGAAGACTGAATCACTCGCTCTAAAACAGTAGGGAGGGTGGTGGGAAATTGTGAGATCAAATTGTGATTGGCGAAAGGTGTTGATTGACAGACGGAAAGGAGCGGACTGATATCTTGCAGTATTCTGACAACATCTACTTGTTTTGGTGCCATCCTTTATCCGTTGGTTTTTGTTTTGCTTTTGTTATTGTGGTTTAGTCTTCACTTTTTTGTTTTGTTTCTTGTTTTCACCTTCTTGGAGCATGATGGTAAAGAGCAGTTGTCTATCCCATTTGCACACAGTGACCTTTCTTTGTTTGATGGATTGGAAGAGATTTCAAATGTATGCTTTTTTTTTTTTTTTTACTGTATGCATTCATATGTAGAACCTTGGTCTAAAGCCTCATCCAAAGAACTAGAACTCTGTACAGAAGCTGATTGTGAAGAGAAAATCTCCTTGTACCTGGCTGTATCAAGCAGGATTAGAACCCTGGACACTTGGATAAAGAGAACAAGGCTTCATCCACTCGGCCACCCTGGCTCCAGAGAGTTACATTTCACTTAACTAACTCATCAAAGTTAGATCTAGTTGCAAAGTGAGACGACTGCAGGCAGAAATCTAAACAATATTAAATAAATGTTAGCGAACAAAACATAAAAATGAGGACAAACGAATCACAAGACAAAACACGACGCCTTTCGACTTCTTAGGTCTTCTTCAGGCAAGAAACAAAACGATTAGGACAACAAAAATGAACGAGCAATCACATATCTTGAATCACTTCAGCGCAAGATAAGTGTTGAATCATGCAATGGTTTTAGCGGTTCGCTAACATTTATTTAGTTACTCATCAAATTTGATATTATTTAATAAAAATTAACTTATCATCAAATAATTGTTATTATTTGAAGTTGATGTTTTGATTTGAGAAGTTCAGACAAACATCATTTAAACCCTTATGCATCAGAATAATTTGCTGTATCACTTTGCATAATTCAGTTTTGATTTGTGGAATTCCTATATCTGTCTTCACAGGAATCAATGACGCTCGAAAATTTGAATCGATTTCTGTCACTTTGAATGCGCTGCGCTGGGATAGAGCCGACGGGAAATTGAGGCTTCTGCATGTTTAGTTGGGTGGTCGACTGGTGTGGAATTGGAGTGAGCTGTGATCATTGAGCAGGTTGGCTGTGTGGAATGGTGTGTGTGTGTGTGTGTGTGTGTGTGTGTGTGTGTGTGTGTGTGTGTGTGTGTGTGTGGTGTGTGGGTGGGTGGTGGGTGGGTGGGTGTGTAAATGATATGAGATTGTCTTGTATATGGATACATGTGTATATGTGAATACAGTCAAGAACATTTCATGTAAGAACAGATGGACTAAAATTTGGTCAGTATGGCTAAAATGATGGGTCCAAACTGCATTATTTGCCTGACTCCGAAAAGAACATTTCAGTCCTTCAGGTTAAATGTATTTCAGTATACATGTGCATATGCCAAAGTGTACATGTGTGTAGATTTTGTTTGAGTAAGTTGGCAGAAGGAAACTCATGTCCAGCCCTGTTTCTACCATTGACCAGGTAACTACAACAGAACAAATTCTTTGAAACAAAGAGCCAGAACAGCATCAGGAAGGACAAAATTAACAATTATGATAATAATTATAGTTGGGGAAAAAAAAAAGTCAGACAAATTTTAAAAATCGGTAAAGTCAAGTTTTGGACTGATGAAAAATGAAGAATCTACCCATTTCCTTTTTCTCATTGATCATCATTGTAAAAGCGCAAAAAACATCAAGCTAGGGTCCATTTCTTTGGCTTTTTATGCCCTGCTCCTATGGTGACCTGAGTATAGATTTTCTCTCCTCATCTATGCCCATGGTTAGTTCAGTTTCATTAAGGAGGTGTCACTGCGTGTGGACTAGGCCATGTAAGCTACACCACATCTGATAAGTTTCGAGACCACGCTGCGCACGCTTTAAAGCTAAAGGTGAACACAGACTGTCGCTGGCTCCATGGCTAGGCAGTTACAGTCGCCAGTCAGAGGATTCCTGTCTGTTAAGGATCAGAAATGGCACAACAAAACGCTGCCAAAGCCACTTGGCAGCAGCGCAGCGTACCCTGCGCCTCATGATGAGATGATAATGTATACTAATCGCTCTCAGTAGACTGACAGCTCTTGGACTGAATGAATGATTCTGGGTGTGGCTGTATATGGGGGAAGTGTAATGAGCAGGCAGGGAATGATATCACTGAAAGAGTACAGAAGATAGGACAGACATGCATGTGTGCGTGTGTGTGTGTGTGTGTTCCGGCACACACTCATGCATACACACAAGAAAATAACCACTGGGTTAAAAAAAAAAAAAAAAAAGAAGAAAAAAATCACTTGCCACACACACACACACACACACACACACACACACACACACACACATATATATTCAGAGGAGAATATCTGTTTAAAAGAAAAGGAAAGCAACAACAAAAGAAAATAGGCCAGAAATAGAAAGATAACTCGCACACGCAGGCATGCATTCTCAAACACAAATACACACACACACACACACACACACACACACACACACACACACACACACACACACACACACACACACATCAATACTTGAAGATAGGCTAGTTTTTTTAAAATGCTTCTAGGCCTGAAAAGTCAGGTTGCTGTCTGGCCTAAGCACAACGTGGTAAGGAGTTGATGCCCCTGGTAGGGCTTCCCATGTCAGATAGGCTAAGGGTGAGGATCCTGACTAATAGTAACCCGCCTTTCTCCTTTTCTTGTTTTCTGCCTTTCTTATTTGGCTCTTTTCTATCTTCGTCTCCCCTTCAAGCCTTCTTTTCCACACTCTTTTTCTCTCTGTGGTCTTCTTAAGATCCGCCACGTTTGCCATGCGGTGCGACCTGTGACGGAGGGGAATGAGATTCTGGTGATTGAGAGGGCCAGCACCCTCAACACATCATTTTGGCTCGGACCTCGCCTAGACAGGAGGTACACTCTGGCCCATGTGTATCAATCGGCTACTCCTTCATGAGGCTGGGTCAAGACAGGCAGTTCTCTGGCTGGCCAAGTTAACCCCTGCAGTGCTCAGCTCTCTGTTCCCGGGAGTTGGGCATGATCAGGGGGGATAGGGTCGGTAGGCTTCTGTTTGTCGTATATCTCTCCTGAAGCCTGGAAGGGGTCAAGACAATGAGTTCTTGGCCCTGGCCCCTTAGTTGGACTCCATGGTGGGTGGGTAAGGGACAGACGAAATTTCTAAACATAAATCATGGCTTTATCCAAAATCACTCCCGCCATAAAGAAGAGGAAGGCAGTGGACCCCATTTCCAGTCCTATGGATTCAGACAGTGACTTGGATATGGAGACGAGACAGAGGACAGGTTTCTGGGCTTCTGGCTTGTGGTTGAAGGGACAGAGCAGGAAAAGCCTATTTCTGCTCTGAGTCCTTTTGCTATTTAGAAGGGCTTCCAGGGTCTAGCAGGTGACCCTCAGTCAGTGAAAAGGCTATGGAACGGCTCATTCCTCATCCAGTGCAGATCGAAGAAGCAATCGGAGCAGCTGCTGAGGGCAACAAAGCTCGTGGACAGAGAAATCCGGGTGACTCCCCATAAGCAGTTAAATTTGTCCAAAGGAGTTATTCGGTGCCCGGATTTGAAAGGTGTCTCAGAAGCGGAGATCAAGACTGAACTAGCATCCCAAGGTGTGACTGAGGTGCATAGGGTGACAGTTAAAAAAGGTGCAGAAAGAGTGCCCACCAACACCCTCTTTCTGACATTCTGCAACCCTTTGTTACCTCCAGTCATTAAGGTGGGATACTTGAATGTCCGTGTGCAAATGTATGTCCCATCCCCAATGAGGTGTTTCAAATGCCAGAAGTTTGGACATGTCAGAGACCGCTGTTCTGGGGAGGAGGTGTGTGGTGTTTGTTGCAAGGCAACCCATGATGGGCCGTGTAAAGACCCGGCTCATTGTGCGAACTGTGGTGGCGACCACCCCTCCTCTTCACGCAACTGCCCTGTTTGGATCCAGGAGTCCAACATCTAGAAAGTTAAAACAGAAAAGAAGATCTCTTTTTTTGAGGCACGTAAGCAGGTTGTTGGCAGTCGGACGCCAACAGCGTCTTCATATGCTTCGGCAATAAAGAAAGTTTCGACCCGTTCAGTCTGCTGCCAGACTGATGAATTTATTTTCACCAAGACGTTGCAAGGAAGAATGTTAAGCCCAGGTGGAAGCAAGTCCACCACCTCCCAACCCAAAGTGGGTGCCCCTGGTGGAAGCAAAAGATCCGTCACCCCTCAGACTGCCCAGCAGCCTACTCCATCTGCTGCTGGGCAGATTAAAAAGCCAGCCCTCCCACCTCGAACTCCTGTGTGCAGTGCCCGTGCGGGCAAGGGAGTTCAACCGAGTGTGGAGATGGTGGAGATGAGAAAGAAACCTCCACCATCTCCAAAATCCAGGCCTCCTTCTCCTGTGGGCAAGTCTGCCAGCAGGTCTGAAGACCAAAATAGTCCAGTCCAACTGACTAATAGATTCGCTCCATTGGATGCAGACGATGACTCGGAGATGACCTGATCTCTCTCCCATTCGTCCTGTGCACCATGGACGGTAAAATAATCCATTGGAATATCCATGGCCTAAATTCAAACTTTGAGGAGCTGCAGCTTCTGTGTGAACTATAAAACCTTACGTCGTGGCTCTTCAGAAACTAAAATTCAAAGCCAGAAGACCTTCACTCTTTCTGGCTTTAATATTCTTTCCAAACCTGCACAACCATCCACATTGGGACTGTCGGGCGGTGTTGCCCTTCTTATACATAAAACTTTGCTGTCTAGTCCTGTCGCTCTGACTACCCCCCTTCAGGCTGTAGCTATGAGAGTCACTCTCCACAAAACTATTACAATTTGCTCGCTATATCTGCCACCTTCTGCCCCGGTTTGTCGTCAGGATCTTGTCAGTCTGATCGGAGAACTTCCTCGACCTTTTTTGCTGTTGGGTGACTTTAATGGACACAATTCTCTCTGGGGTAGTGTCAGTTCGTCATCCAGAGGTCTGCTTCTTGAGGATGTCCTTTCCGACTTTGATTTGTGTTCTCTGAACGATGGATCTCCAACTTACCTCCACTCTTCCACAGGCTCACTTTCGTGTTTAGATTTGTCGATATGTGACCCCTCCCTGGTCCTGGACTATGGGTGGTCTGTCCATGACGATCAGCACGGAAGTGACCATTTCCCTGTTCTTTTAAAACCCGTATTAACTGAAACTGCCTCTGTCTCACAACATCTTAATTATAAGAAGGCAGACTGGAATCTTTTTGCAACCAATATTTCAAAAGAATTCCAGGAAATTGATTTTCTTCAGAGTCCAGACCCAGCAGAATCTCTGACCAATACTGTGATAAACTGTGCTAAAACCTGTATTCCAGTGTCTTCTGACAAACTCCAACTGCCCAAAACACCCTGGTTTAATTCTGACTGCCAACAGATCTCAAAAGTACGCAAACGGGCTCAGCGTCGGGTATACCAACGACCTTCAGGTCCCAATGCTCGAGCCCATCAGAAACTCTGCGCCAAATCGAGACACACTTTCAAAATCAGTAAACATCGGTCTTGGAGAAACTTCTGTTCCGGGCTGACATCTAAAACTTCCAAAAAAAAAGTTTGGAACATCATCAGAAAAATCAAAGGGAAGAACACCAACCCCTCCATTCATCACCTGAAACTTGCCGATGCTCTGATCACTGACAAACAAGCTGTTGCCAATCTGTTGGCCTCCACCATCCAACAAAACTCCTCATCTTCAAATAAATCTGCAGCCTTTTTAAGAAACAAACAAATCAGAGAGAAATCTTTATACAATTTCACATCAGACAACTCTGAAGCCTACAATCTTCCTTTTTCAATCAACGAACTAAAATCAGCTTTGCAAACCTGCACTGATTCTGCCCCTGGTCTGGATGATATTAATTATCAGGTTTTGAAACATTTTCCAGAAAGCTGTCTCCAGACCCTTCTTAAAGTATACAACCGTATCTGGACCACAGGGTGCTTTCCGCCCTCCTGGCGGAAAGCCCTGATCATTCCAATCCCAAAGTCTGGAAAGGACCTTGCCAACCCTTCAAAGTATCGTCCAATAGCTCTGACTAGCTGCCTCTGTAAGCTGATGGAAAAGATGGTCAACTCCCGTCTGATGTGGAAGCTGGAAACCGATGGCCTTTTGGCCAGTGAACAGTGCAGGTTCCGGAAGTACCACTCGACAGTTGACCATTTAATCCGTCTGGAAACCACCATCCGCAACGCCTTTGTCAATAAGCAGCATGTGGTCGCTATCTTTTTTGACCTAGAAAAAGCGTACGACACCACGTGGAAATCAGGAATCCTTATGGACCTGCACAGACTTGGTTTTCGTGGTCACCTGCCTCTATTTATCCAAAACTTTCTGGCTGATCGACAGTTCCAGGTGCGTGTTGGCACCACACTCTCTGACATCCATGGGCAGGAGTTGGGTGTACCTCAAGGGAGCATCCTTTCTCCTGCCCTTTCAAGCATTAAAGTCAATGAAATTGTGAAATCAGTAAGCCAGGGCTCTGAGTCCTCTCTGTTTGTTGACGACTTCACGCTGTACACAGTTAGAGCTTCTTATGCCAGCATACAGCGTCGACTCCAACTTTGTGTCAACAAGATCCAACAGTGGGCCGAGGAAAACGAGTTACCTTCTCACGTACCAAAACTCAGTTAATTCATTTCCACAATTTTCGTCAATATTTTGCTGATCCTGAAATTCGTCTGGACAAGTCCACCATTCCAGCTGTAAAAGAAGCCAAATTCCTAGGAGTTATTTTTGACCAAAAACTCAACTTTCTCAGCCACATTCAAAATCTCAAAACTTCTTGCCAGAAAGCTCTGAATATTCTACGGGTCGTAGCACACACTGACTGGGGCGCTGATAAGAAAACTTTGCTGCACCTCTACAGAGCCTTGGTCCGCTCCAAACTGGACTATGGTTGTGCAGTGTACAGCTCTGCAAGACCGTCTTATCTAAAACTCTTGGATCCTATCCACCATCAAGGGCTTCGTCTCTGTCTTGGAGCATTCCGCACCACCCCTGTGTACAGCCTGTACGCATAGGCAGGTGAACCCTCACTGTCCAACCGCAGGCTGAAACTGTCTTTGAATTACTATATCAGACTGTTCTCTGAACCGGAAAACCCTGCCTATGACTGTGTCTTTGACCCTCAGTTTCAAAGCAAATTCGAAAACAACCCCAACTCTATTCCACCGTTTGGTCTTCGTATGCAGCCTCATGCACAGCATGCAGGTCTAGACCTAGGAGTTGTGTCCGATTTTTCCAAGTTTCCAGATGAGCCTCCTTGGACCTTTTCCACACCAAAAATTTGTTTTGATCTTGTAGCTTTTCGCAAAGAATGTACCAGCTCTCTGGCATACAAGGCATTGTATGCTGACCTCTGTTCAGAATTCCCATCCTATCAGAAAATTTTCACTGACGGTTCCAAGTCTGACGATGGAGTGGCCTGTGCAGCCTATTGCCCTGATGCTCCTTCTCAGATACTGTTAGAACATATTCCTTCAGATGTTTCTGTTTATTCAGCTGAACTTACTGCTCAGGTTCTGGCGCTGAGGATAATCTCACAATCTACGAAGAGGGACTTTCTGGTTCCGTCAGATTCACTGTCGCTTTGGAGGCCATGGCTGGCCGCAACCTTCAGAATCCAGAACTTTTACACTTCTTTGAACTTTTTACCAAGTTGAAAGCGGATGGTTACAACATTATTCTGGCTTGGGTTCCTGGTCATGTTGGCATTGGAGGGAACGAAATGGTTGATCGTTTGGCCAGGAATGCCACAACAGAGAAACTGTCAAACATATATATCCCCTGCTCAGATCTGAAATCCAAAATTAACAATTATGTTAGAGACCTCTGGCAGGAGGATTGGAATACACAGACAGATAACAAACTCTTTCAGATACGTCCAAACCTTAAGGAGTTCCTCTCATCGACGTCTGGTGGTCGTAAAGAAGAAACAGTTCTGTGCCGGCTGCACACTGGCCATTCGTATTTACCCATTCATACCTTTTAAAGAGTGAAGAAGCTCCGTGGTGCATTCTGTGTCATGTGCCACTCACAATGAAACATATTCTTTTAGAGTGTTGGGACTTGCACGATGTGAGACATAAACACTTTACAGCAGAGTCCATGAAAACCCTGTTCAGAGATGTCCCACCTGACGTGATCTTTGAGTTTTTGAGAGAGATTAACATTTTTCATCTGATTTAAGATTTTACAGAAGAAAAATTTTTAATGACGTTTCTGGTGCGTTTGTAGAAGATGGAATTTAAAGAGATGTGTGAAAGTTTTTTGTTGTTGTTTTTTTTTTTTTTTTTTTTTTAAATGACTTGAGTTGATTTTAACGTGGTGACAGCCCTGATGTGGCCCTCTGCGGTCTGCTGGGCTATAAGCAACATTATCTTATCTTATCTTATCTCATGCTGGCATTCTTGTTTGTTGGTGTGCAGGATGTGGCGCGACTATACAAAAAGCAGCAGGAGCAGGTGAGAGTGACCCTGGTAGAATCCAATCAGATTCTGTCCTCATTTGACCATCGCCTCCGCTCCTATGCCGAGAAGAAGATCACACAGAGGAAAGGTTTTACCTTGAAACAATCTTCTGTGACAGGTAAGTGTCCTTTTTCATATGTTTGGGGTTTTTTTTTGTTGCTTTGTACACAGAAAAGGATTCACTTTGAAACAATCTTCTGTGACAGGTAAGTGTTCTTTTTCATATGTATTGTATTGCTTATTTTTTTTCTTAGTAAAGCTGTTTTGTTATGAATCGCTGCACATTTTGTATATGACTGTCTCTCCCCTCCCCCTTCCTCCTCCCCCCCCCCCACCCCCTCCCCTTTCTTCCCTTCCTCCTCACATGCCTCTTTCCCTTCCCATATAGATAGTTATTTCCCTTCGAACCACTTCGGATTTTAACATCATATCACTCTGCATAGCTGTGTCCCCACTTCCCTTCAACCCTTCCACCCTCTACTGTGTTCATCACCGCCTCTTTCCGCCAGTCCCCTTGTCTCTGCTCCTCTCACCTACCCATACCTGTCTTACACTACCTGGACATTCAGCTGGGCTATGATCCACAGAAAACCTGGTCTCCTGGTTTCATGGATTTTAAAGAAATGTAAACATGAGAAATTGAGGGGGAAATTGTGAACAAGAAATTCAAAAAAAAAAAAAAAAAAACCTTGGGGAAAAAAAATTCAGGGGCAAAAAAAACGCCCTGAGAGTGGAATCTACGTAAAGCTGGTTCTGACCTTGTTACGCTAGCTGACGACAGTGATGTCATCACATCTTGCGTTAACTTGTTGACCTTTTCTCTGCCAGATTAAAGGCAGCTTAACTCCATGCTCTATCATAAGTGTGTGCCATGACACTGCAAAGGTGAGGGAGGTGAACAAAAATTGTACAGGCAAATAGTCCTGGTCCTGGTTATTGTGAAATGTGGATGATGCATCACTCATGCACAGATTTGCATCAGCCTGCACCATTTTGAATGCAAATTTACTTTTTTTTTCTTTTTTACTAAAGGGGGAGACAGGAGGAGGAAGGGGAGGGGGGAAGTATGCCCCCAAACTCCTGAGAATTTTTAGAGATTTTTTTTATTTCTCCTTCAGTGGGAGCTTTGAAAAGGATGAAACCTGACATTTCAGAGGTGACCCCGACCAGCGTGAAGCTGCAGGATGGGGAGGTGATACCTTGTGGTCTGGTCGTGTGGTCCACGGGACTGGCACCGCGGCACTTCACTCGGGCACTGACCGTGGAGAAGAACGGCCGGGGACAGGTCAGTCAAGTGGAGCAAGTGATGCGTTCCGTTAACTCTCTTCAGTTCTTTCCCTTGAATTTCGATCACCGTGACTGACGGTTTTCTTCCCAGAATGATGGTATTTAAAGCAACATTTTTGTTATTTGAAGCAATGTATCACCTAGAAAACCCGAAATAGACACATTCATCACAAAAATATTATCATTTTAGAATTAATGCACAGAATGTTACGAAAAATTCATGCAAAATGCAAAAATTTCAAAAACTGTTGAGAGTTAAACGTAAAGAAAGATCAAGGCTTTCCTCTCCTTTTCCTCTGTCAGATGATAGTCAGAAAAAAAGAATGTCTGCTGTAAATGGCGTCATGCATTCAGGGAAGGATATACTGTATTCACATGTTGATATAATGTATTCAAAGGTCAGCTTTGTGTATTCAGAGAACGGTGTCTGGTATTTAGGGAATAGCTTGATGTACTCTGTAAATGACACAGTTTATTCTGAGAACAAAAACATATACTCCAAGAACGACATAATGTATTCAGAGAAAAACATAAGTGTATTCAGACAATGGTGTAATGTGTTCAGAAAAAAAGATATGATCTATTCTGAAAATGACATGAAAGTCTGAAATCAGCGTTCATTGTTCAAAGAATGATGTTCAAAGAATGATGTAGTGTGTTCAGAGAATGACGCACTGTATTCAGAGATCAGCAGAATTTTTTTTTTTTTTAAAGCATAATGTATTAAGGGGATATAAACTATTTAAAGAAGGGAAAATTGTATCCAGAGAAGGGCATGTGATATCCAGAGAACAGCATTTATTCTATTTAGAGAACAACATATTTAGAGAACTGCATAATGTATTCAGATAACTGCGGATTTAGAAAGCGGTATATTGTGTTCTGAGAGAACAGCATATTCAGAGAATGCATGATGTGTTCTGAGAATGGAATGTTTTTATTCAGACAATGGCAATATGTATTTACAGAAAGGTATAATCTGTTTGAATAGCATATTGCACTCGGAGAATGGCATATTTAGAGGATGTCATACTGAATTTACAGAATGGCATAATCTACTTAAGAATGTCATGATGTAAAACCAGTGGTCTTTTTTTTTTTCTTACACCTACCCTCCCTTGCTGCAGCACCCAGTAGTGTCAGGAAAAAGAGAAGAGGGAGGGATAAATAAAAAGACCATAAAATCAATGCGGATACAGTGAAATCAGTGCAAATAAATGAAAAGCAGAAATAGTATTGAAATCAATGGAGAGACAATTAAATCAATGCAGAGACAATGAAATCAGTGGAGAGACAGTGAAATCAATGCAGAGATACTGAAATCAGTGCAGAGATATCAAAGTCAGTGCAGAGATGCTGGAATGCAGAGATGATCAACTCCATGCAGAGACAAGGAAATCATTGCAGAGATGATAAAATCAATGCATAGGTACTGAAATCAGTGCAGAGACAATGGAATCAGTGCAGAGATATTGAAATTAAGAGAGTTACTGAAATCAATGCAAAGACAATGAACAGAGAAACTGAAATGATTTTTCGTTGATAGTATGTTTCTGTTGTTCAGTTCAGTGTTGCAGTCATCTCACTCATGATGCATGATATAATTCCTATTAGGAGATAAAATAATTGTTAGCATAAAGCTGCCAACCATCCCGCGTTTGGCGGAATTTATTATGCTCAAACACACGTCATTTCACTGTTCTGCTTGACATAAAAAAATTCTGCTTGCAAAAAAAAAAAAAAAATGTTTGTTTATTCGCTGAGTTTGCACATCTGCCATCTGTTTAGCAAAAGAGCTGTTTGGAAATTTCCAGTTCAGCTTCTTCCGCCGCCATCATGTCGAAACAATCTGCTGGACTGAGTTACCCTGAGGCAGAAAAGAAGAAAAAAGAAATTAGAACAGAAGTGCAGAATCAGGCTGCTTTCTGCTGTCACGATGGGAGTGCAGCAAGTTGACCTGTGAAAGTGTTGAGCTGTGTCAGGAAGAAGCTTGGAGATTTTCATCCCTCCCTGGGGTAAGACACTACAGAGGCACTGATAATTCTGAAGTGTGAGATTGAGCTGAGTGGTAAGATGAAGCTTAGTGACAGTGTGCATCAAAAATGTGAAAGAGCTTCAGTGTATCGGCTGAGACAGTGATTCCATGAAACTTGAAAGCACTTGACAAAAGGAAAGGAAGGAAAGTGCCTGGAATGGCATTGTATTGTTTTGGGGTGCAACAGCTTATGTATTCCTCTCAACTGTCAGAAATTCCTCTCAATTTTTCAAAAATTTTCTTCCCAAGTCTCTGCAGAGGTTGGCAGTTCTGTTAGTATTATAACTGTTGTGTGTGACAGATTTTGACGGACAGTCATCTGAGGGTGAAGACTGACCCTACAGGCAGTGCCTTCGCCATTGGGGACTGCGCTGACATTGAGGGCTACGCTCTGCCCTGCACCGCTCAGGTCGGTAGTCATGGTTCTGACACCGTTGGTGAGGATGATAATGGTGTCACTATCGATGATGATAGAAGTATTGATGGTGGTCAAACAAGCTGCCATGTTTGGTACTCGTCCCATGTTAAAAAAAAAAAAAAAAAAAGTTGAAGGCTACAATGTAGAAACAGATTCAAGAGAAGGTTCTACAAACGACCTTTGAATTTCACATCAGACCTTTTCATGGGCCTCGTGCTAATCTTCTGACTTTCAAGAATGGCTCAACATGGTTATTGCCACGCATGGGATCTTTAAAGTTCTAGAGAAGTTCAGGGTTTCGTGTGGTTGGTTAGCTTGCTTAAACCAGTGATCCCGCTACAGATTTTTGCCTGTCAGTTTTGCATGCAGGCATTACCGAAGGCAACTAGTAGCAGCAACAACAACGAAAAAAGATCATGTAGCTTACCCGCTTTCATATCCCCAAATTCCTTTTCCAAAGTAGAAAAAACCTGAAATAAGCCAGAGTGTGTGACCGTTATAAACAGGTAATGATAACACAGTATACAGCAGTGGCCTGTGGTGAGATGAAAGTGCTGAATCTTCAAGCCTCATATACTGTCAGGCAGACACAATCCAGCGGTTTGAAAATGTTAACACTATAATGTGGAGAGAGAAAACTGTGTTGTACGTGTCCACCTTAGTAAGCACCATGTTCCGTGGAAGTCATCTAGAAGAAGGAAGTAACTCTTCAGTACTTGTCAGTCCTGTCCCAGTTCAACAGATGGTCAGTACCAACAGCTTGGTTTCTCTCACTATTTGCTCTTTCTAAAAGTGTTTGATCAGGCAGTGGCTGGCTACATAGTGCTCACTGCTTGGATCAACGCTATGATGAGTGTTTCTGGTATTTTTGTTGGTGCTGTGTGTGTGTGTGTGTGTGTGTGTGTGTGTGTGTGTGTGTGTGTGTGTTGTTTCTTATGAACAGGAAAATAGTTTTCCCCAGATGACAGAAAGCTTGAGCTGAAACTTTTTTTTTTTTTTTTTTTTAAATTATCAAAACCCGCATGCTTTCCGACATCAATTATTGTTTTGAAATTTGATGATTATTATTGTGTGTGTTGTGTGTGTGTGTGTGTGTGTGTGTGTGTGTGTTCATGTGGTATGTGTGTATTCATGTGGTGTGTGTGTGCGTGTGAGCGTGTGTGTGTGTGTGGTGTGTGGTGTGTGTGGTGTGTGTGTGTGTGTGAGAGTGTGTGTGTGTGTGTGTGTTCATTGCTTTGTTAGGAAACTGGATCATGTCTTTTTCAAGGTTGCAGAAAGGCAGGGTCGGTTCCTGGCCGACTTTCTCAACAAGGGTTGCCGCAGTGATGTGGAGCCATTCCGCTTCAAGAGCATGGGCATGCTGGCCTACATCGGACGCTATGAGGCTTTGGCGGACACACCTGTGGCTCAACTTCAAGGTGAGACATTGCCTAGTAGGAAAGAGAACTCTTGATAAGATTAGACTTAAAATGTGAGGAGAATATGAAACTGTTGTTGAAGTAATATCCCCCCCAAAAAGAATACTTTCAACATTTTACTCACTGATCCGCCTACCTGCTGTAACCATTTAACTGCATATCCCTCTGTATCCACCTGTGAAGGGTGGCCTTACATGTCATTCTCATATATGTTATATGAGATAGTTTGTGTGTTCAGACGCAGCATTTGGCGCCATCTGCTAAAGTTAAAATGGCCTATAATTTGCAAATGGCTTTGATTTTAGGACAAAAGAGTTTTGAACTATTTTTTTTCAGCTTGTGTAGTGTAAAGTGTGACAGTGGTAAAGAACTGTTGATCTATCATGACTGTGGACAGTGTAGTGGTCCAGGCATAGCTGAACTGATTGCGAGAGTGCAGAAGGCAGAGTAGACTGTGCCGATGTGAGCAGTTGCTTCAAACTTCAGCGGCAGAACATGAGATATCCAAGAAGTAGAACCAGCTTTTGTGTGTGGATCGATTTCAGGTGTTCAGATCAAATATGAGTGGCCACAATGATCAGGGGTAAAGTTCAGCAATGCAGAAACCTACATTTGCTGCAAACTTCACCTATTGCTCCATTTTTATGGAAAATTTGGTACAATCTGGACTTCTATTTTTTTCTTTTTTATAATTGTTTCATTCATGTGTGGCTGTTTATAAAATCAGTTTGGTTGTTACATATGTTTTAAGTAAAAGAAAAAGAAAAAAAAAACATGGTAGTTAAAGGGTTAAAATGTGATCGGAAATAGAACACTTTCATTGAACCTGTGTCAAAATGGGATAGAGGCTATGTACTATTATCGAATTGGTGTCAGATTGTGACTGGAAATATTACGCTTTTGAAACAGAGCATTGATAAAAACTAGTGTTAAAAGTGATCAGAAAATACCAAACCAGAATTCAAGTGTGACAGGAAAAGAACTGCATGAAGAGTTATTGGGGCACCACACTGCACCAGGTTCTCCCAGCTCTGTTTGTTATATGCCAAAGCCTGGGTCTCTGCAGATAACTTCCTTGTTTGTACTGCGTCATGTCTGTCTCCCTCTGTCAACAATTTCCTTGGAGAATTAGTTTAGCTAGGCCATTGAATCGTGTTATATGGCAGTAAAAGCTGCAATTGAAACAAACTGCAGCGTTACTGGAACACGACAAAAAAGCAGAAGAGCACACAAAACAAAGTGTGAAGTAACGCAGTTTTAATGCACGACACAAAACAGGACAAGAAATTTTCGGCAATATGCCTTCCTCAGCGACAAAAATATAAAAACAGTACAGACATAAACATGCACAATACTCCCCATGTGAAGCCAAAGTGGTGACAAAAAAAATAAAAACAGTACAGACATAAACATGCACAATATTCCCCTTGTGAAGCCAAAGCAGTAAAAGCTGTCGTTTTCTTTTCTTAATAACTGATGTTGGCAGATCTTCATATGATTTAGCGTGCTGCTTGATAGTTAGTCACACATGTTCATAAGTGATCAGTTTATCTGATGGTTATTATCTTGTGATGACACGTCATTCCGATGGCTTGGATTCTTCTTTCCAGTACTGTTGTGAAGTCTTCTTTCCAGTACTGTTGTGAATTGTTCTTTCCAGTACTGTTGTGAATTCTTCTTTCCAGTACTGTTGTGAATTCTTCTTTCCAGTACTGTTGTGGTTGTGAATTGTTCTTTCCAGTACTGTTGTGAATTCTTCTTTCCAGTACTGTTGTGAATTCTTCTTTCCAGTACTGTTGTGAGAGTCCATGTCTTGCATGCATGCTGGAAAATACCAGCGTGTTTTATAGAGATGTTACTATCATTCCACACAGGTTTCTGTCTAGATAGTGCTGATGTTGTCTTTGCTGCATTTAAAAGGGTTTTGGGTTCGGATCTCTCTTGTATTCCAGGTAAGTGAACTGATGGATTCTGTGTAAGTGCATTACTGAAGTGTTCCTAGCTTCTGTTCGTGGACAGCTATACCCATGGTGATGGTGGTGGTGTGATTAGCCGTCAGTTTTGTTATCCAGGCACTGACTTTCATGCCATGTCTTGTTGATATTTCCTTCAGTCTTTTGACTGGCTTGGTTAGTTCTTGTTCAGTGTCTGCCAGGCCATTGCAGAGGTTCGTGATGGTTCTTCCTCTAACGCTGATGGTACCGACATGATCTTTAAGTGCGTAAGACATGATATGTCCCAGGAGCATGTTTAACAATGTTACTGTTATTCCAACATGGAAAATAGAACTCTTTTACTACACTCTTGTTAATTTGGATTAAGGCAGCACACTGTCATTAGTTTTATGTTAAAGCATGATAGAACTTTTTTTTGTTGTTGTTTTTTGCGCTGTCCCATCTTCTGTACTACCACAGTGGCATTGCACCCATGCCGCTCATTCCAATCATTCCAACACCTCATCCACAGCCACAGCCTGGCCTGTCCCACCACAGCCCTGGCACTGGCAATCCACAGGGAGCAGTCGGTGTCAAATTGTCATAAAACAACCCACCAGAGGAGACACTACACTGCTGCCTTGTCATTTTGGTGGTGTTCAGTGGCGCCTGTTCTGATCCAACATATGCAGGAACTACCTACTAAGCCCTCTACTGAGGACAATGATCGCTTAGTCGCAGAGCCTGCATGAATTAGCTCACTCTCTGGAGGGTGCCACCATTTAACGACTGTCCCCTTGAAGTTGCTGACACCGATGACCCAGGCAGAACCAAACCAAGGCCATAGATGTGGAGAGGCTATGAAAACCAAGGTCGCTGTGAGAGCAGGGCATGAAGGGCCACAGGATTTGACACTTTTTTCTTTTTTGAACACCGATTGATGAGATGAGGATGATAGAGATGATGCTACAGATATCCCTTCTGGTCTGAGACTGCATGACAGGGCTGTACTCTGTGCTTACTTTCCTAATGTATTCCAGCATCAACAGGCCCGAGAGATGCAGGCACCTGCAGCTTTGGTCAGTAAATTTAAGCTGCATTGTTAGAGACACATCCAGTAGGTGGATGAAACTCGACTGCATAGTATAGTCCTATGTAGGAGCCATCGGGGCAAAAAATCCCACAGATAAATGGCTGTGATGGGAATGGAATCTAAGACCTCACAGTCAGGAGTTCACGATGCTAACCCCTTCACCATGATGGCTGGTATGACAGGAAATATTACTTTTTAGTTGAAAGTGACATCACTTCCTCCACTGCCTGTCGTTCCCCAGCCTCCTGTCCTATCCCATTGTCTTCGCTTTGTATCCTCCCTTCTTTCTCCCAAAAGCTTGCTCATTATGTAGATTGTATGTTGCCATGACTCCCTGTCTAAGACCATCCGACAGGGCGAAATGGGTCGTGGATATGCCAAAGAAGTTCTACACAATTAACATGGATGATTAGATATGTACTGTAGCACTGCCAAGTTGTTATGATTGAGGACAGGGACTGTATGAAATAAACACCTGGCTGTCCAAGAATTTGCCATGGCCTCTATGACCTGACCTAGGACAAGGGGCAGCAAGCCATTTCCAGCTCCAATCATTTACCATCTTGTGTCCAAACAGGGTTCCATTCGTGGCTGCTGTGGCGCTCGGCCTATCTCACCCGCTTGGGGAGCTGGCGCTTGCGGATGCAGGTGCCCATGGACTGGTCCAAAACGCTGCTGTTTGGTCGAGACATCTCCCGCTTCGAGTGAACTGTGCCCCAAGCAGTCTTTTTGCTTGTTTACTTTGAAGAATAGATTTAGAAGAGATTAAATCTCTCAGAACAAGTAGTTTAGTGTACATTGTGCGAACTTTTGATGTGGGTGAGTTTTTCATGCATGTTTTTTTTTTTTTACATAGGGACTCTGCTGTTCTTAGCCATATTGCTGATGACTGGGGTTCTGACATGTCCAGCTTAGGTGAAAAGCCATTGACGAAGTGTGCAGGGGCTCTGCTACAGCACGCTCATGAACTTCAGCTTCTCAGTTTAGGTTTCTTGTGTTTGACAGTCTTCAGAGCGAACACATGTCTTGTGATCCAGCTTGTCAAAGGACTTCCTGATGTCTTGAAAAATGACACCTGCAGAGTATCTCATACTGACTAATGTCACAGGCACAACTGGAAAACATGTAGCATGGGTATCTAAGACACCGGGGTTGTAAGTTGAAGAATGAATGACAGAAGGGATATATGAAAGTAACAGCAATTCCGACTTGAGACAGTCAAGGAAGAGACGATTTTTCCTTCAGTCCTCATCTATGTACGCTCTAGTCCTCTCCAAGTCCCTCAGGTAAGACTGTGAACCAAGATTCTGTAAATGCACTGAAAACGATTTTACAAGCGTGCTAAATTCCATCACATTCAGATTCCTTCACAGAAAAGCAGGCCTTCAGGTGCAGGTGGTGGGGATGACATTTACACACAGAAAAGTTGCATTCATACGTTTCATGTTGTCGCACTGCTTCAAAATGTGGAGACAGAGTGTTGCTACGTATATGATGGCATTCGCTTGTAACGGAGTTGACCACATTAAACAGATCAAGGTATTCCATTGTACCTGTGTGTAATTATGTTAGTTTGTTGACATTTTTTCAAAATACGTTACAATCTTATTTTGGAGATACATGTGCTTGAGGAATGTATATACTTGAAGTTTCATACAGTTTTCTGTAAAAAAAAGAAATTATGAAGCAATGACAAGAAAATATGCAGAGTCCCAAAGGTACAGTGTTAAGGGTAAAGCAGAAACACATTATTGTGATTGCGTGTCTTTCGTGTAGTCAGTCATACTCTGTGATAGACCAGATTGTTTATGAAATGTCTGATGTTTAACTGATTCACTGATTTAAATACCACTTGTCATAGGGTCCAAGTTTCTTGGGTAGTCATTGGAAATTGGATACGGGTCCAGAAGTAATATCATTATCATGATTTTTTCTCCACAGTTTCTTGCACAAAGTTTGTAAGAATTTGAAGTGTGGTCACCCCAGATAATGTCCTAGAAGTCTGCTTACTTTTTCTCTTTTTTTTTTTTGCATGCCTCTTTGGCAGTAGAATCACATAGTAAAAAGAAAGGAATATAGATGGATTCTTTTTTTGTGTGTGTTAGCATGATTCTCACCGTAATTATGTAAGAGAGTTTGAAGAAGGTTGAACAGTTTGCTTGAGTAATAGACCAAAGAGACGACTGTCAGTGAGATAGGTGGTTCCAATTCCACCAAAGCTTTCTCTGATTTACTCTGAATTTACTGCTGCAGCAGTTAATGATTTTTGCACCAGTCAACCGTTTGAAGGTCGAAGACCTGTACCAGTTCAAAGCAGCACAATTCAGAGAAGACCGGGGGGGGCCGGAATAGCTCAGTTGGTAGACGCCAGACTTGTAATTCAAGGGTTGCAGGTTCGAATCTCTGCCAGGCCGTTTCGGTACAGGGGGATTTTTCCCTCGGAGTTAACATTAGTTCTGACTCCATTTTCCATACAGTCCTTCGAATGAGACTATAAATCGAGGTTCTGTATGTGAACGCACGCATAACATCTTGTACACACGTAAAATCCCATCACCAACTTTTGGAAGAGAAGGCCAGTTTGGCCGTTGGTATGGATGACATGTTACACATAGCATGCACCTTCCCCGAAGATGGAGTATGGTTGTCTTAATGGCGGGATAAAAAACAGTCATGCACACAAAACTCCACTCCCTTTGTAGGGTAGATGGGA
Organism: Conus canariensis; assembly: GCA_033310375.1. Lineage (NCBI taxonomy): Eukaryota > Metazoa > Mollusca > Gastropoda > Neogastropoda > Conidae > Conus > Conus canariensis. Next base: position 36,103,488 of record CM065739.1, read on the forward strand.
TTAATACTTCTGTCCATATAGGGAGTGTCTGCAGGAGTATCAGCCTGCATACGCAGAAGAAGAAGAAAAGACCATAGAGGAGCTGTGGAGGCAGGCAGCTGTGTGTCTTCACCAAGGAAAAATTCAGAACTGATAGAGAATGGCTAGGGATGGATTTGATGACATGGTGATGGGGAGTTCTCTCTGGGGAAGGGCTGCTCTTCATTTTTATATTCAGGTCCTTATTCCTGTCATGGTAAGAACATTCAGTCTAGTCATGTACTTGTAGTAACCTTATTTGAAAGGAAATTCTTGTTTGTTTCAGGACACATCAAAGCATAAAGTTGGAAACAACTGTACTCTATTGTTCACTTTTGGCGTTTGGAAATGCATCGGTTGAAAGACAGCAACAGGAATTGGTTCACAATCAGGCACACTCATAGATGCTGTATGCACTGTTAGGGTTGTATGGAGACTGGTAAATTTCTCCCAACAAGTGGACAAAATCAGACCTTAACATTTCAGGAATCATCAGCTAGTATGTCTTTTGTGGGATTATAGTTAGGCTTTTGACTGCACAGTTTCTGGGCTTTTGTCATTTATTTCTATTTGATGAGTTATATATGAATACTGTGAATTAATGAAGAGTCGATCTACTGTGATAGTGAGGTATGTTGTTATTTGTTGAAATCCATTTGATTTGCTTGGTGTGATATGTTCAAGACTGGTAAAGAATTTTATCTCCTTTTCTAGGGACAGAAAGTGTGCAAATAGTTTGTTCTTCATTATGGGAATATTGCATGATTTTTGTACTGTTTGATGCTTTAATTTAAGGAAATTGCAATAATGACTGCCGTAGATTTGAGAAAGTTTTGTGTGTGTGTGTGTGTGTGTGTGTGTGTGTGTGTGTGTGGTTGTGTGTGTGTTTGAACAACTTGTATTCTACATACCTGTTTTAAACATGTTCCTTTCATCTAATTTTTAAAATCCTTCAAAAATTGATAGGTCTTTGGTATAGTGCCTTAAGATTTGATGTAACCCTATTTCATGGTTAGCTCCTATCTTTTAAGCCTAACTCCCCATCCACCCACCCACCCACATACCACAGACACTTTTTTCTCTTCCCACCCTTCCCCTTCCCAATGCCAACTCAGTTGACTCAAGTATGTCCTGATTTTGGTATGAGGGGCTGGAAAGATGAAATGAGTTTTACTGATCAGAATTATCATTCCCAAAGTGCAGGGGAGAAAGCTGCTTTTTCGAGCTATAATCACCAAATTTGAACAGAGCATACACTCATGCTATAATCATGAAATCTGAACAGAGTGTATATGAAAGAAACTTCATTGAATCTCTAGGACGTGATGCGATACTGTGACATTTCGTGATCAGGATCTGTTTATCGGCCGATATCTGCTGATTTGTCTGTATGTGTGTGAGATATTTTGTGACCATAGTCTGCTTTTGTCTTTTTTGGTTTAAAGCAGTATCAGTAATCAAAAGTCTTGATTTTGATGCCCTATGATCTCTTCTTTTTTTTTTCTTTTTCTTTGTTTCTTGTTTGTTGTATCTGTCCCATCTTGTGCCTTTTTAGTGGCAGTTCTCCCACGCCGTCTGTTCCCCAGTGCTGTCCATACAGGCATGCCATTTGATCTTATTTCACTGCCATTTACTTTTGACACCTTTTTCGTGGTGACGTCCTTCCATTTCATTACTTTGATTTTATTACCCTTTGATTACAGATATTCTTTTATTTTGATGCCCATTGAAGCCCGGTGTTTCTTGACTCCTTTGTGTATTCACTGTGCAGCATGCAGCTTGCATGTTGATAGAGGACATTGTCAGACGTACTGTTTGCTGTAGTAGGGTCTTTGGCTGAATGTCGTCTTCTGAAACTACTCAGTCTTCCAGGGTTTTTTTTTGTTTGTTTTCTGTTTTTTGAATTAGTCACTCTTGGAGAGCTGAATTTTTTTTTCTTGGTTTTTTTTTTCTCTTCTATGTCCCTAAACACAATCTCTGTCAAACACTTGGATAAGTCTGGAAAGGGAAAACATCATCTTGACCATGCACAAGTTTAGACCACCTTTCTGAAAGAATATTGGATGTTCCAGGCCCAAAAATTGAAACATGCATTCAAGCTATTCTTATATTAAGAAAATAGGTAGCCAGTACCAGGATTTCGGCGATTTATTGAAAACTGGAAATGGGGGACAAAAAAATTCTAAGAAAAAAATCATGCAAAAAAAAATTGTCCTTAAGTATCTGTTGAATTTTCAGAGTTCTGGTGGCATGTTCAATATGCCAGCAGAAAACTCTGAAGTCACGAGATCCCATGTTCTTCATGAGAGCGGATGTTGCTGTTTTGTCTAACTGGGTTGAAGGCCTTGAAGGAAAGCTAATATCAATGTCTGACATGATGTGTTGGCCAAACGCTGCAAACAGGAAAGGGATTTACACAAGTTGTATGAACAAATGGTTCCAACTATGGTTGAATCAGAAAAATGATGGTGCACCACTCGATGCGTAGATCGGCGTCAAAACACACCAATTTGTGTTGTTGTTTTTTTCTGATGAGGGAGGGCATGGCCACAGCCCCTCATCTGCCCCCACTCCCTCCCTTAGAATTACAGAGATTTTTGCTTTTCTTCCCTAGGACCCATTGACCTTGACCACTGTTCTGGACCTTCTGGACTACATATTTCAGGGTGCCTGTGAGGGGGACAGTGCCATGATCAAGTCTGGAGAGAATTCAAATAGTGTTGTTCTTGTGTTGCTTATTTCTTAGGAATGCAGTCAGTGAATTTGTGATGTGCTTTGAATTTGATTTAGAATTCGGCTCTACCTCGACTTTAAACTTCCTATGTGATCTTGTTCTGTAAATGGGAAGATGTGTATGTGGCTTGATCCGCTGACTGTAGTTGTAATCTTCCATCTCTTTTCTTCAGGCAGTTGTTTTCTTGGTCAGGTTCTTGAATTGATTAAATCTAGATACACTTCAAAATGGGAAGTGTTAGAAGCATGGCGTAGTTAGTAGTGGTATATGATATACATATATTGTTTTTGTTGTTGTTTGTTCATTCTTTTGCTATGTTTGACAGCATTTTCATACACTTACAAGTTATACCCAGATACTGTATTATTAAATTATATACTGTTGCTACTGGTTCAGCGTCTGCTGTTTTGTTTTCGCTCTCTGTGTGTGCGTGTGTGAGTGTGTGTGTATGTGTGTGTGTGTGGCTGTGTGCATGTGTCTTGTCTGTGTGTGTGTGTGCGTATGTGTGTGTGTGTGTGTGTGTGTGAAAGAGAGAGAGAAAGAGAGCAAAAGAGGAGGTTGGGGGATGAAGGAGAATAGGGGCATTGGAGTGTGGTCCTTGTAACAAGAAATAAAAACAGTACAGAGCAGATCACTGACACAGAATGTGCAGTAAATATTTATGCTGTTTTATTACTTCAGAAACGTTCTGCTATGGAGATAATATACAAATCGATACATTTGGGAAAGATGCTTCACCAGCTGTGCAGAACAGAGTTCGAAACCACAGTTTGTTTGAAAATTAAGTATAAGCATTCATAAACTACAAACACAATGTACCAGAACTTTTTTTTTTCTCTCAGGGGAAGTAGAGTTAAATACTTACATCAGAGTAAAAAGTATGCTTTTTTTTGAAGGTTCGATGGTTTTCAGATTTGAATCACTTTAGCATCTTTGAAATGATGTATCTCGTGGTTTGCTCTGGCAACACAATGATTTTCACATCTATGAACTTGAACTGTCAGCTCCTCTTTTGTCTTTGTCCATCAAAAAATGAAAAAATCTGATGGTACGACTTACTAGCATGGTGAAACATCCGTTAAAAAAAACTGAATCAACCAAAAACTATCGGTAAGATAGAAAAGGAACTAAATGCGGAAGAATAGAAATACTACATACTGGAAAAGAAATGTGTGTATACAAAGGTGTTATCTACATGTGCTCACAGTTTTTCTTTTGGGAAGAATTACTGAATATGGTAGAGGAAAGATATTTAGGACAATGGAATGCTGGTCAAGATAACATTTAGGTTAACAAGAAAATAACATACAACTAACTTACTCTTTAATTTAGAAGATCTGAATTTGTTAGGGATCTAAATTTGATGGAAGAAAAATATCATCATAATGAAATAATAAAAGAGCGTTTGAATGGAATTGAAAACAATCTATCTGAAGATCATACAGCAATATACAAATGAAAGCTATTTATATATGACATACAACAAACTTACTCTTTAATTTAGAAGATCTGAATTTGTTAGAGATCTAAGTTTGATGGAAGAAAAAATATCATCATAATGAAATAATAAAAGAGCATTTGAATGGAATTGAAAACAATCTATCATTGAAAACAATCTATCTGAAGATCATACAGCAATATACGAATAAAAGCTATTTATATATATGCAACGATTAAGTAAACAAGCAGAAAACTGGTTCAGTGGATAAGCAAAAAAACGGGGGAAAAAAAGGTTATGGGGAAAATGCTAGAACACTTACGAAAAGTTTGTTTTTTTCTAATTGTTAATGCAAGCAGTCGAATTGTTTGTTCGTCTGCTGTTGTTTTTGAGGGTGCTTTATAACAAACATAAACTGAAAACGAAAAAGAGCACTAAGGCCTTGATCTCGTTGGTTAACCACTTTCATTCGAAAATTGCAGACAGATGCTGTAGTAGAACACAAGCAACCTTATCATTTAAAGGGAATTTTTCTCCTATCGGTACCCAGTAGTCCTCATTCAAATGTTATCTTGCGTTGTGTGGTGATGGTCTTTATGCCACAGTATTTTCAGTAAATATATTAATTCTGAAAAGAAATTAGATCCTCTGAAGACGGAATGTGGCTACCAACATGTCAAGAAGTGACTAGGTGGTGAGGCATTTGTGAAAATACACCAACTAGGTAACGCCCCCGATTATTCATCCGAAGAACGCCAACAATTCTGGTCATATCTTGTAGGCCCAAGTTGCCACCTAGCCACCTAGATCTTGGTGTGCCATAAACCACTTTAAAGGAAAGACTGGACCCACTGTTTAGTACAGCCCTGTCATGTTGTCTTAGACCAGTATAGCATTCCACAGCATTTCGTCTTGGCGTCGTTTCCATTAATCATGAAAAAAATCTTTCTATTTATGCCGCAAGTGTATTTGTTTAAAACTCGGTGTCATCAAATTCATTGGGACTGCCGTTATTTAGATGTGGTAGCAATGTCTGGAGGGGAGGGTCAACCAGATAATTAATGTGGTCAGAATATGGTTTAGTAGCTGCTCGGCTTTTCTTGGGTCACAAGAAGCATGGGGTGGGGGTGGGGAGTCTTGTGCATGATGCTCACAGATGCAATGACTCTCAGAGGGGAAGATTGTACATCTGTTTGTCTTTTGATGTCAGAGTATGTAAAAGCTGCCACCCACTGTACATGGTTGAAGAAGTTTCCAGTATCTTCCGATATATGATTTGTCAGCCTGTGTATTACATGCATCCTGAGTATGTCCAAAAGACATTGGAGGGGGAAATGTACAGTATTCCCCAATACACACTACTGAAGCAACCAGTCTTTTCACTGTTTACTTTGATTCAACGTGTATTCCCAGTATATATGGTTGTAATATAATTAGAATTTTCCAACACATCCTGTTGATGCCACCCAGTATTTGCCAGTACATTCTGATACTACTAGCCAGCATTTTCCCATACACCCCAAAGATTGCTATCCCTCATTTCAACCTAATACTACCAACCACTATTCCCAAGTTCTACCGTTCAGAATCCCCTCAAACACCCAAATGATACCAAACAGTATTATCCAATACATTCCTACACTACCTCACAGAATTCCCAAATACACCTTAATATTACTGACCAGAATTCAATGCATTGTAATACTACCAACCAGGATTCCTCAATGGAATATGACACTACCAACTATTACTCCCCGATACATCACACCATAACACCACCAACAGGTATCATCATAGTACTACAGACTGGTATTCCTTGATATACCCTGATATTGCCAACTTCTCCAAGATGCCATCATACTACAGATTGTATTATTAATCAGTAGGCTCACAATCTGCAAGATGCCCTAATACAACAGATTGAAGTATTAACCAATACACGCCCAATCTGTAAGATGCCCAAATTCCACAGATTGAAGTATTAAACAATACACTCCAAATCTGCAAGATACCCTAATACTACAGATTGAAGTATTAACCAGTACAGTCCCAATCTGCAAGATATCCTAATTCTACAGATTGAAGTATTAACCTGTACCCTCCCAATATGCAAGATGCCCTAATTCTACAGATTAAAGTATTAACCAGTTCACTCACAATCTGCAAGATGCCCTGATTCTACAGATTGAAGTATTAATCAGTACACTCCAAATCTGCAAGATGCCCTGATTCTACAAATTGAAGTATTAACCAGTTCACTCGCAATCTGCAAGATGCCATAACACTACAGATTCAAGTATTAACCAGTTCACTCGCAATCTGGAAGATACCCTAATACTAGATTGAAGCATTAACCAAAACACTCCCAATTTGCAAGATGCCCTAATTCTACAAATTAAAACATTAATCCGTACACTTCCAATCTGCAAGGTGCCCAAAATACTACAGATTGAAGTATTTATCAGTATACTCCCAAATCTTCAAGATGGCCTAATTATACAGATTGGAATGTTAACCAAAACGCTCCCAATCTCACTAGCCCGCAATTTTACAACAGTTTAATACCACTATCCTCTGAAGATAGCATATGGCTGCATTCTATACCACCAACGGTCATCTGCCATCATCTGAGGGAGAAAATTCCAATTTTTCTTCATCTCCCCCCCCCCCCCCCCCCCCCCCAGCCCCTCATCCCTCCTCCCCAATGCCACCAGGACAGTTAACAAATGGATTGCGGGACGCTGGTCATCAGATCGGGGCAGTGCTTGCGGACGTATTGCCTCAGACGGGTGATGGCGGACAAGTCACCGTCGCAGGCGTACTTCAGGCAGTCGCTGTAGAGGTCCTGGAAGGTGGAGGTGAGGTCGGGGGCCAGGCAACGGGCCAGAGACACCTTGCCCATGATGGCCTCGCAGGAACGTGCGGCGTTCTCCTTGAGGGGGCAGCTCTGGAATTGCTTGGATAGCGCCAGGCACCTGGAACTGAACGTCATCATTCATTCATTGACCAGTTTGGGGGGGGGGGGGGGGGGGGAGGGAACTGACTGGCCAAGTGGGTAAAGCATCGCTCTCTTGATCCGAGGCTGCTTGGTTCAATTCTCGCTTTCAGACAGCCCGATCTGAGGAGATTTTCTTCTCAGGGTTGGCATTTGTGGCTGCACACCAAAAATCAACGTGCCAAGGCCTTGCTTATGGAGTCGTGTACATAGAGACTGGCGCAATTAGATTGTTTTGAGAACTTTTGTTGTGTGTGAAAGTTGCTTCTCCTCATTTTCTTTCATATGGCCATCAAGGTGGTTCCAAGCAGACAGATTAAAATCAAAGAAACGGAACTATTTTGGGGTTTCCAGCTGGCGCAAAGATAGGGTCACAGGTGGTGCAAAGGCCTGAAATGTGACGGCAACTAAAGGGAAGGTCATGTATTTGAAGATTGTATGTGATTTCATCGGTGAAAATCCCCCTAAACAAGAGAAATAAATGGTGGGGAGTTGTTCTTTTGATCAATTATCAGTTTAATATTGAATGCTGGCTCAAACTCATGGTAGGCCTCAAAACGCTTACACGGATTACATAGTGTTGTAGTGCAAAGTCCTAACTGTGGCATCTGGCCTGCGCAGACTCCAGCCTTTTCCAGTTCCTTCGCGTAAGACTTTAACGCAATGTCCCTTGTGTGAAAGTATGCGCATGCATTTTTAGAGGGGAAAAAACAACAACAACTCTTAATTGCATGCACGTTAAAATCCATTGCATTCTTTGAAGGAGAGTGGGCAATCAGAGAGGAATGGGGAAAAGAACATTCGTACACATGCACGCACGCTCACATGTTCAAACATACACAGTAGTGTCTAAGAAAAGACAGAAACAAAAAAGGAAAGACAGCAACTCTGATGACTGAATTTTTCTACCTGAACAGCAGGATTAAAAACTCACATATGCTAGATATGTTGCAAAATATGTGTTTCAAGTTTGTTTGGAACAACAAAAATGATAAAATTAAAAGAAAATATTCTGTGCAAAATATTTGGAAAGGAGGACTAGGTATACCCAATCTTAAGATATATATCCAATCCTTAAAAATCGCCTGATTAGGAAAGTATACGTGCAAAATTGTAAATGGAAAACACTACTACATTCATTATGTCCTGAAATCGATGCCCTTGATTCATATGGACCAGATAGATTTGTACAAAGCAAAATAAATAAATTTTGGAGAGATGTTTTTCAGGCATATACATTTTTTTGCAACCGTGCAGAATTAAAAAAAATAACAAAGATCTAGCTACTGAACCTATTTTTTTGTAACGAAAAGTTCAAAGTGGGAAATAAACTGTTCTTTTACAAGAAATGGATGCAGAACAATATATTTTTGGTTAAACATTTACTTGGTGACAATGGTAACTTTATAAGCCGTCCCACACTGTCAGAGAAGCTGGGATCTGAGGTCAATTTTCTAAATTATATAAGTTGCGTACAATCAATAAAAGACTATGCGAAGAAAATGTCAATAAAACTCGACAGTAATACCAGTAATGACAGAACATTAGCGTTACAAAATATTTGTAGCGCCACTAAAGGGCACGCATTCACTATGATATTATGATATAAGACATTGAAGTTTTAAACATCAGCTCTTTTATGAAATGGGAACAGCGCCTTAATATACCTATTAATGGACAGACGTACTAAAAGAATTAAGAAAATAAAAGAAATAAAACTGAAATGGTTCCAGCTTAAAATATGTCACAGAATTTTGGTAACTAACAGTATTTTGAAAAGAATGCAGGTTGTGGATAGTGACATGTGTAATTTCTGTAATAGAGAGAAAGATTCAATTAGTCACTACTTGTGGGAATGTGAATTTGCACATACTTTCTGGAACGAACTTGAAAATATTCTAAAAAGTAAGTGTTCACACTGTGAAAGATTGTCATTTAATGTAGAGCTTATATTGTTTGGCACTGATGAGAAAACAAAAACAGATGATATGCTAGACTTAATCATTTTAATGGGAAAATATTTCATATACAAATGTAGAATTAATAAGATGAAACCTAATCCAATAATATTTCTAAAGGAACTATGCTATAGACATAAGATTGAGAAACATATGTACTCGATGGAGATGAATTATGCAGATACGGGACAAAATGGGTTCCATACATAACACTAATACAAGAATAATGTTAATAATGCATAGAATATAATTCCCTTCGTTTTGCATGTTGTCCGCGACCTTGGGAATCAAATGGAACAATAAGACTGAGATATGATTGTGTAACGTATTTTCTCTAAATGTCATGATGTATCTATGGATATGGGGGGAGATTATGTAAGATAAAGACCATCAGGTTCCAATCTCACAATCCAGTCAATTGTTTTGTTCCAGTTTGATCTGTTCCAGACTTTTGCCAGGCCCTCCAAGCTCAGTTTGTAAAACAGTCTATGGGCTCAAAGTGTTTTGGAAGCCGAAAATAGAAAAATGAGCACACACACACACACACACACACACACACACACACACACACACACACACACACACACACACAACAACAACAACAACAACAACAACAACAACAAAAACCCACCTTGACAAGACTGCCGGCATCAAGAACTGTTGGACTGCAGATGGGCTTGTGTACACAGTAGAAGCACACGATAGTTGGCAAGTTTTGTTTTTTTTCTTTTTCTTTTTGAAAAAACCCCAAAGGGTGGGGGTGGGGGGTAAAGTTCAGGGGACGTCACCCTCTGACCCCCCCCCCCCCCCCCCTCCTGATATGAATTGGTTGTGTATTGTCTCTTCTTCGAGGTCTAATCTTTGATTATCTGATCTGTACAGGGTGTGACTTTTTTTTTTCTTCCCAAATGAGTTTGAAAGCCCTGAAAGCCTTGTGTTCGGCTCGGCTATAGGCCCCTGATAACAAGCAAAGAAACAAACCGAAACGGTCGGTAGGATGCTTCAAGCAACACGTGTGTGTGTGTGTGTGTGTGTGTGTGTGTGTGTGTGTGTGTGTGTGTGTGTGTGTGTGTGTGTGTGCGCGCGCGCGTGCGTGCGCGCGAGCGCATTAAGCAGTAACTAAGTGTATGCGTGCGCCTGGCACGCACGTGTGCAAGTACTTGAAGCAATCACTGATATTTTGTGTGCTTGTGTGTGTGTGTGTGTGTGTGTGTGTGTGTGTGTGTGTGTGTGTGTGTGTGTGTGTGTGGTGTGTATGCAGCGCGCGCAAGGACATTAATCAGTACCGTGTGTGTGTGTGTGTGTGTGTGTGTGTGTGTGTGTGTGTGAAGTGAGCCGAGGGAATCATTGGAGTGTTGCCAACCTTTGGATAATGGCCTTGTTTCCGAGGACAAACTGATGGTAGAACTGCGCATGCGTCACATCCTGCCCACAGCCCGACAGTGCCACTTTTCTGTTCCGGAGGGCTAGACTTGTGCCGTCACCTGCAGAGACAGACATCAAGATCATACAAAAGAGAGAGAGAGAGAGAGAGAGAGGAGAGAGAGAGAGAGAGAGAATACGTACGTGTTTTCTTATTTACCGCACGAGTATCTCTATTTATATAGGGTCTATATGCACAGGCGTCTATTGAGCAAGATACTGCTCCATATATGTTGTGTACGTTCTTTCCTTCAAGGATGGAGATGCTCAATAAAGACAACACAACTTCACTGTCCCCATATTGCCAGCATAAGTTATCAATACTGTACGTTTTTGCTCGTTTGTTTGTTGTTAATAAAGTTTGATATATTTAGGGCCATACTAGATTTTGGATTAGGGTTCAGCATCGACGTGGTCAGAGCTTGGGTTAGGCTTAGGATCGAGTGTGGGTAAGGATTCGGGTTGAGATCATGACATAAGAGGCTCTTCCACTTTTCTAATCGAAGTTCCCATCCGCAACGCATAGAAACGCCGATCATAACCATAAGCTGGAACATCAAAGGGTGTAAACAACTCGCTGGTCGTGTTCCTGACTTTTTTCCCCCTTTACTTCCATTCTTCCTTCCGTCTTTCTCTCGCTTTCTTCGTTCCTCATTCTGTTCCTTTCTTTTGACTCCCTTTCTTCCTCATCCTTCCTTGCATCCTTTCTTCTGGACTTTTTTGGGTGTTTTTTTTTTTTTTTTTTCCGCAGTTTCAGTCCTTTCTGTGTCTCACCTGCCCTTTCACCCTCTTTTTCTTTCTTCTGTTGTTCTTTAAATTCTTTCTTAGAAATTAATTAGAAATGCTCTGATTTCCAAACACGAACGTGTCCTTCTTTCTAACAATACGAAACAAACAAAAATCAAAAGAAGAAGAAGAGGAAGGAGAGAGAGGAGAGAGAGAGAGAGAGAGAGAGAGAGAGAGAGAGAGAGAGAGAGAGAGAGAGAGAGAGAGAGAGCTCCCCTCTTTTTTCCTCCTCACTTTTCCTCTCTTTTCTTCTAAGCAAATCAACTCACCACACAGGGACTGGTCAAGGCCCGTGGAACTGAAGTCGGCGCTGAAGCAGCGCACATCTATCCCTGCCCCAAAGGAATCGCCCTCGCCCCGGCGGGCCAGGAGTCGGGGGGAGGAGAAGAGGACCTCGAAGACGCCCGTTTTGGAGACCTTGGCGGCCAGGTGGGCAGGGTCGTAGCCCACAACGTCCAGCTCCTCCATCGGGATCTGGTTGTCCGGAGTCTGCCAGGGATCGGCGTTCTCGATCTGTGCCTGGAACAGTTTGTAAAGGACTGAGGGTGGAAGGAAGGGAAGACAAAAATGAAAAGGAAGTGATGGATGAAATGGTGAAAGTTAGCTAGGAAGCAAGCAAACTTCTTCTTCTTCTTCTTCTTCTTTTTCTTCTTCTTCTGCGTACGCAGGTTGATACTCATGCGGACACTCCCTATATGGACAGACAAGGATTAATCCCATCTACCCAACAAAGGGAGTGGAGTTTTGTGTGTATGACCGTTTTTTAATCCCGCCGTTAAGGCAGCCATACTCCATCTTCGGGGAAGGAAGCAAGCAAACAAAACCAAAACAAACAAACAACAAACAAAAAAAAAAGGGGGGGGGGGGGGAGAAAAAGAGAGAAAAGAAAAGAAAAGAAAGAAAGAACCCCCCCCCCCCCCCAAAAAAAAAAAAAAAAAAAGAAAAAGAAAAAGAGAGAAAAGAAAAGAAAGAAAGAAAGAAAGAAAAGGAAAAAAAAAAGAAAAGAATAAGGACAAGTAGAAAGGCGACAAAAGAAGGCAACAGGTGGGGAAGGAAGGAATAAGAGAAAATGACAATGATTGACGGAGGTGAGAAGTGACGACAGGATTAAAGAAAGTGCTAAAGGGAGGTAAGCAGTGATGAAAGGTGGAATTAAGGAACGTGATAAGAGGGGGGGGGGGGGGGGGGGTTAGGTAATAAAGGAATTTAAGACATGATCTATGAACACAAGTAGAAATAAAGGAAGGTGAGATAAGAAATGATGCTGGAAGACAAGATGTGATAATAGAAGGTAAGCGGTAACAGAGGCAGGTAACAAGCTATACTGGAAGGTTAGCAGTAAAAAAAGAAGGTAACAAGCTATACTGGAAGGTAAGCAGTAACAAAAGAAGGTAACAAGCTATACTGGAAGGTAAGCAGTAACAAAAGAAGGTAACAAGCTATATACTGGAAGGTTAGCAGAAACAAAAGAAGGTAACAAGCTATACTGGAAGGTAAGCAGTAACAAAAGAAGGTAACAAGCTATACTGGAAGGTTAGCAGAAACAAAAGAAGGTAACAAGCTATAATGGAAGGTTAGCAGAAACAAAAGAAGGTAACAAGCTATACTGGAAGGTTAGCAGTAACAAAAGAAGGTAAGCAGTAACAAAAGAAGGTAACAAGCTATACTGGAAGGTTAGCAGAAACAAAAGAAGGTAAGCAGTAACAAAAGAAGGTAACAAGCTATACTGGAAGGTTAGCAGTAACAAAAGAAGGTAACAAGCTATCTGGAAGGTTAGCGGAAACAAAAGAAGGTAACAAGCTATACTGGAAGGTTAGCAGTAACAAAAGAAGGTAACAAGCTATACTGGAAGGTTAGCAGAAACAAAAGAAGGTAACAAGCTATACCGGAAGGTTAGCAGAAACAAAAGAAGGTAACAAGCTATACTGGAAGGTTAGCAGTAACAAAAGAAGGTAACAATCTATACTGGAAGGTTAGCAGAAACAAAAGAAGGTAACAAGTTATACTGGAAGGTTAGCAGAAACAAAAGAAGGTAACAAGCTATACTGGAAGGTTAGCAGAAACAAAAGAAGTAACAAGCTATACTGGAAGGTTAGCAGAAACAAAAGAAGGTAACAAGCTATACTGGAAGGTTAGCAGAAACAAAAGAAGGTAACAAGCTATACTGGAAGGTTAGCAGAAACAAAAGAAGGTAAGCAGTAACAAAAGAAGGTAACAAGCTATACTGGAAGGTTAGCAGAAACAAAAGAAGGTAACAAGCTATACGGAAGGTTAGCAGAAACAAAAGAAGGTAACAAGCTATACTGGAAGGTTAGCAGAAACAAAAGAAGGTAACAAGCTATACGGAAGGTTAGCAGAAACAAAAGAAGGTAACAAGCTATACTGGAAGGTTAGCAGAAACAAAAGAAGGTAACAAGCTATACTGGAAGGTTAGCAGAAACAAAAGAAGACAAGTAGAAGTAGCAGAACAAAAGAAGGTAACAAGCTATACTGGAAGGTTAGCAGTAAACAAAAGAAGGTAAGCAGTAAACAAAAGAAGGTAACAAGCTATACTGGAAGGTTAGCAGAAACAAAAGAAGGTAAGCAGTAACAAAAGAAGGTAACAAGCTATACTGGAAGGTTAGCAGAAACAAAAGAAGGTAAGCAGAAACAAAAGAAGGTAACAAGCTATACTGGAAGGTTAGCAGAACAAAAGAATGGTAACAAAGTCGCTATACT
>CM065739.1:36125056-36222556 GCA_033310375.1 Conus canariensis
TCTTAAAGGGTTTTGTGAATGAACGACTTGTGAGTTGACTTCAACGTGGTGACAGCCCTGATATGGCCCTTTGCGGTCGGCTGGGCTATAAACAACATTTCCTTACCTTACTAACAGGGAAAGACGAGATTAAGTGAAAGTCTCTTAAGTAATCACCCACGACAGACATATTTAACAGGGAAAGATGAGACTAAGTGTGAGTCTCTTAAAGCACTAGTCTGATCAGTCTGCAAGGAAGTTGGCAGGTCAGAACCCATCGAGTTCCCATCTCGGATTATCAATATTGCTTGCAATTATCCAATCAGAATCATTTTCTGGATTCAGGGGTAGATAACAACATGGGTGGCTTACTTGCCGTTCGAAATGGCCTCCATTTTAATTTTGCGCCAATTCAGTCAGAAATTCGGTCATACGGGATATTCGTTACTTTAAAAAAATAAATAAATAAAATGCCGAGCAGTGAGAATCATGGGAAACCTTGTCCTTCAGGGCGTCGGGCCAATAGGACGTTAATCTCACCTAGTCACGCACACAATGAGAATAGTGAATTTCACATGCAACCCACACGCGCATCTTGGTGGCAACATGTGATGTGGCCCCAGGATGATCACACTAAAATGTGGGTCAGATCCGTGATTTAAGTGACAGGGTTGCTTGACCTCCCCTCCCCATCACCATCCTTCCAGTTCTATGTCCCCAGAGCAGGTGCTTTCCTAAATGAAAGTCGTCATCAAAGTGTAAAATGAAAATTGCGCAGTCACCCCCCTCCCCCCAACCCCTCCCCTCCACACCCCTTCCTGTGGCGCCATCACTTCTCCCCCCCCCCCCCCCCCCCACACACACACACTGTCTGTCTCTATGTGCGTGTGTGTGAGTGAATCTGTGTGTGTGTGTGTGTGTGTGTGTGTGTGTGTGTGTGTGTGTTTAAAGATGTACTCATCCGTCCCTGCCCTCCTCGTCTTCGATGTCTGCCCGTCAACTTAACTCTTTGGCAGCACATCTTTATGTACGGACTGACTGACCCCCTGGCGCGTTCAAACGTGTGTGTGTGTGTGTGTGTGTGTGTGTGTGTGTGTGTGTGTGTGTGTGTGTGGCTTTAAAATGTGTACGTATTTATGTGTGTGTGTGTGTGTACGTGCGTGTGTGTGAGTGTGTGTTGTGTGTGTCCGTGCGTGCGTGCGTGCGTGCATGTGTGTGTGTGTGTGTGTGTGTGTGTGTGTGTGTGTGTGTGTGTGTACCCGCGTATGTGTGTATGTGTACGCGCGCTCGCATGTACATACGTGTGTGCTCGAGCGATTACGAGCACGTCACTGTCAGTGAGTGCACATGCGTGTACACGTATCACAAGACTCTGACGTTTCTTTGAGGTCGGGGCTTTCTGTGGCCAATGGAGAAGTCGCGTGTGACTATGTATACATAAGTATTCAGATTTGTTGAGCCAAAGATGTGCAATGCCTATGAAGTATGTGTCATTAATTTTCTTCACTGTGTTGTGTATCGACTTCGTCAGTATCATTCAGTGCGGTTCTGCATGCGCACATACTGATCAGCATACACACGTGCTCGCACACGAGCGCGTGCGCGCACGCACGCAAGCACGCACGCACGCATGCACACACACACACACACACACCACACATACACACACACACATGCACACGCGCGCGTGCGTTCACGCATACACGCACGCACGCATGCAAGCTTTCTCTCACGAAAAAAAAACCATACAAAATGTAGCAAGAATCTTCTAAGGCCTGCACAAAAAGGTCACGAATCTCCCAGCATTAGCAGAACTTGATCTTTTCCTGAATAGCCTACAAACAATGTGCCAAACACTGGGGTTCTGCTTACACATAACACAGGCAGACACATCGTCCTACCTCTGGGGCCAGAAGAGCTCAGTGATAGAGCGCCGGACTCGTAATCTTGGGGTTGCGGGTTCGAATCTCCGCCGGGCCGTTTCGGTACAGGGGGAGTTTTCCCTCGGAGTTAACATTGGTTTTGACTCCATTTCCCATACAGTCCTTCGAATGAGACTATAAACCGAGGTTCCGTGTGTGAACGCACGCATAACATCCTGCACACACGTAAAATCCCATCACTAACTTTCGGAAGAGAAGGCCAGTTTGGCCGTTGGTATGGATGACACGTTACACATAGCATGCACCTTCCCCGAAGCTGGAGTATGGCTGCCTTAATGGCAGAATAAAAAACGGTCATACACACAAAACTTCACTCCCTATACAGGGGGTTTCCGCAGGAGTATCAGCCTGCGTACGCAGAAGAAGAAGAAGGGTTCTATCTGAAACAGTTAACATGTCTTCACTGCGACCCATGCTGCCTCCTGCTACACCCTGTCCAATGCCTTGAAGTTTATGGAGTCGCGGTAGAATTCTCACTTGAGCTGGAGATGTGTTTCGCAAAGAGTAGGCTACGTAGGTTAAAAATCTGCTCGATAGTAGCCTACTTCTGGCGGAATCCAGCCTCCTCTTCTTCAGCAAAGATGGTGTTTGCTTGTGGCTGCAGTCTGTTCGGAATGGTTTTCAGCGTTACTTTGCGAGCGTGACCGGTCAAGCTTATAGAGCGGTAGTTCTGACACTGTTGGAGATTTCAATTCAATTCAATTCAATCCATTGTCCTCTTATGAAAGGAAAATAATTGTCTTGCAGTGGTCATAAAACAGTCAACAATGTGAAAAAGCATTGATATGTAAAATCAAAAATGTGAATAATATTAGGATATACACTCACACGCACAGTCACTCCACACGAACCACCGCTCCTACATGCACACACGCTAAAGACTCGCGCACGCACGCACTCACGTACACAGACATGCGCGCGCGTGCGCGCAAACACACACACACACACACACACACACACACACACACACACACACACACACATACACACACAAGAACAATATTTATTCCTTTTGCCCCTTTGGGGTATGGAGGAACGGTGACTTTAAAGCAATAACAGGAAAAGGAAAACAAACAAGCCAAAATAAAACATAAATTGCTAGTCAGTACTGACATAGACCAACAATTTACGACACTTGAGAAAATCTAATACTTTGACTTTATAAGCATTTGTTTTCGATTAGTCGAAGGCATCATTTGACAAAAATTATAGACAGATTTTGGGGAGAGAAATCTTTTTGGCAAATACGTGTTGTCGATACTTCTGTAACTTGATTTTTTTTCTAGGAAGGGGTGTTAGCCCTACGCAAACCCGTTTTAATCTCCTGGAGAGTTGGTCTACATTAGTCTGACCTCTACCCTTCGACCTGTTCAGCTTGGGTGGCCCTACCAGGAGCATACGCTCCCGCTGGCATAGCTCTCTGGGTCATAGAGGTACGCGAGCTCCCACCACGACAAGGAGTAGACCGTGTGGAAGACATCATAAGCCAGGACAGGATAGGCAAGGCGCGAGCAGCATTCGTCATGCTAAAGAACATCTGGGCCTTTGGAGAGATCAGAAGGACAACAAAATTGCGTATCTTCAATTCAAACCTGAAGTCAGTTCTGCTCTACGGCTGCGAGACTTGGAGAATGACCAAGGCAATACAGCAAAAAATACAGACCTTCATCAACACCTGTCTGAGGTGCATCTTCAAAATCAGATGGCCAGAGAAGATCAACAATGAAGATCTATGGAAGCAAGAGGACAGAAACCAGTACAGTGGCCAAGCAGATTCTGCGGAGGAAGTGGGGCTGGACTGGACACACTCTCAGGAAGCCAACATCCAGCACCACACGCCAAGCCCTGACATGGAACCCGCAGGGGAAAAGGAAGAGAGGCCGACCTCGAGGTAGTTGGAGGCGAGACACTGAGGCAGAGATGAAGAGGCAGGGGACCAACTGGACAGGCATTCAGTGAGCAGCCCAGAACCGAGTGCGATGGGAGAGTGTTGTCGATGGCCTATGGTCACCCTTGAGCTATGGGTCTAAGTAAGTAAATACGTGTTGAGCAAAGTAACGTATGATGAACATTTCATGACAAAATGAAATTCATCACCTATTGCAGACATGTCACATTTATTACATAACCTTTCTTCTTTTGGAATAGCAAATCGACGATCTACTTCAATTAGTAATTAATGATTAGAACATCTAAATTTGATAAGAGGGTAAACATAAACATCTGGTACGCAAGAAATATGTTTCTCCTCCTTAAAATCAGATTTATGAAATACGTAGAAAAAAAACAACAACATTTACTGCTAGTTTCAATGTCATGTTGCCACGTTTGACAAAAAGAGCACTGCAAACTATTTTGGACATTCCAACATAATGCATTGACGTCTGTAAAAGACTGATTGCTACAAACACAGTCAAAACCAGATTGTACAAGTATGTCACACACACACACACACACACACACACACACACACACACACACACACACACACACACACACGCTTTCACATACACTCACGCACCCCGAGAGAGAGAGAGAGAGAGAGAGAGAGGGGAGAGAGAGAGAGAGAGAGAGAGAGAGAGAGAGAGAGAGTTAAAAATAAGGACGAATAATAATAGTAAGAAATCCTCTCTTGATTTCCTCTATTGGGGAGGATAACGGTCAGTCATCGTGTCCATGGCGTGGGCCACTCCCCAGTGTACCGGCTTTTGATGCAGATGGCAGTTAGGACATCAGTTACTGCATCCCCGCCCCGTTCCAGTTCTGCAGGGATGCTGTCGATGCCTGCTGCCTTCCCACATTTCAACGATTTCATTGCAGCTTTGATTTCTTCACAAAAATATTTGAAAATCATCCTCATTGGATGAATCCTGTGTTGTGACAACATTTGGATCGCCTGTGCTCGGTTTGTCGTAGAGTTCAGAGCAGTATTCCAGTCCATCTGTTCATGATGTCTTCTTCCTGTGAGAGGCAGTTGATGTCTTTCTCCTGAATGGTCCTGACTTGACTTCGCTTTTGGTGTTCAAGTCATTTACAGTCATAAAAGCTTTGTCTGTATTGTTGTATTATGTCGAATTTTTTTGGGATGTTCTCACTCTGTTGTTTAGTCCAGCTCTCCTATATGTTCTTCATTTCTTCACTCTCTGTCTTGTTTATAGCACTGTATTTATCCCCCCTGTCTTATGTCGCTTGAGATCCATAGTTTTGATCTCCGTCTGCTCATTCCTGGCACTTCTGTTGCTGTGTCGGTCATCACTTGGGTGAACTTGTCTGTAAGGCCTTCACGGTCTTCAACAACAAAAAAACAACAACAGTGGGACTAATTCCACCCCCACCCACGCCCCCTATGGCCGCTTGGAATTGTCCAGCGATGTCACGATCTTTCATTTTGTCAAGACTGAATTTCAGACAGCTTTCTCACTCTCCTCTTGTTCTTCAAACATACTTAAAGGGTCATCATGACAAGGTCGTCGTCACTATCAAGGTCGACTCCTGGGAATGTCCTTGCTTGAGACCATTGATGCCACGCCTGTTCCCGTTCTTCGCATGGGCTTCTGTCTATCTGGCTGTGGCATTGGCCGTTTGGGGAGTGCCATGTCCATTGTGCTTACCGCAAGTTTTGTTAAGAACCGTAAGTCATGATCACTGGCAAACTCTAGGAGGCATAGTCCTCTGTTACTAATGGTCTCATTGCAATAGAGGCTGCAGAAATGCTTCTAGTCTTCTTGGGCATCTGCGCCAACCTTGGCATCCCAGTCACCTTGAACGATGTGGATGTCTTTCTTGTCAACCTTACTGATGACGGTTTGGAGCTGCACGTTGAATTGTTCGACTGAACAGCTTTTTTGACTTATTGAAAAAGGCGTTAACATAACATGGCATTGCAACTGTCAAAATTTCGAACATAAATGATGCCTTGTTGAATTCAAGTTGCTTATTCAGAGGAAGTATGTTTAGTGCTTTAGGTTTTCCATCTGTTGTTAGAGGTACAGCTGGAAAGAGTAGATTTGCTGCACGTCTATGGAGAGAATCCAGTCTTCGTTTTGTGGACATCAATACACCTATTCCATATACGTTGAAGCGCAGTTGAAATGTGACGTGTATATAAAAGTTTAAGCGTATTAATTTTGACAAAGCGGTTTAGCTGAGATACCGGGAAAATTTTTTAGATGATCTGGCATCTTGACAATTTGATTCTTCATCTATCGTTATTTGTAAAACACGATGGTCATCTACCTTTCTGACTGAAATACTGTTCAAATGAAGTTTTAAATGAAGAGAAGCTAACTGGTCCTTTTGATGGGTGGTTATAACCGCAGATTTGGTTTTGGTTGGGTGTATGGCCATTGAGTTTGACACTTCATCCAGACTTTCCTGGGCAAATGTTTCTATTGTTTGTAGACTACTGCCATTTGTTTGGAGTGACGAGTCATCAGCAAATAAATCCGTCATGATTTTCTAATCTGATAGGGATCATGATCATTCATTGATGAAGGTACAGAGTAGGATGGGGACTCGCTCCACGTCTGACAAAGTTTGTAGAAGCTTTTGCCATCATTGTCACGCAGCACGTGTTGCATCCTGTATTTTGGTATGATTGGAACAATGATATGTTGAGGAATGGTTCAGATATGTTACTTTTTTCAGAAAACAAAGAAACAAGCAAACAAGGCATTATCAACTACATCAAACGCTTTTTGAGAGAGAGAAAGAGAGAGAGAGAGAGAAGGGGGGGAGGGGGGGGGAGAGGACCATGTGCGTTTGGAGGCACAGGAGGGGAAGGAGGAATGGTGAAAAAGGGGTGGGTGTAGAGGTTGGGGGAGGGGTTTTTTGTTGTTATTGCTGGTTCATATCTGTAGGAAAGTGGAAACAGCAACACAAGAAATGGTGTTGTCCAGCCCTGTTGTTGGAAGGTGCTGTTGCTATGCTGTCATGTCACTGTAGCATACTACAATATGTACATTCATATGCACATCCACATGCACGCAACATACAACAAACATGCAATCAAACCTTTTCTTTGCCAGTAGAAAAAAAACATGAAATGACTACATCTGTAAACATGACAAACGAAAGTAGAGTTAGTATATCCAATCTTTATTCAGTTCTTCATTATCTCAAAACAACAACCCAACAATTGCAATATCATTGTTTTTGCACACATACAGGGCATGCATATGTGCGCGGTCACACACACACACACACACACACACACACACACACACACACACACACACACACACAGAGGCACAGCCAACATGTGCTCACTCACCAAAGAGATCTGTAAGGATTTTAACATATACGACGCATTCCTCCACTCCCCCCATGCCTGTTAATGTGTGATTTCCACACCATCAATATATTTACCAACATTTCCCTGGTGCTGCCCGGCAATAAAGACATTTTCTGAACACCAAATCATACAATATGAAATACAGTGAAACCTCTCTGTAACCACCTCTAGAGTATGTGTGTGTGTGAGGTGGGGTGGGGGGTGGGATGTGGGGTGAGTGGAAGGCTTTGAAGGGAAGGAGTCTTCTTAAGGAAGTCAATCTGGTATAACAAAGAAAAAATAATCCTGTCTGTCTTCTCTGGTGGGCGGCCTCATAATGACTCAATGTTCATTGCTCCCTGTGAAGCCACATGGACGATGGTCGCATCCCAAAGGACATGCTGTACGGCGAGCTGGCTACAGGCTCCAGACCCACAGGATCGCCCGCCCTACACTACAAGCATGTATGCAAGCGTGACCTGAGGGCAGGCAGCCTTGACCCAACAGATCCAGAGACAGCAGCTTCAGACCGGGTCAGCAGATGATCCACCATCAAGGCCGGCATCAAACAAGCAGAGCAGAGGAGAGAGATCCAGTGGGAAGAACAGAGGCACTGCAGACGGCAAAGAATTGCATCAGCACCAACAGACACTCATGACTGAGACTTAACCTGCAACAACTGCCACAGAGTCTGCCACTCAAGGATCAGGCTCTTCACCCATAGCAGGCGCTGCAACTCCACAACTAACTAATCCATGGTGCAACACCACTGTCTCTCGAGACAGATGGATGCCTGTGGTCCATCGTGCTGGGGCTTAGACCAGACAAGCCTTGGTGTGGCTGTCCTAGCAAGCTGGAATGAAAGGTGGAGGAGTCATACTATGGCAAGTAGATGTGGCAGGCGGTGGTTAGTAGGGGGATGGAGGAACTAAAGGTATGACAGCAGAAGAATATAAAACGTGTGGTCAAAGATGATTTATGCAGGGAGTTGTCAATCGACAATGTTTGGATCTAAAAGTATGGGTGTGTAGACACCCACAATGTATACATAGGGAATGTAATGAAAACACCCATATATTCCAAGTACTCATATAAAGATACTCATAATGCCTTGACACGGGAAGTAAAAAAAAAAAAAACCTGCACAAAATAATATAGGTGTACAGAGACCAATCATGCAGGCATGGTACAGCGAAAGGCTGAACACAAAGTAAAAACTGCTGACACAATATAATCCCTAAACTTTCAAAATAATAGAAAAAAAGATGCAAGCTAAGATATCCACTGCTGTTGCACCATATTCAGTCCCTGTAAAACAGATCCCATCACATCATTCATTTATTCAGGCCAAACACTGAGAGAATAAAAAGAGAAAAATATAATTGCACAGAATCTGTTTGTGGAAGACAACAACATAACTGACCATAGAACACAGGTTACAGGCAAATGACAAAACTGACAGAATCTATATATAAAACAAACACAGATTATGTTACAACAATTAATCCATGCTTAAACATGTACATAAACAATTTCTGTGAGTCCCTTTAAACTAATCAGGTTCCTGCATGAAGCAGCTTCTGTAACGATCTGTATGAAACAGATTCTGGAAGCAGATCAAAACCTTCAACAAACCCATGTGAAACAAGTCCTGAACGATGCAACTGAAAAAAAAAAAAAAGAATCAAATCTGACAGTGTGCTTCTGTGGTAGTTGTCATATGAGACGGTACTATTTCTGCTGATACAGCCCAGCTGACCACACAAGGCCATTTCAGGGCTGTCATCATGTTGAGTGAAAAGTCACATCCTGCAAAAGAGTGTTATACAGACATTTTTTTTCACAATTAAATCACACAAATCATATGAAAGCTAGATTTGGTTTCAGTCAGTGTACAGAGCCTTTTCAGAGCTGTCAAATTCACACCAGATAAAATGTCACATCACAAACCAAATGAAACCATAAAAAAAAAAAATCATACCCTGGAAAAGATACAAACAAACAGCGGTTATGACAGGGCAGCTAAACTAAGACATCTTTTTGCACATAAAATGTCCCCCTCAAAAAAAAAAAAGCACAGTCAAAACCATCATAATCTGAAAAAGAAACAGAACAAAGTGCGGTTATGACAAGGCAGCTGAACTGAGTATGGCGCATAAAATACACTGTGCTGAGAGTGCCAGTCATTCCCCTTTCTTTTATAATCCCAGATTAAGAAAAAAAAAGACATTTCTATATATGTATATAAAATAATATGTGCAAACAGATTACAGCAGAATCACACTGAGGACAGCGGTACAATTTTCATCATCTATCTTCCAGATAACAACAACAAAAAAGATAACACCACCACCACCAAAAAAAGCTGACATGTCCAAAGAAAAGGATATAAAAAGTTTCCAGAACAAAGACAGAAGAATGGTCCTCACAGGAAGAAAGAAAAAAAGACAAATGGTAGGCAACAGTAAAGAAAGACAAGAATGAATCAAAACAGACAGCGTCAAAGAGAATAACAGGAAAAAAGGAAGACTACGAGCGCAGAACTTGGAGAAAAAGGGCAAGCTATTTCTACTGGAAGATACCCCTTCCTCCCCCCCCCTCCCCCCATCCTCACCGAAACAACACAAAACTATTGACATTCTAAAGGCCAATAAAATTAGGCCGCATCAGGGTGCCAGCTCTTTTGTTTTCTTTCAACATTCCAAGATTACAAGAAAAGGAGTAAAAACAATTTTAAAAAACACATTAAAAATGTAAGAACAATAAAAATCTAAAAGATAGTCAGGTGACTAAGTAGACATTGCAGAATGGACAGCTAACATCCACCCTGGATTATGCATTTAGTCTCACTCCCTGGTCTCCAGATTACAACAAAGCAGGCGACAGAGACCAGAGAGAAAACATGTAAAGCCTGTTCAAAAACAGGCAGAACGAGTCAACAAGACAGAAACATATTTGAGGAGTTGAAGAGAGTGACAGAAAGGAGACAGTTACAAGCACAGGAAGTGGAAATAATTTGTACTGCAAGAGCTTGCAGCATCATCCACCTAGGCTCACTGATCAGAGAGATCGCACAGAGACTGAAATATCAATTAAAAAAAAACATTACAACACATCTCTGCCATCATCGCACAAGACAAATCCACTCAGAATAAAAGGTCCATTTAAAACCAGTAGTCTTTCATGGCACCACGTACATCTTTTTGGCCTCAACGGTCAGAAACTCCTGATCCTGGCCAATGAAAACCCCAGTCAACTTCCCACCGTACAAACACCCCGTGTCCAACCCCGTGGCGAACGGCCACCTCTGCAGCCTGCGCCTGGCGTCATGACCAAAGTACACATGTTCGGGTCCCTGCCACACCGAGGCCCAGGCCTGTCCCTCCGCAGTTTTGCTCACCCCTGCCAGCCCCCTCCCACTGAAGTAGTCCTCCTGCACAATGTTGCGCATGTGGGTGAGGCTCTCCAGGTTCTGCAGGTCCAGAGGGAGGCCTGGAACCACTCCCGCGTGGACGATGAGCACCGACAGGGAGGGGATGGTGATGGTGTAGGGCAGCTCCTGCAGGAACTGGAAATCCTCTTCCTGCAAGTCCAGCAGCCATCGGTATCTATGGAACATGGAGGAGGCAGGTTATTTATCAGAGAGAAGTTCCATGCACAAGTTCCATCTAACAACTAATGAAAAGTCAAAGCTTTTCAACAAAATTATTCTTCTACTTTCAGTTTTCACTTGTGATATTATTTTTCTCAGTCAAATGAACAAAGTGTTTGCCTTGTGGAGCTAATTGTCATGAGTTTGACCAGCCGCTGTGGCGAAGTGGTTAGCATTGCAGACTCCTGGCTGGGAGGTTGTGGGTTTGATTCCCATCAGAGTCATGTGGGATTTTTCTGCCTCGACCGGCTCCTATCCAGAACTGAATTTGCTATGGGCTCAGTTGGAAGACTGGGACCACAGTCTAGTTTCATCCAATTAATGGATGCATTTCTGAGAGCTTTGCTCAAATTTCCTGACCAACACTGCAGGTGTCTGTATCTCTCGTGGTTGATGCCAGGATATATTATGAAAGGAAGCGTAGAGTACAGCCCTTTCATGCAGTCTCAGACCCAAATGGAAATCCGTAGCATCATCTTCACCACCCTCATTCTCATTGATCAGCATAAAAAAAAGTCTCAAATTCTGTGGCCCTTCATGCCCTGCTCTCATGGTGACCTAAGTTTTGATGTCCTCTCCACGTCTGTGACCTTGGTTTGGTTCTGTCATGGTCACCGGTATCGGCGAGTCCATGGAGGCTGTCATTGGATGGACGTGGTGGCGCCCTTCAGAAGGAGAGCTCACTCACGCCGGCTCTGCGACTAAGCAATTATTGTTGTCAGTAGGGGGCTTAGTAGGTGGTGTCCTGCATATGTTAGATCAGAACAGGTACCACTGAACACCACCAAAGTGACTCAGCAGCAGTGCTGTGTCTCCTCCGGGCCCCAGTGGGTTGCCTCTTGATGACTTGACATTGACTGCTCCCTGTGGATTGCCAGTGCCGGGGCTGCGGCGGGACCAATCGGGCTGTGGCTGTGGACGGGTGTTGGAACGAGCAGCATGGGTGCACTGCCACTGAGGTGGCACAGAAGATGGGGCAGCAAATAAAAAAACCAAAAAACCCCAAAACCTGTCATGAGTTTGAACCGCTCACGGAGTTGGGTTTTCTTCTGGCTTGTAAACCCTCTAGTGTCTATGTCCACCCAGCAATAAATGGGTACCTGATTCAGTTCAGGGAAAGAAAGGGGTAGGCTCTGCATTCAATCATGCTGTTTCCCAGACAAGGTGTGACTCTGACAGCTCATACCCAATGGCTTATCATACTTTAACCTTAACCCTTTTTTTTTTCCCTTTATAATCAAAGTTCTCAGACTTGCACAGCAGGACAAAACCAATGAAAAATGCCTTCTTGTTTCTTTCCATTCAGTTCAGCTGGGAATGCAACTGTTCCTGGATATATAACAAGTGCTGAGTGGGTGTTGTGGGAAGAGAAGAAGAAACGGGATGACGCTGGTGAAGATGGTGCGTAACATGATGAAAAGAAGATGAAGAAAATGATAACACAGGCGAAGAAGGAGACGATGATGATAAATAATATTAGCATGGGAGGACGGAATTGGGGGAGGGGAGAAGTAGGCGGTTGGGGGTGGGGATGGGGGCGAAGAAAGAAGAACCTGCATCCTTTCCATATTCTTCACTTGTTTCTGGATAAGAAGTGGTGATCACACTTCAAGATGATACAGTTTTATTTACTTGAACCAGGAAGCTACGTACATATCTTCTTGTCTACTGACCTGGTCATGATCTGTTCATGATCCGACAGCAGTGAACTAACAATCCTTGTGCAGAGAATGAAAACCTTGTTCAAAGACAGGCAGTCAAAGAGAGAGACACACAGACAGGCAGACAAGTGGTGAGAGAGAAGGAGAGTAAGCAGGCGCGAGAAAATGAATGAATTCTTTTATTCACAAGGCCATTTGCCTGTTCTGATATGGCCTCAATGACAAGACAGTTATAAACCATAATCATATACAGAGTAAATACATATTTACACTGACAGCAAGAGAGAGACACAGAGAGAAATAAAGTGGCTCACAGTGGACAGAACACTATAAACAAAATAAAAACGAGACAAACAAAATAAAAACGAGACAAACAGCAATGGCTTTCACACAAAGGAACAGAAGCAAAGGCAACAACAATGGCAAAAACCAGAAAAGTCAGACATAAGATATACCTTTCTGGCAGTCTGTGGTCTTCTTTGTAAATTCTCAGACCCCACAACTGTCGAAGCACAGATTCCTCATGGTTCCCGCGGACGCAAACAGCCTGCCCCTGTTTTGTCATTTCTTCCACCAACCTACATCAACAGAATGCAACACATTTCTCTCATATCTTTTTCTTCACCCTTTTATTCATGAAAGAAACCGTTCGTTGGGGCAGACAGACATAGCCAGTTAACAACTATGAAAAGACTTGAGAGAGCACAGACCTCTGCCAAAATTGAACAGATCCTGGATCTGTTGCTTGATCTGGATCTGCACTAAAAATTCAATGGGTGTGTCCTTGAGTGATATTCCATTTTTCCACTAAGTTTCACACAAAAATCAGTTCATTATTTTTCCCCCCTTTTAATTTAGCTGAACTGATACTGGATTCACCCTTACTGTGGGCATGGACTTCGGGCCGATCCAGTTAATTGCATAACGCATCTATAGGTAGATCTACGGCCATCTTTCCCATGACCATGGTGGCTGGGGAACGATAGGGGGAGAGGGGGCTAGCAGCTTCTCTGAATTAAAGGGCGAGGATGTGAGAGGACGTGTCAAGCCGGACTCTCAGCTACTTAACTGCAAACCAGGTTCTGTCTTGTGACCAGTTCCTGGTCTTCCAAGGCTCCCGGCAACTGACCCAGCACAGGGTCAAGAATCCACGCTGCCGTGAGGCCAAGCTGACCAAACGGATCAGCCTGCCAGTCACCAGCAACCGGAGAGAGATCCACACACCTCTCCAGCTCAAAAGCAAAGTGCTGGAACCCCCCCTGGACATCAACTCAAGTTATCAAAACATCCTCTCTCTTTGTGATGGGAAAAATCTGCCTAAACAAAAAAAAAAAAAAAAAAAGACTGATTTGACTAAAGTGCTATTGATCTGTATATTTCAATCTTGTATACACAAGTAAAGTTGGTGTGTGAAAATACACTTAACTTGTGGTGTCAGTTGTTTGTTGTTCATACATCATTTCATGTTTGGAGCCCATCTCTAATTTTGTCTGTCACTCAGAATACAAGCCCTTTAAACTGCATAAGCCTAAGGAGAAGTATTCCTGAGCCACTCGAGTATGTACAACAGTCTTGAGAAAAATAAACATTTCTTTCGGCTGGTACTGGAAAGTTGCTGCTTACATCACTAGTAAGAGAGAGGATGGAGGTGAAATGTTGATATGCAAACTACTCTATATCTCTAACAGAGAGAACATTCCGAGTCCTTTCCCTTGAGGACCACACCTGCCAACCCTACTTCTCACAATCAGGTATGTAGCCACATTCCCTCTTCAGGCAATTCAGCTCCTTTCTGGGCGCCTGGTTAACCTTGTGGATAAAAGCATTGTTCTAATCATCCTAAGGTCCTGGGTTCAATTTACACTTTTAAAACAGTCAGGACAGATATTTTCTCTTTGGAGTCAACATTTGCCAACTCCAGTTCTCTTTGAGTCCTCTGGATGGGCTCTGAACTGATACCTCACACTGATAGGCATGCATTTATTAAAACTAGACACACACACACACACACACACACACACACACACACACACACACACACACACATTCGTTTAATATCATATAATTTTGTGAAAAGACATAAAATGAAAGTACTTCTACTACTACTACTAGTACTACACACACACACACATGGAACATACGTTAAGTCCCATCAGAATCATTAAAGAAATTAATAAAGATATGAAATAAAAATTCCCCACACCTTGCACACACATTAAATCCTGTTCCATCTTTAGAAGAGTAGACTGTTGTCTGCTGGTGGAACAGAATACACAACAAATAACCCCTCCTCTTCTCAAGCCCTTCGCTCATCCTAAACCCCCATCTCACCATCTCAAACCAAGAAAAACTTGTCTAAACAAACACACAAATAGTCACGTATACTGGTGTTGTGTTTAAACATCATCCCAAAAGAGAAACGTTAGTATTTTAATCAGGCTAATGGAGAACATCAAAGTTTTCACTGGGAATGAAGAAGAACTTCATATGAAAAAAATGAATATAGAACTATATCAAGAAGATACAGAACTATAACTTTATGTTAAGATTTTACCACAGCTAAAGATAATCCCCACATAACATTCTATGACTTTTGGTGAAATGTAGGCCTCAGGGTCATAACTGCATAATACACTGGCTATAACTTTCGATCAAGCTTTTGCTAGAGTATCGTGCAACGTTTACCCTTGATTTTCCTTTCAAACAAAAGAGAGAAAGATAACCAGCCACCACTGCCACAAATGATAGGAGAAAACCAAACCAGAGCCCTCACCTCAGCACATCAATATTTTGCGGACCTTTGTTGATCATATCGCCAACAAAGACAACAAAGGGGTTCTTTCGTCGGCTGCTGGCCAGCTGCAGTAGCTCACACAGTTCTTCAAAGCAGCCATGAACGTCTCCAACCACAAACACAGGTCTGCCAGCTAGCATGTCCTTGTTCAGCCAAATGTGGCACTGCTGCGGCAGAGGAATGTCGTATTTGTTCCGTCGGTAGACAGGATCTCGAGGGCAGAGAGTTGACAGAAACCAGCCGAGGAGTCCAGCCATGATGACAGGCTTGTCATGTAGACATGTAATATGTTTAGAATTCAATCAAGGCAATTAAAAAAAAAAAAATTGCTTTCTTTCTTGTTTCCTTTTACATTTACTTTCTTTCCAAGAGGTGCACAGGGGGTAATTGGGAAGGGGGGGAGGGGGTGAAGATGTGTGTGTGTGGGGGGAAGATTGCTAAAAGAAAAAAAACTCTCTCTTTAGGCTTAGCTGTAAATAATTTTTTTTAATCTCTTCCTTTTTGTTCCTTCTTTTAAATCTATATTTTGATCAGTTTAAAATCCTGTGAAGTCAGTGAAGTGGAATAATGTCTTTTAATTTTCTTTTTTCTGCTTCCTTTCTATTTCCTTCTTTTTTTTCTGCTTCACCTTGCATTGTGTCTCTTGGGTTTTTTTTTTTTCCAATCTATATTTTGCATCATGGAATCTGTATACAGACACACAAATCAGTAACCGTGACTGACATACTTTATTTGCAATCTTCTGCCATATTCTGATTTTCATATCATTTGTCACTGAACAACTTCTGATGTAAAAGAAAAAAATTGAGCAAACTATAGTGATATACACATATGCACTATACAAGTTTGTTTGCAATCAATGCAGGAATGTGGCCAACAGTATCCCATTGCAACAGCCCTGAGTATTGCTCTGGCACCACTTATCAACGTTAATAAACTGTCCCTCCCAGCTGGAGAAAAAGTCCCCTCTTTGTCTCTGCCAGCCACTGCTTGGACGCGACCATCTCCTCACTTCCACCCGACTCCCGTCTCTGTGTGAACAGTTATTTCTCAGTCTCTGTGCAGTCTAGGCTAGCAGTGAATAATGTGTTAAAGTTTAGCCAGTGTTTTCTCTGGATGTAATGAGTGAACGAACTCACAACACAAAACAATATCATTACACCAACCAAACTAATCAAAAAGATAAATCTACCAGTCGGTGTAGCTCACATTTCCCAGCTCCAGTTCGGAAATACATATACCAAACAGCATGGGGAGGACGTAGAGAAAGGAAATTCTGCCCATGTAACATAAAAGAGATAAAACGTTTAGAGTTTCAATTCAATGAAAGATCCAAATCGCATTCCCCCGAAGTCGCAATGTTGCTGCCCATGTGGCGGGGTAATCAAAACCGGTCACACACGCAATGTTCTCATCCCAGCTGATGCATTTGTACCTAACCATAGTGTTCAGGTACTTCGGCTGTTTGGATGATCCCTGGAGTCTTTAAGCCAGGGTATGACAACAACAACAACAACAACAACAACAAATCGCATTACCAAATCCGTGACCGTCTCAAATACAAGTTGGGTAACTCCGGTAACGAATCGAAACTAACAGTACCAGAGTGTCGGACTAGATGCATTTGTATAAGCGAATAGCCACCAGAATAGGCAACAAACTAAATGTACTGACTAAAAAAAAACGCTTTCTTTTTTCAAGTGAATAATGAACTTAATTACTTTATCAGATCAGGCATGAACTCACAATACTGCCCTTTGCAAGAGATTCTGAGATTGATTTCGCAGCGGTCGCAGAATGAAAAGATCACTCTGTTGAATGCATCTAGAGTGAGTGTCCCTAGCTGTTGGTTTGTGCACTGGTTCGAGTCCACAAATGCAGTGTGTGTGTGTGTGTGTGTGTGTGTGTGTGTGTGTGTGTGTGTGTGTGTTGCATTTGCTCGTTTGCATACGATTTGCTCGTTTGTGTACGATTTTTTTTAGCCCTCTGCAATCACTTGGCATGTTACAAAATAAAGGTGGGGGTAAATCTAACAAGATGCAAAGCATATAAACGTACTCCTAGTTTATCCTGAATACGCGCGAGATATTCTATAAAGAGGAAAAACCGTCTTGGACTGGTGTAGTCGTTAGTAATGGCTATTCTGGTAAACATCGGCCATCATCTGTAACTATAATGAACATATTTACAAATTTCAGAAAGATCGGCCAAGAACTTTATGAGATTTTCCATAAAGAAGAAAACCATTATGTGCCATTAGTAACGGCTATAACGGTAAACTTAAACATCGGGCATCATCCGTGACCCATAATGAACATACCTACAAATTTTCAGAAAGATTGGCCGCATACTTTCTGAGATATTTCATGAAGAATAAAAACCGCTATGGGTCGTTATAGCCGTTAGTAACGGCTATAACGGTAAACTAAAACGTCGGGCATCATCAATGACCCATAATGAACATACCTACAAATTTTCAGAAAGATCGGCCGAGTACTTTCTGAGATATTCCATAAAGAAGAAAAACCGTTATGGGCAGGTATAGCCGTTAGTAACGGCTATAACGGTAAACTAAAACATCGGGTATCATCCGTGACCCATAATGAACATACCTACAAATTTTCAGAAAGATCAACAAAGTGCTTTCTGAGATATTCCATAAAGAGGAAAAATCGTTGTGGGCCGTTATAGCCATTAGTAACGGCTGTAACGGTAAACTAAAACATCGGGCATCATCCGTGACCCATAATGAACATAGCTGCTAATTTTCACCAAGATCGGCCAAGTACTTTCTGAGATATTCCACAAATAAGAAAAACCGTTACAGGCCGTTATGGCTGTTAGTAACGTCTATACGGGTAAACTAAAACATCGGGCATTATTCATGACCCATAATGAACATACCTACAAATTTTCAGAAAGATCAGCCACGTATATTCTGAGATATTCCATAAAGAAGAAAAACCATTACAGGCCGTTACAGCCGTTAGTAACTGCTATAACATGGTAAACTAAAACATCGGGCATCATCCATGACCCATAATGAACATACCTGCTAATTTTCACAAAGATCGGCCGAGTACTTTCTGAGACATTCTAGAAAGAAGAAAAACCATTGCAGGCCGTTACAGCCGTTAGTAACGTCTATAACGGTAAACTAAAACATCAGGCATCATCCGTGACCCATAATGAACATACCTACAAAATTTCAGAAAGATTGGCCGCTTACTTTCTTAGATATTCCATGAAGAAGAAAAACCGCTATGGACCGTTGTAGCCGTTAGTAACGGCTATAACGGTAAAACATCGGGTATCATCCGTGACCCATAATGAACATACCTGCTTATTTTCACAAAGATTGGCCTCATACTTTCTGAGATATTCCATAAAGAAAAACGTTACAGGCCGTTACAGCCGTTAGTAATGGCTATAACGGTAAACTAAAACACTGGGCATTATTCGTGACCCATAATGAACATACCTACAAATTTTCAGAAAGATCAGCCACGTACTTTCTGAGATATTCCATAAATAAGAAAAACTGTTACAGGCCGTTAGTAACAGCTATAACAGGGTAAACTAAAACATCGGGCATCATCTGTGACCCATAATGAACATACCTGCTAATTTTCACAAAGATCAGCCAGGTACTTTCTGAGATATTCCGCAAATAAGAAAAACCGTTACAGGCCGTTACAGCCATTAGTAACAGCTATAATGGTAAACTAAAACATCGGGCATCATCCGTGACCCATAATGAACATACCCACAAATTTTCAGAAAGATCTGCCCAGTAGTTTTGTCTGGAGCGAGTGGAACACATTTTGACCACGGACGGACGGACACACACACACACACACACACACACATACAGCATTTCTTCGTTCCCATTCTAAAGTACTCCCTGTTCTATAAGAACTGGGAGTACAAAAACAGAGAGAGAGAGAGAGAGAGAGAGAGTGATTGACTGATTGATCTTTAATTCGCAAGGATGAAGATTTTAGGCCAAAGCCTAATCTTACAATCTGTCCTTGTCATGCATACATTATTTCAACACATATCATTCATACTGACAATTCAACATAGCAACACTGTAATCTAATTCTACAATGACAAGCAGACTATTCATAAACGTGATAATGACTTGGTGGGCAGTCAAACAGAAGGAAAGAAAGAAAGAAACAAGCAAACAAACGAAAGCACAGAGAGAGAGAGGTCAAAGGTGTGTGTGTGGGGGGAAGGGGGGGGGGGGGGGGCGGGGAGGGAGAAAATGGTAGGTAGGGGAAGGAGAAGAGGGATGGTGGACAGAGTAGGAGTGGGGATGAGCGATTTAATAGAGTTGGTTACATGTTTAGACGGTGTATTCAAAATATGGTTTACAGAAGAATTTGTGAATGGAGTTAATGATTTTAATCGAATAATCAATATTGAGACGTAAAATGTTTATGTAAATGTTTCTTGAAAAGTTTTTACGCATTCATATTTTGTAAACTGGATAGAAGTGAGTTCCAGATATATGATCCAGAGTATGGGAGAAGGAATTTCTTTGAGCCATACTGACATATCTGAGAGAGAGAGAGAGAGAGAGAGAGAGAGAGAGAGAGAGAGAGAGAGGAGAGAGGAGAGGATTAAGATGATCACAAAAAAAGTAGTTCTAGTGACTGAGCTAGATCTCTTCCCTCACATCCCCCCTCCAACGTCTCCTGGGGGAACGACTGAGAAGGAGATATATCCAATGTACTATGCCGGTGCATGTGCACGTGTGT
The DNA here is from genome assembly GCA_033310375.1 of Conus canariensis. Taxonomy (NCBI): domain Eukaryota; kingdom Metazoa; phylum Mollusca; class Gastropoda; order Neogastropoda; family Conidae; genus Conus; species Conus canariensis. Next base: position 36,145,124 of record CM065739.1, read on the forward strand.
GTGTGAGAGTGCGTGTGTGTGCAAGTGCGCATGCGTGTGTGTATCTGTGTTTATGACCGAGTGACTGTGTGTGTGAGCGCACACACGTGTGTGTTTGTGTGTGTGTGTGTGTGTGTGTGTGTAAGCGTCCAATGTTTGTGATAAGCATTGTGGGTGAGAGTAAGGTAAAACATGTAAATGAACCAAAAGACAAACGGAAAGATGCGTGGAAAAGCTTGGAAAGTAAAGACAAAGGAAGGCAAGGCAGTAGGTGTCTTGTTGTTTGGACTCAAGTGGATTTTGTGTACCAAGCCAACCACGAGGGGAGCCATATCAGTGTTGTGATGTTGTCAAGGTCCATTCCCAACACAGGGGTTTAAATGAAATCCACAACTCTTTAACAAAATAAAATGATGCAGTCTAAAACTTCTACAATAAAAAAGCCTAGAATTGTTTCTTCCATAAACATTTACATCAGATCTATGCATTCAAATACCTTCGGTTCTAGCAACATCACATTAAAACGAGTGTGCATCTTTCTGCTGTTTAAAAGTTGTGATTTTCACTACCCAACTTAGGTCAGTCTTGAAATTTTCAAGAGAGAAAACTCTCCAAATATCAGCAGTTTGTGTTTAGTAATTTGAATGAATCAACGAGTTACTGTGGATGACCTGACTGCAGACAAACACTGGCTAGAGCATTAAGCCAACAAACTGTGTATGTCTACCCATTACCTGAGCTTGCCGTCTTGCAAGCACTCAATGTGTGTCAGTGTTGTTCGCCACGTTTCAATCACCAGTCATGTCAGTGTATTATTCATTTGCACCACACATGCGCACGTTTGTACACACACACAAACACTTGAAATGAGTATGAGGGTGAGCTCTTTGAATGACCATTGTTTTATCAAATACTTTATTTACAAGACAGAAATATACAGGAGGAGGATTGGGTGGGAGGTGAGAGAGAGAAGAGGGGATGGGTGAAGAGGTCAGGCACATGGGGAAGGAGTGAGGGATAACTCTCTCTCTCTCAAAGCACCATTTACCCCCCCCCCTCCCCCCTACACACACACACACACATACGTGTATCCACACACACAACACACTCACACATGCACAGACACATACTTCAGTTCAAGTTGTTTACAGCACAGTTGACCACTAAGGGCCATATCTAGGCTGTCAATGCATTGTCAACTCTCCAAGTACACACACACACACATTTTCACACACCACACACACACACACACACAAACTCACTGAAACAGATACTCTAAAAACATGCCTGAATTTCATTAAGATCCTTCTTGCATGAAATCTCAAATCGGATGAAAAATATTTCTTTCTTTCAAAAACTGACAAAAGAATCACATAAGATGGGACATTTCTGAACAGGGTTTAATGAGGTCTCCAGTAAAGTGTTTGTATCCGACATCGTGTAAGTCCTGACATTCTATATGAACATGTTTTAAAGTTAGTTGTATAACACATGCACACACACACACTTATACACACACATACACATACAGACACACACACACACACACAAACACTGACATACCACACACAAGTCTGGATGAAATGATAACGAGATATGGCATCAGTGCCAAGAAGACCACTGTTGCTGGCCAGCAACACCACCTCCATCAACACTGCAGGTGCCTGTACCTCTCTGGCCTGGTTGATGTTGAAAGGGGACCGGAATAGCTCAGTTGGTAGAGCGCCAGACTTGTAGTCTTGGGGTTGTGAGTTTGAATCTCCGCCGGGCCGTTTCGGTACAGGGGGATTTTTCCCTCGGAGTTAACGTTAGTTCTGACTCCATTCCCCATACAGTCCTTTGAATGAGACTATAAACCGACGTTCTGTGTGTGAACGCACGCATAACATCTTGCACACACGTAAAATCCCACCACCAACTTTCGGAAGAGAAGGCCAGTTTGGCCGTTGGTATGGATGACACGTTGCACATAGCATGCACCTTACCCGAAGATGGAGTATGGCTGCCTTAATGGCGGGATAAAAAAAACGGTCATGCACACAAAACTCCACTCCCTTTGTAGGGTAGATGGGATTAATACTTGCCTGTCCAAATAGGGAGTGTCTGTAGGAGTATCAGCCTGCGTACGCAGAAGAGGAAGAAGATATTGAAATATATTATCAAGGTCAGCGTAGCATACAGCCTCGTCATGTAACCTCAGACTAGAATGGAATTCCATAGCATCATCTTCATCATCCTCATTGATCTGCATATAAAAAAAAAAAAAGGATCTCACATTTTGTGGCCCTTCATGCCCTGCTCTCATTGGCGACCTCAATTTAGATTTCCTATCCACATCCAAGCAGGAAAATGCACCACTGAACACCACCAAACTGACACAGCAGCAGTGCAGGGCCTGCTCTGGTGGGATGCCTCAACATGGCCGCTGCCTTACTGCTGCCAGGGCTGCATGAAGCAGGCCAGGGGATGTGACTGTGGATGGGGACCGGAATGAGCGGCTTGGGGCTTGTGTTGTGAGGTGGCACAGAAGATGCGACGGTAAAAAAGTACTACAGATGCTCGTCATCTTACAACATTCAGGGAAAGACCAGTTTTTTAACAATGTCTAATAGGATTACTCACTCCAGGAGTATACACACTTGGTTTCGGTTTTAGTGTGGAAACCAGCCATACAAGACCCTTTCAAGGCTGTACACAGACCTTGTTCAAGACTCGCTTGCACACACCATGTATGCACACATCTCACACACACACGCCAGCAGAAATGACCTTGGTGTTCTTTATTAAAACGCAACAGCATGACAAATTTCAAAACTCACGCCATACCTGTACATAAATACAACTCCATGTACAGAGAAAATACTGAACAAAAGATGCATAACCAGGAGATGAATTAACACACCATCAATTCAGTACCCTTTCTCTCTCACCTTTCACTTGATTCATTACATGTTGCATCCTTAACTAGTCATTCAATCTTTGAAGTCAGATATGGAGAGTGAGAGAGAGAGAGAGAGAGAGAGAGAGAGAGAGAGGAGAGAGAGAGAGAGAGTGAGAGAGAGAGGAGAGAGAGAGGAGAGGGGAGAGAGAGAGAGAGAGAAGGGAGAGAGAGAGAGGAGGAGGAGAGGGAGAGAGAGAGGAGGGAGGGGAGAGAGAGAGAGAGAGTAGGGAAATGTGGGATGGATGGTAAGGGGATGATTTGAGAAATGTGAAATGCACAGGAAAAGAGAAGAAGACTGAAACGTCTTCTTTTTTTTTTTTTTTTCGTACTTCTGCAAAGCCTACATGTTTTCAACTATGTGTGTTCATTTCTTTGGTTGTTTGTCTATCAGCAAGACTGTAGAAAAAAACAAATGAAACCAAAAAACCCAACTACTGAATTGATTTTGACGATGCTTTATAAAAACATGGGATGCGACTCAGCGGCAGACCCCCTGAAATGTTGGTCCAAACCCATACTATGGACCTGGATCAAACAGTGGATCCACAATCTGATTAGCCAAATGTTAACAAGTATGATTATGCATGAACTACTGAACGGCACCTGTTCTGCAAGGTGATCACAAATGACACTGACCACTGACACTTTCCCAGACCTGTCTGTCCTGAGACTGCTGTTCCTGTGCTTCTCCACAACAATGAGAGTATCTTCTACTAAGAATGTGTTCAACTTGATCCAATTTTTGTAAAAAGCAGTTGGGGTGGGCGGGGTGGTGTGGTGTGGGTGAGGGGGGTGGGAGTGGGAAGATTTTAATTTTTCCTTGCCATCGCAGTGCTGACACTATCATAACTACACTAAAAACTTAAGTTCTTCCAACACATTTCCTTTCACATCTGGTTCGCTGGCATGCCTTACAGCCATGAAAACAAATGAGGAGAGAGAGAGGGGGGGGGGGGGGGGGGGAGAGGAGAGAGAGAGGAGAGAGAGAGAGAGAGAGAGAGAGAGAGAGAGAGAGAGAGAGAGGAGAGAGAGAGACAGAATATGGGGGCCTGGGGCCTGCGATAACATTTTATGGTCTCTGGAGTGCAATAATCAATACTCGTTTGAAAAATAGTTTAACTGATCGCTCAGGGCTGTCACCCTGCTGCTTCAGTTCCAGATGTTTTACAGGCAAGCAGACCCCACAGTAGTGAGAAAAAAAAAAAAATTTCAGCCTGAAAGTTTTAGGTTTTTATAATTACAGTGCAGCCAGCCAGCAAGCTGCACACATCCTTTTCAGGGTTGTCAAGCTCACGCAGGAACAGATCAGACCATCAAAAAGGATTATATCCTGAAAAACAAAACAAAACAAAACCTAAGCAGTAAATGACATGGTAGTTAAACTGTTGACTGACATCTTCTGGCTTACAAAACTAAGCAGTGCTGACAGCGCAAGGCAATGACTTTGATTTTTCATTCGCAGATAGAAGGAAAAAAAAAAAATCAAAATGCCAACAAAAAATACATAAAAAGCTATATGGGCCATTTGACACTGCAAAATGGGCTGAGCTAGTACCACTCTGGCCAGTGTGCACAATTTTCACTGCCTACTCACCAGATTGCAACATAAAAACTGGCATGTCAAAAACTGCTATCAGTGGGGAAATAAAAAAAAAAAAAAACCATGAGTTTCCTGCACAAAGATAGTCAAACTGTCCATAAAGGCTGAAAAAAACAACTGTAGAAACAGTAAAAAAAAAAACCCAAAAAGACATATCTAAAAAAAGGCAATGTTATAGAGAGTGACAAAATAGAGGAAGTGAGCATAACAGAACTTCCAGAAGCTGGGGGAGGTGATTGTACTGAGAGCGCCTCGCAGCATTCCCACATGGACCTGAAAAAGAAACAACTAACAGAGGCAGCTGCCCACACTGTTCCCATGACTCACTGTTAACAGGATGATTGTGTGACTTATATCTTCAACAACATGTAAAACGAGGCTGTGTTGACAGTGCAAGCCATTTCCATCAATTCATCTTCCCCAGTTTACAAACATGTGAAAGTTCTATTTTCTAAAAAAAAAAAAAAAGAAAAAGAAAAAAAAAAAAGAGGAAAAGGATAATAGCTTTTGAAAAGGCCATAAAACGATCAAGTACTGGAAGCTGATGTTCACTCCAAAGAGTGTATACAGTCTCCTTTTCTACTTACCAGATTACTGTGACAAAAAGCCTGCATGTCATAAACTGTGACCAGAGAAAAAAAGTGTACAGACAGACAAAAGCAGAAAAGCAAAAAACAAAACAAAACACACACACACAAAAAACCCCCAGTAGGCGACAGTGACAAAAGTTCAACATTAACAGAGGCAGAATCAAAAAGAGACAGAACAGAGGAGATAACTGGCACAGAATTTCATTCCAGGAGGTCGAAAGAAAAAAAACAATGAACCCTGTTATGAAAAGAAAAAAAACGTTTGTAAATCATTACACACCAAAGTTCCTTGAATTCAAACATAATAGTATCAGTACCATAGGTGCCAAGCCAACCTTCAGGAGTCTCAACTGAGGAACCAGGGGACGAAGGGGGTGGGTGGAGTGAAGAGCGGGCAGTTTGGCTTTGGACTAAAAACATTTCTGACCCTCTTGTGTTTCAGTTGGCTAATGTGGATTTAAAAAGAAAATGAATTTTCCATACACATAATCGCCAACATCCAGAAAACATTTGGGATTTATTCTGCAAATGCGTCGATATCCCTATAAAAAAAACGTCCCCTAAAACTCCACTGTCTTTAAAAAAAAAAAAAAAGAAGAAATTTAGGACTTTTTCAATAAATTACGGATTTCAGGAATAATCCCACAGCAGGTAAATTCCAGAAAAACTTTGAAGGGCCAGCAGCTACCTTATTACTGACATCCCAAAGGCAGATGAGGTAAGGTCATGCCAAGTGCACAGTCCATTTTACCTCGATTCATTACACCTGCACAGCAAAAAAAAAAAAAAAGAAAAAAAAAAAAAAAAAGAAAAGAAAAACAGGTAACAATGAATTAAATGTTTACCAGTCATAAAAAAAAAGTCCAACAAATTCAACGACAGTAGAGTGGACAGTTTGACCCCACTCATGCAAAAAGGGTGAACACTCACTACCCAGCTGCCAGGTTACCACGGAAAAGCTGGCCATGTTATGAACTGCAATGCAGAGAAACCCGTGAAAAAAAACTTTCTAGGAGCAAAGACAGGTGGGTGGGCCAAGGAGGCAGGAGGCAGAAAAACCAGGGGTGGCAGTAGAAGAACATGAAGAGGCAGCGTGAAAGAGAATGAGGGAGACAGATGAACATGGGAATGCAGGTCAGGGCTTCTTTGAGAATTCTTTTCAACAACTTCAGGTCTGTTTACTACAATGCGGTTTGAACACACGGGCTTGGATTAACTGGTCAACAAAACCACCAGTTTCACACAGAACAAGGACTGATGATTTCAGTAATCAATATCAAATGATAGCTAAGTTTCCCCACAGTACACCTAGAACATCACATCATGTAGGCATCCGTTTCTTTGTGGTTTCATAGCACTGTGAACATAGGGTTATCAAAAAGTAATAAGTGGACAGACATCGAACTTTTTCAGAACGTATCGTTTCTCAAGCACCTTTACCACTAAAAGCTTACAAAAATGTCAGTTAACAATATAAGAAACACTCTGAATTCAGGAACTCTCACAAAAGGGGTGAAGCACATGTAGCCCAGCTAGCATCAGTTCAAAGTTTTATCCCACTCCGACAGAAATGGGAATGACTCTCCTTTCTGCCTTGATTGTAGTTCACACTTTTAAATCCAAGGTTCATGGACTTCCAAACAAAATAATTTCAGAACTAATTTTTCATGGACTTTTTTAATATAAAATTCATGAAAAATTTTGAAAATATGAGCCGACGTTATGTACTTCGACTGCTTCAGTCAGTCACTTCAGCGTCTGGCCAGTAACTGACGATAACGTGCACATTTTTGGCTGATACCCAATCTTATTATATATCATTGATTCTCTGTTAAATGTTGTGATTTTCTAAATCAAAAAGTAAATCACTCCACCAAAATATTCATTTTCAAGCTCTCTGAGGCATTCATAAGTACCAAAGTCTGAATTTCAAGGTGTTTTTTTTAGTCCATAAAATGGGATCCTCAAAAGTTGATGACTGTTCGGGACTTTCAAGGACTTCTACGGATGCGTTCTTTGTGTGCAGCTGCAGGGCAAAGAAGCAATTTGAAAGAAATGATTATTTCTATATCTCTTCATGTGAGTCTTTCTTTGTTAGATTACTGTGTCAACTGCTTCCTCTAGACTTACTTTCCCCAGTGAATTAAAGAAACAGTTCCACACCTACTTAAAGACAGTCCAGGAGATGCTGACAGGTATGAAATATTTACAGGGTACATTCTTGCGATATACTGCAGATGAGGATGGAGAAGGAAGTCGCTGTGGTCTTGAGAGTCTTCTAACTTTTGCTATAGGGTTAATCTTGTAACAGATTGATGCACCAACCCACGAGGAAAGGACAGGGACAGAGGAAGGATTCTGTGTTTTCAAAGGTAAATACACATTTCAATTACAAAAAAAAAAAAAAAATTAAGATGTGAACATTCTGATCATCATATTTGCATATCAAAAGTATGTATGACCTGTCTTTCTGAATTGGACAGAATCATCACATCTGATGGCCCTTCTGTGTTGCCTGCTGCAGCTGAGGCTGCAACAGGATAGGCTGGTGGGGTGTGGCTATGCACGGGGAGTTGGATTGAGCAGCATGGGAGAAACCTCACTGAAAAGGCCTAGAAGATGAGACAACCGAAAAGAAAAAAAAAAGATAAAACACACAAAATGTCACTAAAACTGGTCAAAACATTTGTTTCAACTACTTTAACTGGGGAAGGAGAGGCAGAAGCGTGGAGAAGGAAACAAATCTGGATGGGAGTAATAGTTGCTGAGATTTACATATATCATAACACTTTTTTTTCTTTCCTAACAGGTTGCTTTCTCTTATTTGCAGATGGCAGATCAGGAGTGTCTTTTTCCAAGACTGGTGTTTTGCTTAGTTGTTGAGGGAGAGAGAGGAGGTTATGCAGGGCGATAGTGGGCGAGAATGTCACATTTTAAAAACTTACTTGCTGATGGCAATAACAGTCAATCATGCATGCACACACATCCAAGGTCACTCTCACACGTATAAAACAAACCCACAAGCGTACATTCTTTCCATCCTTCTCCTTTGGCCTTAAATAAGAAGTTGGTTAAAAAAAGATTTTTTATCCATATTCAACAGTTTATCTGGGAAGGAACTTGGCAGGATACTCAACATGCACAGACGCATATACAAACCCCCCCCCACATCCACTCCCAAAGCATGTTCATTCCACCCATGACTCCATGTGTCAGGAATGTTTTTGCTATTCAAGTGAATGGAAGCCTCAGAACCTCCCAAAACTATTGCCTACATTTGACAGGATACACATCTGTGGATATGGGACAGGCTTCACATTTGATGCTCCAGTGCAGTGCAATGCATGAGGCAGAGCCAGCAAGTTTGTTTTTTTTTCTTGCTGAACGATGATGAGCTGGACAATGAAGATAACGCTATGTATTTCCATTCTGGACTGAGACTGAAAGACAGGGCTGTATTCTATGCTTACTTTCATAATATATCCCAGCGTCAACCACGCCCAAGAGACACCTGCAGTGTTGGTCAGGAAATTTGAGCAACTCTCTCAGAGATGCATCCATTACGTGGATGAAACTTGACTGTGTGGTTCCAGTCCTCCCAACTAGGTTCCCTGTAGAAAACTCAACTCTGGGTATGAGCTGGTCAGGGCAAAAAAATCCCACAGATGGGAATCCAATCCATGACCTCCCAGCCAGGAGTCTGCGACGCTAACCACTTCACCACGGCGGCTGGAGAGCCAGGAAGTGTTTCTGTCAACAGTCTGACTGAGGGCTTTGCTCCCGTGTCTGCCGATATCCTGGAGATTTCTGTCCAATGTCTGGAGCTGCTCATGCCCTCCTCTCTTTCTCCAGCCATGTGGTTTTCAGTGAAGAAGTTGTTGTGCCAGTCTTGAAGGCAGCAGTCTCACAACATCGCTGAGCCAGTGTGAGCAGAAGGCCTGCATATATACATTTGTAATGCTACCAACTGTCTGGAGCCGAAATTCAGAAACCCGGGTATTTGGCTCCATGGAAGTTTACCTTAAACCAATTTCTTTAAACTACTGTTTCAGCAAATTGATGGAGGGATCACAAAGGAAATCTATCTCCCACCACATATACTCGCTGGCATTCACAAAACATCATTCTGGCTCTACATGATCATATTTCATGATCCCTTTCCAAAACCGACATTTTTACCATAACTTTTTGTTTAACATTTTTGTTTTCAGGATTTTGTCATCACATAAGGGTTCTGATGAATGTTTAATAAAACAGTGAAATTCCTGCATAATTTGGGAGGATGAGGCACCAAGACATCTGAGTAATTCACTGTTTTTGCCTGCATACATGTTATAATTTTCAATCGATCATTGAAAATGTCTTTTGCACAAGAAATACGTACAATTCTGACAATGAGAAACTGTTGTTATCTGCTTAGAGCTCTCAAGGACAAGATAAGTTGCATGTGAGGTCAAACACAAGATAAAGAGTTTTGCATCAGAGGGTCCTGCAATCAAATCATTACAGTGATCAGCTGCAGTCGTGTGACAGTCATGAGTTCAAGCCACTCATGGGATCATATTTTTTTACAGCTTGAAAAAGTACCTACATCAGTTCTGGGAAATTTTCAGCCGGCAAAAGGTCATGCTGTATACCCTCAACATAGTGAACCTTTAATAGTTAGTTCACTGCCTCAGTGGCAATAAGGTTATGGGACTTTGAACCTTTTAACACGGTGGAAGCAGGCAACCTTCCCCGGACTTGATGATGTTGAGCTGATGCCATGAATTTGGCGCATCGTTTACATGACAATGTGACTTGATGAAGCTTGAAAACCTGCAGAATGCAGATTTTCTTTCCATATTTTTTTTCTTCATAGCACACGTAAGCATCTTCAATCCAAGGGAAACTACCCGAGCCGTCATATCTATCCATAAGTAGTTCTTTACCGCTGATTGAAAACTGTACAGTAATCTCTCTACTACTGCTGTTTTGATACAGGTCAGTGGCCGCTCTCACCCAAAACAAGATGGTGCAACTAAGGCATTTCTCATTTCGAGAGCCAATCAAACTTGCGACAGGGGAAAGACATGACACTGAACATGTTTACATAACAAAGGGAATATCACTCTAATGGAAAAGTCATCTAGTTCTTCCAAGGGCATTTGCTTACAAACACTGCAATCATTCTAAGGTAGGAACATGTACCTTTCACACTATTTTCATTTTTAAGTTCAATGGTATAATTTACAAGCAGCATTCATCAAAAATCTATTAAATTTTAGGCATTTCAAAAGTTACACGTAGAACTTATACATATATTACTTGTATGCTCTGGCTGTTTTGAGACTAGTGAAATCTTCAAAATATAGCCATTATATGATAACAAGACGCGATGATGGGTGTGTTTTCAGAATGTCACCTTAACAGGACCACAAGAAGCTACAACTGATGGATGATGGTGTAGGTATGAAAACTCATTTTGTGCGTCAGATTTGCTCCTGTTACTGTTACTGTAAATGTTGTTGAAACACTCCTATATTTAATGCACTCTAAGATGCAAGAATTTGTACGAGTTCACTTCTCCCCCAATTCTGCCTTTCTGTAATATTAATGACCACTCATTGGGAGTTCATAATACGCACACACATACACAAGTACACCATATGGACAGACACTCACAGACTTTCACCACACCAAATCAAACCACAAAAATATGTTTATATACAGAGAAAAGAATCACATCTGTACACCATTTCTTCCAGATGCATATGATATAAAACCACCCCTTTCCCCTCATCTCCTTCTCCCCCCCCCCCCCCCCCCTCCCCTTCCCAATTCAAACCCACACTTGACCAAAAGCTATTGGGGGGTGGGAGAGGGACAGAGAGAGAGATAAGATAAGATAATGTTGCTTATAGCCCAGCCGACCGCAAAGGGCCACATCAGGGCTGCAGAGAGAGAGAGAGAGAGAGAGAGAGAGAGAGAGAGAGAGAGAGAGAGAGTCTTTAAATGGCTACTTTCTGAAGAAGAAGAAGAAGAAGAAGGAGAAGAAGAAGAAAAAGGAAAGAAGACGAAAAGAAAAGGAAATAACCACATTGTCTCACTAACAGATATAATTTTTGACAACTTATCGTAATGCTGGCGAACACAGAGAGAATGCATATATTTTGAACTTCAGTGGATCTACGTTGGTTTACTCCTTCCATTTTTTTGTTTTTTTTCAAAATAAAGGATAGCAAGCAGGGGCCGGTTTAACAAACGAACAACCGCAGTCATGGACAGAATGGTTCCACTGTATTCAGATAAAAGCTATGTTTGGATCTTGGAACTGACAGGATTTGATTTCCTGCTGAAACAGATGTGTTCAACCTGCTGTGCACCTGCAGATGGGTGGGCAGTGTAAACACTGATTTAAACAAGCAAAAACAATCAACCAACAACCAAAAACAACAGCAAAAATCAGCTATACATTTGACTTACGTGGAAAATAGGAATTTCTGGTTCACTCCCTTTTTTACTTATATACCTACATGTCAACCTCTAGCCACCTACCCCCAGTGCACAGCCACTGCTTGGCTAGCTTTCATTGCTGACAAAATCCAATGAGACTGTCTTTGATTTGCCGCCCCCACCATGAGGCGAAAAACAGAGAAGACGTGGCAGAGACAAAACCTGACAGGTCGTTCCTCATCAGCGATGCATTTGGCTACAGAATGACAGGAAGCGGATCGAGATCCGCACTGTCTGCAAGAAACGGAAGACGTCCTCGCTAAGAGTCTCAGCACAGCTCTGGCTGCTGAAACTGGCCCAAAAGAGCTCCCTCACGGGTCATAGAATGCCACACAGGAAGTACATGAAGGAATAAAAAACACATAAAGGCCAAAAGACATTGCAGAATGAACAGCTCAGAGTCCACTCTGGACAATGCGTATAATCTTCACTACTTGAATTGTTAGATTACAACAACAAAAAGCTGCTATGTCATAAACTGCTAGCAGAAAAAAAAAATGTAGGAGTTTCCAGAACAAAGACAGGAGAATGGTCCACAAATGCAGAAAAGAAAAGAAAAACAGTAGACAACATGTAGGCAAGGCAAAAAACAAAACAAAACAAAAACAAAAAGAAAATAAGGCAGAGGTAAAGACAGTGCCAGAAATGAGGAAGTAACAAGCACTGAACTTCCAGAGAGCATGGAAGCTATTTGCTCTGAAAAAGCCACCCCCCCCCCCCCCCCCCCCCCTTTCCCCACTGAGACTGCTAGAGGCAATCGCACTTACAGATGAACAAGCCAACAATGAACATGTTTAGATGGCTCTGAAAACATAACTTTGCTGAATATATTTATCATAGATTCATCATTAGCTAATAAATTAACAAAGGAAATTATTGTATAACTTGGGGATGATTACTTCGATAGAAAAGTTGTCTTTTACCAGCACATTTACTAATGGTATGTTCTAAACACATATGTTTCCATCATTTTTTTTTTTTTTTCTTTTCAGAATTTAGAGACATGATTCTAAAAACTACAACCACTACTCATCAAGAGTCTTGAAATTTAAACAGTAAACCTAAACTCTCAACTCAGGTGATATGGTTGTATGCTTTATCATTATGTCTCAAGTCTGTCGAATCCTTAAAATATGCTTAAAGGATAGCTGGTCATTTTGTAATGATGAGTCTATTTTTTTCTTTTTTTAATACATGACCACCACGTGAATCATTTTGAATCACCACTGCTTCTCTCCACTCCACTTTCTGGTTCTTCACCTGATCACCATGCCTGTGAAATGGGTTTACAATGTGCGGCAGCACAGGAGAGAAGTAGTTCAAGCAAACCATGACACCACAGCTTTTTGGGGATCCTGTGCCTCCTCTCCCAACATCAACTGAAGAGCCCCGTTTAAAAACCTGTTCACATCACTGGTACAAAATAATTAAGAAAGAACACATTAAAATAAAGGATGGCTTTTCGTGCAGTGAATACCCTCCCCTGTAAGGGCCGACTTCATCAGAGCCGCTGGTGTGCCTGTAAAACGCTCTGAAATCCCTTAACAGACAACATGGAGCAAGTCTGGGTGTGGGTGTGTCATGAGGCAGCTGGTAGGTATAAGCAGAGTGGGAGTAGTTGCACCCAGGGGACTTGGAAGGAAGATGAGTCAGTGAAACAAACAAACAACATATCACAACCACACACACACACACACACACACACACACACACACACACACACACACCAACCTGTGGTTATATGGTGTTTAGCATCTTCACCACATCATATTGCAGCCCTTTGGATCAAAGATAAAAAAAACAAAACAAAAAAACAACAACCCTCACACAAAAAACTACCAGCCACAGTGTGGCACATAAATTCATTCAACTTCCTCCACCCCCACCCCCTATTTTTTTATTTTGTTTTTTAAATATAATGTTTCAATGACAGCTGTAGCAACAACATGAATACCTGCAGTGGAATGACAACTACTGTCACTGGAGAGACAGAAGAGAGACAGACGGACAGAAGAGACAGAGAGAGAGAGAGAGAGAGAGTGAGAGAAAAAGAGAGAGAGAGGCAGAGAGAAGAGAGAGAGAGAGAGAGAGATGTAAACAGAGATTGTAAGAGAAATGAAGAGAGATGAACAGAGACAGAAATCAGATTCTGAGAACACACTTCAATATATGCTTTTCACCAAGTGATTTAAATTTTTCTGAATAAAAATCTTCGACATGAACATATTTGATTATCAATGGTATTAAACAAAGAGAGAGAGAGCGAGAGTGAAAGAGAGAGCGAGAGAGCTAGAGAGAGAGAGAGAGAGAGAGAAAGAGGAAGACAGAGAAAGGGAGAAAGAGAGAGACAATGCCGCATCAGAGTGTGACATTCAATGTCAGAATGTATGTCACAGAGAACACAAATGCGTCTAAACAGGCATTAAAACAAAACAAAAAATTGAAATCACCACTGTTCAGTAAAACATATGCACACAATTTTCAGACAGCCAGAAATAACACATCAAACAAGTTTGTGGACATACAAACAAGTGCCGTTTCCAGTGGAAAAAAAAAAGAGAGAAAAAGTCCTAGCCTGTGTGATGATTAGATACCTGTACAAGTTGGATGAACAATATAGAGAACATGAGCGGTGATGGTTTCAATTTGCCACATTTTCAATTTTCAATGAATGACAACCGTTCTTTGCAGGCAGTGCACATCTGACAAAACATGCAGTTTTCGAATGACCACCACAAATTGTGTATCTGACCAACACTATTGACACACACTGAAAGTCAGGACCTGTGCACAGTTTCCAATGATTGACACGACATTGCAAGTTCAACGAATGACATCAGCACACAAGTGCCTATCCTTGGGCTTGAGCATACACAACAGTACGATAAAAGAGTTCAATGTTCCCTAACCATTCCAAACTTCGTGATTCCCAAACAATCAAAACCGTATCAAATAATCTGATCAGAACCCCATAGTTCCATAACACTCAGACTAATATCAGATAATCTGATCAGAACCCCATAGTTCCATAACACTCAGACTAATATCAGATAATCTGATCAGAACCCCATAGTTCCATAACACTCAGACTAATATCAGATAATCTGATACAAACTTCACTGCTCCCTGTCACTCAAAGCTTTCACACACACAAAAAAAAATCTAATTTGATCTTCAAAGCTTTATCAAATTATGTGATAAACACCCCTCACTCCCTAAGAGTCAATGCTCTATCAAATTATCTGACAAACAGGCCTTTGTTCATGAACATTCAAAGCTTTTCTCAGACACTCACTCTCTGGTGACAATCACAGACAGTGCAAATGGTTTGGGGTTCTTGTTACAGGAGCACAGCTTTGCTGTCAGTCTCTGTGCTATTGTCACTGTAGATTGAATGGACAACATGACACACAAACCAAACATCTAGCTGGTCTAATAGATCTCTGGTGAACACTGTCCCTTTGAACTTGCCAAACACAAACGGGGTACAACAGTTTCCAGTGAATATATTCGATGCAGAGCAATCTTGTCCGTGACAAGGTTCACAGTGAGAGAATGCAGAGGTACAGTTGTGTCTTTTCACCCCTGAAATCGGTCACTAATGCTGCCACTGTCAGTTAAGTAACGGTCAAATGGCAACAGGATGCAAGCATACATTCTTTTGCTGAAGGGTGTGTCTTAAAACTGTCTTTGCCACACATAGTGCAAATAATGACAAAGACATGTTAGAAAAAAAAACAACAAACAGAAACAAACAAACAAAAATAACACTACCACCACCACCACAAACGCACACATGCAAAACCACACAGTCCAACATTACCCAAAGCAACAGTCCAACATTATCAAAAACACAAGTCATCAACAACTGACCACAATCAGAATCTGACATGCAATACCACTGAAGGCTGTTTTTGACTGGAAACAATCCTACTGCACACTCGTCTTTGGTTTTCACCGTGCAACCTTAACTCACAATCCAGGATCATCTCGATACCCGTCACAGGATCATCTCGATACCCGTCACCTGGTGTTCCTTACTTTAGGGAGAGCGAAAGATGCTCTGGGAACTGTTCAGGTTCGGCCAGAGGGAAGTAACCACATGGTCCTCCCATAAGGGAAACAAATCTGATGTGTAAGTTTTATACTAGCATGTACATTTGACCTTAATCAGCACTCTCAGTTTGAAGGTATATTTTTCTGCCTTAATACTCCAAGTTCACAATACTTTTGAAATAAACACCTGAAATCAAAGAAAATAAGTTGTCTCAAACTACTAAAAGTATTCACAATACTTTTGAAATAAACACCTGAAATCAAAGAAAATAAGTTGTCTCAAACTAATTTCACAGTCTATTGACAAAAGCTGAGGTGGCCTCACAATCTCTTTCGGTCGAGCGCCAGCAAGCAGTATTCTGCCAGATACGGCGATGTATTCTCTCCTGTCAGATCATTGACCTCTTTACCCTCAAAAATGTTATTTGGTGTGCTTTTCCACAAGAATAAGTGTGTTTAAAAAGAAAAAAAAGAGATGTACAAGAACTACATTTTTTGTCAAAGCTGGGTTGTAGGTGCGCTTCATTCTCCTCTGACATCACCTTGCAGGGGAATAACAAACCTGATCTTGCAGTAACAAAATTAGAATCTCTTCAAGTGTACATTTCTGTCATAACTGTCATAATTGACTGGCATTCTTTTAGGATACTTTTCTGCTCTCTTGTTTTGTTCTTTCTTCTTTTTTTTTTTTCTTTTTTTTTTTTATAGATTTTTCACGGCCTGTAGTCCCCTGTTATATGGCTGTGAAACCTGGCAATTAAAGACCACCCAGGAGAAGAAACTTGACGCTAAGTGCCTGTGTAAGATCTTGGGCATCTAATGGTCAGACTTTATACCAAATGAAGAGGTCAGGGAGAGGTCCAAATAGCTCCCCGTGTCAACCATCATCTGCAGACGGCGCCTCCGCTGCTGGGTCATGTCTTGAGATTACCCTTATCAAGACCTGCAAACCAAGCCATAAAATGGACCCCAACAGGCCAGAGGAAAAGAGGACGACCCAGGATGAGCTGGCGACAGACAGTGGCGAGAGACCTCAGACTTGTTGACAGAGGATGGAGTGACAGTCACATCAGCAGACTGACCGAGGACCGTGCACAGTGGAGCGCCTCGACTACCTCATGCATCACAAGATGCAGGAGCATCTAAGTCTAGGAAAGTAAGTCCCCTGTTGTTCATACACACTGGCATGTTGTCAAAGAAATGCACTAGGCCAGACAAGAGTTCACATGGGCTGTTGCTGTTTGGTTGAAGCACCCAAACACACCATAGTCACGCACCTCAAATGTAATTACCGCCAAGATCTTCATCTCCAAATATTTTTTTCAGCATATTTTTGTTTGTTTGTCTTATTCCCCATATAAACAAGCACACTAAACTCACCTGAGTAAACAGGTCTGAGATCACCCAGTTTCTACAGTAATCTGCAGATTGAGGCAAACTCAACGATCAGTGCCAAAAATGAATCATCAAGTTCCATTACGAAAGAAACTAGTCCAATTCAGTTGTGAGTTCGGCCAGCTGACAGGTCCTACGAATTAAGAATAGGTTTTCTCACTTTCACTGTCATTGGCACCAACATCGACAGGGTAGCAAAGGGTTATGTCAACTTTTGTTGACATGTACAGAGTCAGCTGAACGTGACGATCGTCAACTGGAAGGGGTCTTAACTCTCTGATCTCTCTCATTAATTTAAGATAGGACGAAGATACTTGATCATCTGCTACTTGGTGCTTGCTAATGGTTTTGAGCGAGTGCATCTGTTTTTTTTTTTTCCAGAGTGTTCTGAGTGCGTATCTCTTCCCCAAGTTTCCAGAGCAACTGCACTCCTTGAGTCAGTAGTGGAAGGAGCCAGTTTAAAAGCATGAAATGTATTTTCAAAACACACTAGTGTCTCAGATCAGGCATTTCCAGTTAGTATGCAAAAAGAATGATGAAAACTGATGCTGTGGCTAGTCAGATGCAGATGATTTAGTGAAGTACCCCCCTTAAAAAGCTGACTATGCCTGCACAGGCAGCCCAGCATTTCAGTGTACAGTGTACTGCCAGCAGGCAGACTGGCCACTCAGCAAGCAGGGAGTTTGGGAATCAGGCAGGGAACGGATTAATGGCGTGGCTAACACCTGTTGAGATCATCTTCTGTGGAGTGAGGGATTACGTCGTTATTTGCTGCAATGCACAGCTGTTGCTATCACTCATAAGTTTCCACCCCTAATGTCCTCCGCAGAGTTCTCTGCATTTCCCAACTGGTTTTATACAGGTTTCGTAAGTGGGGTGACTGAAGGAGGAAACTGAAACATATGAGCACAAATCAGAATTACTAAGACGCCAAACGAAGGAACAAACAAATGACAAAACAGACACAATGCATTTCGACCCACTGGTCTTCTTCAGGCAGGACAAACAACATTCAAAACAATGGAAACGAAGGACAAACAAACAGTCACTTCTCTCTTTAAACTGGATGCAAAATGTGGCTTGGTTGAAAAACTGAATTTATGGAGCAGGACTGGAGAGAAGAAAGAACAAGATGCAAAGCATATAAACGTACTCCCAGTTTATCTTGGATACGCGTGAGATATTCCATAAAGAGCAAAAAACGTTTTGGGCCGTTAAAGCCGTTAGTAATGGCTATTCTGGTAAACATCAGACATCATCCTTGACCCATAATGAACATACCTACAAATTTTCAGAAAGATCGGCCAAGTACTTTCTGAGATATTCCATAAAGAAGAAAAGCCGTTATGGGCCGTTATAGCCATTAGTAATGGATATAACAGTAAAATAAAACATTGGGCATCATCCGTGACCCATAATGGACATACCTACAAATTTTCAGAAAGATTGGCCCAGTAGTTTTGTCTTGAGCGAGTGGAATACATTTTGACCACGGACGGACAGACAGACAGACAGACACACACACACACAGACAGCATTTCTTCGTTCCCATTGTAAAGTACCCCTGTTCTATAAGAACTGGGAGTACAAAAAGCCAGTGATCATAGGAAGCCTTCACATGAAGACTCGCCCCTAGTCCGCCCTTCTACCCCCTCCCCAAAGATTTTGTTTTCACTGGAACAACTTTGTCAACACTAAATTTACCAGCACCTCCCCATTGAAGACTTGCTTTTCAAAAATATTTTTTCAATTTGTCAATGTTAGATTTACCTTCTAATAAAGACAGACACTTCTACCTCTGCAGCTTTCAATCAGCTGAACAAGGTACGGAGAAATAAGAAATTCACTCATAGAATCGCACTGCGATTCTACAACACGATATTCCATCTACATTGCTATTCAGGCAAGAAACCTGGCAACTTAAAATCATCCACGAGAGAAAACTGGATGCATGTGACACCAAATGCCTCAGAAAAATCCTGGACATCAAGTGGAATAGCTTTACGTAGAACGACAAGAGACAGATGCCAAAACTTCCTGTATCAACCATGATCAGCAAGCAACGCCTTCGCTGGCTATGCCAAGTATGGAGGCTCCCCACGACAAGACCTGCAAACCAGGCCATCAAGTGGACCCCAACAGGCAAGAGAGAGAAAGGAGGGCGACCTAAGATGAGCTGGCGGCAAACAGTGGAGTGAGATCTACGTCTGGCTCACAGGAACTTAAGGAATGTCAGTAGACTGGCGAAGGAACGATCACAGTGGAGTGCTTCGCTCGATGCAGGAGAAACTAAGGTCTAAGGTAAGGTATTCTACCTCCCTCCTCATCCTTCCTTTGAGATTGGATTTTACAGAACATTTGTCTTGTCTGATATTAGATTGATCTCCTGATACAGATCCTCAAAATCAGCCTTCCCTACAGACTTTTTTCCCCTCAATATAGTTGCCTTAGTCAGTGCTAGAAATCACCTGTAAATAAAGACACCCTCACCCCTCCCTTTGAAGATTTGGTTTCTTGGAACTTTTCTGTCTTAATACTAGATCGACCTCCCAGGAAAGTAACTCCCCTACCCCCCTCCTTTAAAGACTTGGTTTTGGAACAGTTTTTTTTTGTCAATGCCAAATTTGCCTCACAGTGAAGTCCCACCCACTGATCCACCCCAGTCGCTACGGGTTTTTCTCATACTTACCTGTCCAAGCAAACGTCTTATCTACACGGCCTGGAACACTGCCATATTATCAGGATCTGTGCACTAAGGGCAGTCACTCTTCCTGCCCAGCTGGGTATGGAGATCCAGTTAGCTCCATGATCTCCAAATTGTTTTTTTGTTTTTTTTAAATCCTGATAATATGGTAATGTTCCACACCAAGTACTGATAAGACATTTGTGTGGACAGGTAAAGATAGCATAAGAATATTTTCAGTTGTAAAAATTCTTTTTTGTCTTTAACATTCTGAATTAGTGTTTATTGCATTCTGAGCACTTCGTTCCAGGAACATTTCTGTCTTTGTCAAACATCAACTTTACTTTCCTCCCCCCCCACCTTTTCCTCGGCTGCAGCATTTTTTTTTACTTTGTCTATGCTCAATTTATCTCCCCCCCCCTAATTTTCTGCCTTCGCTACCGTTTCCATGTATAGTCCTAAACACTGCAACTGAAATCATAATGACCAACACAGGAGACTCAACTAGTCGTTCCATGAAGCGAGTCCTCCAGTACACCACTCATTCCAGTGCTAAGATCGAGATCCTTAAAAACCCTGAGATGTTCTGCCTTAGATGTTCTGCTTTGTTAGCCGTTAGCCTTTCAGCCTGATGGAACATGACATGGACCATACTGATGTGTCTGTCACAAAATTCTTGAAGACGCAGGTGGATAAGGCGTGGCTTTGTGGATCCAAAGGTGCTTGGTTAGTCCCCATCTCAGACAGCCAGGTTAGGCTTCACTCAGAGCTCTCTGATTCGGAGTTGACCTCCGTGCACATTCTAGTCCCATGTAAATCTTTTGGATGAGGCTTCCAATCGATCTACGTGAACCCATGCATTTCAAAACAAAACCCTGCAGACTTGCATGCATGTTACATCCCATTCTGTCCTTTTTAAAGGGGGAGTAAACAGACATGTGCTGATGGGATGGATGACAAAACAAACAAAAAAAATTAACAGATAACCCCCCTACACACACACAACAAAAACCCTAAAACAAGGACAACAACCAAATAAAACGTACCCACCAGTGCCGTGTTCAGACATTGTCAAAAAAGACCTATGGCTACCTTCAATATGGGATTAAAAAGGGTCACCTGTACAAACCTCACATCCATGGTGAACCTCTCAGTTCTAGCAAAGGAAGGGAAAGAGAGAAGACAAAAGTAAAGTAAACAACAACAACAAAAAGAAAAAAACCAAAACACTCTGACAGACTTCAAATGACACGAACATAGCCAGTCAACCCACTGACAATCTGAAGATGATGCATCGCGCTGCCTTCAGCAGGCCCCCACTTCCTGCACTGTTGAGTTAACAATCACACCTCATCACATTTGGAGAAAAACGTTCACTTAAATAATAAAAGGAGTGACAGCCTTTGATAAGACTCCACCTGAAATCTGTGACTCCCTCCATTTCATCAATTCATATCAGCAACCCTTTACATTCCTCTGACGACTTCAAAACAAAACAAAAACAAACTTTCAAGCCTCCCTTTGGATATGATTCTTTCTCATTCTTATGAAATTACTGAAAGCATCCATGCCCATTCACCCCCCCCCCCCCCCCCCCTTTCCTGCCCCTTCTTTCCAAACTCTACCTGAAGGTTGCGAACACTGTACAGCACAGGTCCAGTCAAATTCATGGGATTCACCTCCTGAGCAGCTCACAGTTTGTAAGCATACTCCCCTTTCTAGCACTGATCGCCATTGTTTCCATTGCCAGCAGAGATATGTTTAGGAAGGATGATAACTCTTTCACCTTCTGCCACACCACCGCATCTCCAGCACAACAGACACTTTCTAACACACATAAAATTCTGAGCATCATTACGCACAAATACAGATGACCGACAATTAATCGATTTTCTGATGTAAAACTTCATTTAAAAGAAAATAAAAGAAAAGAGAGACAGAGAGAGAGAAGAGAGAGAGAGAGAGACGAGAGTGAGAGAGAGGCAGAACAAGACAGAATATTTTCTCTTCCAAAGTCAACATGGAAAACAACAACGTTCATTCAACAAGAAGACTGTATCATTTAAACATCTCCCGAAGACGTCAAGGACACATGTGACAGGAATTCAAACATGCGCGTACTCTGTTTTTCCAACGCTGACTTGCATTTCAGTTCTCTTGATTTGCAGGAAAACGATGTTCATTTAATTATTCCCACTGCCACTGCTTCCACGAATGCTTAAACACGTTTAAATTTTGTTCTTAACAAAACACATACAATAAATAAAAATCCCCAGTTCATACACAATGAGTGTTTTGCATTCAGCGTGACTCACTGTTAACAGGAAGTTTGTAATGGGACAGGCCGCCGTGGGACAGGCCAGGAACTCTGGCGAGATCACAGCTTGCAGTGGCGTGTCATCACCTGACTGCCCCACCCCTCTGGTCACTAACACAGCACTGAACACAGCAGGCATGCTCTGGTCTTCCTGGGTCATGCCACACTCTTTTATCAGGTAAAAAAAAAAAAAAAAAGCTTTCAGTTCACATCAGTCAACATGAATCTCCCAGGGGCAAGCTCAAGTCTGGTGAGGTAAGCTCGCAAGCGTCCTGGTGCTGTACAAAATATGCTGTCTGGCACACCCACACACACCATGTAAGCTCGCAGACATCTAGATCGCACCCACTTCTAAAAATTCACAGTTCTGGGGCAGGTTCACACGCATCTGGTAAGCTCACATACACCATGTCAGCTGGCAAAACACCAGGCAGGCTCACACACGTTATGAGGCACAGTTGTCAGTGGAGCTTCAAGACAGCAAGAGTTCCCTCAGACAGTGAACGACAGATGGAAGATTGATGGACACAACACCTGGCTCGTCTTCTCCCAACACCTGGTCACGTTACAGTGCAGCAAGGAGGAGGAGGGCAGAGGGAAGAGACAACACGGGGGATAAGTGAGTGGGGATAAACAATGCAAATGTCCAGTCAGCAAATCGGTCAAGCGTTCCTGGGCATTGTGTTGACTGGCAAAGGTCTACGTCACCTAGAAAAGAGGGGCTGGCTAACACAGCACTTGCAAGAAGCATGACAGGTAAGAGGCTGAACACTGCCATACTCCAGCTATCATGAACACAGATGTAGTGCAGCAATTAAGAGAGAGAGAGAGAGAGAGGAGGAGAGAGAGAGAGAGAGAGAGAAGACTGGAACGACACTGTCCTGCCAAGGATGGACAGTTTGTCCAGGATGGGAAGAACTAGGGAAGCGGTCCATCAAATCTACAACCTGTCTGCAGAATTTCTGATAAAAGCGAGAGACATAGAAGAGGGAGGGGAAGGGGGATGGAGAGAGAGAGAGAGAGAGGAGAGAGAGAGAGAGAGAGAGAGAGAGAGAGAAGAGAGAGAGAGAGAGAGAGGAGAGAGAGACAGTAGGAGGGAGAGAGAGTTCAGGGCAATTCATCTTCAAATCAACCTGATCGCACGGAAAAATTACAGTCCTGAATATACAGTGCCTCTTTTTTCATGTTTATTTCTAACGGACAGGATGGGTCTCTTTTAAGTCAATGCAGAGAGTAGAATAGTGGGAAAAGAGATGCAGTGGAGTGATGTAGTAATCTGAACTTGTGGGGTTGACCCAAGACAACCGGATTCTGACAGCTCCCAATGGATGGCTGCCACTGACAATGTGACCAAACGGTCTGGATGTGGCTATGTATGTAGCTGATGGAATGGAAAAAAAAAATTTTCCCATAGCCCACTGAACATAGCGACAGTGAACTGTCAGAGGTTCACCTGTCAAAGGTACGGCATAATAAAGGCAGTGTGAATACTTCCCTTCAACCTTCCTTGAACTAACTCACGTTTCCCCGTCTACAGCTGGGTGGGCAGAGGGTTTTCAAGCTGAAAAAAATCTGACCCCACGTGCCATTTGAATTCAGGACAGTCAGCTCCGCTGGGAATGAAAAATTGGGAGTAACACCACTGAAATGAAGAACGGGGTACAGAAGAACAGCTGGATGGGAGAAAAGACAGAGAGGAGGGAGAAGTGAACTGAAGAGATAATGTAGGTAATCATACAGGGGGTGGCTCACATCCAACCATTCATCTCTTCCAGCTCAGACATAATCCATGATACCGACTCTGTTGCCGGGGAAGACGAACGACAAGCAAGAGGGCAGGGATGTAGGTAATGGAGGGGGGGGGGGAAGGGGAAGGAAGATGTGGAGGGGGGTGGGAGGCCGGGTGGACACAGTTCAGATCTGACAGGTGTGCAGGTACTGCAGCTTGTTGTGCAGCAGTTCGCACAGCTCGTGGGAAGACTGCTGGAAGCTGCGCTCTATCTTGCTCCACACCGCCTTCTCACACTGCAGCTCCTCCTGCAACAGACCGTCCTCAGGGCATTACAACCTGCACCACCACTGCCATTGGGTAACAGCCGACAAGTGGTCCACCCACACAGAAAAATCTCGAAACCCTTCAAACGTATTTCAAGGGTTGAGGACAGGATGGAAGAACAGAACCCAAAACGCTCCAAGCAGAGCATTAAAGAAAAGAAGTGAAGAAATGCTCCCTCCCATCTCCCCTCCCGCCTCCTACATTAACTTCCTAGCATTCCTTCCACTTCCAGTCCATGCGCACATTTCCACTGAGGTTTCCTGCCTGTCGATGTTTCATTTCCCTGTGATCGACTTTTCAGATGGACTGTTAACTCCTAAGACATTTCTTAGGACAGAGTTCCACTGTATTTATTTCTATTTTCATCTTGTTCTTAATAATTTTCCTTCCAGTCTTATCTCCAAACTTCTGGCATGCCCACATGAACCCACGTTCCACCCCCTCCCCCCCCACCTCATCTGCCCCACCTAGCTCTTCAGCATTCTGTTCATCACTGAGAAACATCAATCAAACTCTGAACCATGTATCTGGCAAAACAGTTCTAACCACACCATCACCACACCCAAACTCTTGGGATCTTTCAAAAAACGTTACTGGTTGGACAAAGATTATGATTTTCTTTTTTGCTCCCCTGGCTCATTCCCGTGCCTTACCTCATTATCTGTCAGGGACTCAGTGAGAGAGAGGGTGCTGAAGTCAAGGGCGGTGAAGACGGGGTCAAACTGAGTGGCTGTCTGGTGAAGTGCTTTAGCCGTGTCCTGGAGTTCGACGACCAGGGAGTTGAACTTGTCGAAGACTGCCGGCTGCACCGTGGGAATAAAAAGAAAGCAGGGTCCTCCATTTTGTTTTTCTGAGCAGCATGTGATGGCAGGTTTTTAAATGAATTCAAATCCTGTGGGGGACTCTATTGTGTGTGTGTGTGTGTGTGTGAGTGTGTGACTGAGTGCAAGTTTGTGTGTGCATTGGTGTGTAAAGGGAGTGTGAGTCTGTGTGAAACAACACATGTCTGCTTGAATTCGTGTGTGTGTGCGTGCGTGCGTGCGTGCGTGCGTGTGTGTGTGTGTATGTGTGTGTGTATATGAGTGTGTGTATATGTGTGTGTATGTGTGTGTGTGTGTGTGTGTGTGTTTGTGTGTGTTCGTGCATACTCAAACTACCTTTAATTACATGAATGTAGGTCAATATTAAAGAAAACTCACTGTGCACAGATAGAGCACACACACACACAAAACATCCTTCTCCCTCTTCCCCTTGTCTCTCTCTTTTCCACTTTCCACCTCAAACTCCCACCTTCAATCAATCTGTAAAAAAGAACAACACAAAACATACACAAAGCCAACACAAAATCTGTATCAAAAGTACACATTCCCATGAATGGACACTGCAGATGTGACACGAATTTGAACAACAACAAAAAGTACCTGCGGTGGGTTCTTGGCCTTCTTTTTACGGGTCTGCTTGGACCAGGCCGTTTTCAAGGGCCGCAGTAGGTGGCAGCACACGCCAATCAACGTGGTGGCAAAGGACAGCGACTGAAGTTGAAAAACACACCGTGGTGTTAGCTTGGAACGACAATGAAGAAAAGGAACACATACAATGTTTTACACATACACAATATTTCTCTACACAGCGTAACGTTTTCAGACATGTTCTGTAGAACACACACAAAACATGTATCACTAAGATGGGGAGTTTGTGTTATACTCCCTGTTTGGCTAATATACTTACCATGTCAGACCATAGCATTCAACGGCAGTTAGCCAGCTCTGTCAGGCCGAATTTTTCCGTGGCCAATGCAGTCATAAGACAGTCACGTGCAGTCACGTGATGTCACCCCACTTCCGGCCCCGGAAGAAGCCAGTGTCAACTTCGTATACGTCATTCAGCGAGGCCTGTGTGTATGGTAACCCCGAGAACCTTGGCGCCAGAGGGGAAGGTAGGGAGGGAATTAGAGTCTGACATGGTAAGTATATTAGCCAAACAGGGAGTATAACACAAACTCCCCATTTTGGCGTCATATACTATACCATGTCAGACCATAGCAGAATTTAAAGGAATCGGAGGAGGGCGAGCGCCCTAATGGTTCTTGGGGTTGACCGATATGGCTGCATTGGTCGCCACAAAGGAAATCCCCTTAGACCCATCAGCTCTGGTCATGCGGATATCCCTCAGGTAAAAATTAATGAAGGGATTTTCCGAACGCCAGTAGGCTGCCTCCAGCAGGTGGCGCACGGGAACAGAGTACTGGAACGCTGTGGAAGTGGCCAGTGCTCTGACCTCGTGGGCCCTGGGTGATAGGACAGGGAGATCCTTGTACGCCTGAGCGTAGGTAGATCTCACCGTCTTGGAGAGCCATCTGGAGATAGTTCCCGCCGAGATATCTCTAGTATTGTTGGGGTTGAGGGAGATACGGAGTCGTCTCTGGGAGGAGCGCCTGGGGCGTGTGCGTTCCCAGTAGTACCTGAGACACCTGGAGGGGCAAAGGTCCATGTCTCCATCTTTTTCTCCCTTTCCCAAGATGTCCGTCAGGGAACGGATGACGAGGAAGGGAGAGGGGGTGCCCGGTTCCTGATTCTTGCCAAGAACTCCGGAAGGAACTTGAGAGAGACTGAGCCGTCCCTGTGGAAGGCGATATCTGTGGGGTCCCCGCTGAGGGCGTGAATCTCACTTCGTCTTCTGGCCGAGGCCAGGGCGAGGAGAAAGGTGGTCTTAAAGGAGAGGAGGTCAAAAGGAATAGAAGCAATGGGTTCAAAAGGGGGTTTTCTGAGGGCATCGAGGACCGTAAAAAGGTCCCAGAGGGGAATGCGCCTAGGGGACTGAGCTTCCCGTAGAGCAACTCCTCTAGACACCTCTCTGAGGAGAAAGTCATTGTCAAAAGAAGGGCCCCCCAGTTGACGAATGGTGGTGCAGATAGCTGATCTGTAGCCCCGAATGGAGCCAGCCGACAGCTTAAGGGAAGAGGATAGGTGGGAGAGGAAATTTCCTATCTGGATGTTGGAGGGGCAGTCATGGGGAACAGAGTTATCTGAGCACCAGGTTATCCATCTCTCCCAACGGTAGTTGTAGAGGGATTCGGTGCTGGCTCTGCGAGATGCCGAGGCGAAGTCCCGTAATCCCTGAGAGGCCCCTGCCCCGGCTAGTGTGTCTAGGACGGACTGGGGTCTCTCCGAGTGGGGGGTAGATGCAGATGTTCGCAGTTGGGCTGGCATAGAAGCCACGCGTGTAGGCGAAGCATCTTGGGATTGGAGCGAGGAAGACCTGACCGGGGTTGTCTCAGCATGTCCCAGCGAGGGCTGAGCCGGAGGGGGGGAACGTGGGTGAGGGACTTGAGGTCCGGGAACCAAGACTGGGTCGGCCACCATGGCGTTACGAGGATCAGCCTGGGTCTTTCCAGCCTTGCCTTCCTGATCACCTTGTGTAGGATGGGGAAGGGGGGAAAGGCATACGTCAGTAGGCCCGTCCAGGGGAGGGATAGTGCGTCGACTGCATCCGCCTGGGGATCTGGAACGGGGGAGACGTACAGGGGCAGGTGATGGTTGAAGCTGGTGGCAAACAGGTCGATCATGGGCACAAACCAATGGTTGCGCGACACCAGCGAAGGAGGGCCTCTGTTCTGAGGGAGAGGCCTATGGAGCGGGACCCTCCCCCTTTGTTGACATAGCAAGCTACCGACGTATTGTCCGTGAGGAGGAGAACAAGTCGGTGCGCGACCTTGTGCTGGAGTTGGAGAAGGGCTAGCCTGACCGCTTCCAGCTCCCAGTCCCCCGAGGCGTGACTGTCCTCCACGTGGGCCCCCCAGCCCAAGTTGGAGGCGTCTGTATAAAGTTCCAGTGGTTGGGTTGGGTTGGGAGGGAGATGGGGACCCCGGTGGAGAGAGTGGCTGGAGTGAGCCGCTCCTCCGTCGCCGAAATGAACCAGTGTCCGAGGGGAATGACCTGGTCCCAGCGGTCGGAGGTCTGTGACAAACGTCGGCGGAACTCCCTCTGAAGTTGGCGTTTGGGGACCCGCCCCAGGGGAATGAGGGGAGACAGGGACTCCATCATTCCTAGGAGGGAGGACAGGGTTCTGGCCGAGGTGTGGGGTGCCTGTGACAGGCAGGAGATGAGGTCCACTATGCGTGCAGGCCTCTCCGGGGTCTGCCAGACGAACCGTAGGAATCGTCTGTGGGCCGGGTGAATCAGGATCTGAAAATAGGCGTCCTTCAGGTCTATGGATGTGGCCCAGTCGCGATGATGGATGGAGTCTCGGATCTGGGTGGGGGTCTCCATCTTGAACTTGGTGGGCCTGAGGAACTTGTTGAGGGGCGAAAGATCTAGAATGGGCCTCCATCCTCCCGAGGCTTTTGGGATCACAAAGAGGTGAGAGTAGAAGCCGGGGTTTGGGTGGGAAACCTCCGAGATGGCCCCTCTTTTGAGGAGGTCTTGGACTTCCGTGCGAAGAGCTTCTGCTTTGGCGGGGGAGGGTTCGTTGGGGGAGGGAGGGGGAGATAGCATGAGGGGGGGGACGCTCGTGGGCCCAAGGAAGGCGAAACCCTTCCTGTAGCACCGCCACTATCCAGGGGTGAGGCGCATGCGTCTCCACTGGTGGGCATGCCGGGAGAGGCTGCCCGCCAGGGGGGGCGAGGGTCTGGGCTGGTGGGTGGGGGATAGGGCGAGGGGGGGTGCTACCTGATCTAAGTCCCCTCGGGCTGTCTCCCTAGTCAGCTCCGGGAGCGTGACTGTTGGCCTAACCGAAAATTTTGCTGATGGGGTTTTGGCTTAGGCCTTGGGAGAAGATTAGGTCGCTTGGCGGGCCGTGCGGTGCGGGAAGGCGATTGTCTGGGATAGGGTCTGTGCCTGGGGAAGGAACGAAGTGGGGGTCTAGCAGGGCGTGGCGGTGGCCTGGGCGCAAAGGACACAGCCTGCTTGCGTTCCTCAACTGCTTGTGCTATGACGTCAGCCGAGTAGTCGCCAAAGAGCGACTGGTCCTGGCCCGGGATGCATCGCAGGGCTGCCTTAAGCGTCGGGGAGAGAGAGGTCCGCGCCAGCATGGCATCTCTCGCGACCAACAAGCAGTTGAAGTGGCTTCTGGCTGCGCTGTCCGCCGCAGCCGAAAGGTGATGCGAAATCCTGTTAACTAGGTGTCGCATGAAAGGATCGCTGAACAAGCGAGGGTCAGGCTCTTGGTGCGCCTCAGAGCCCGAGTCCCCCGGTACTGGGATGGCACCATCGTCCTCCGGCCATAGAGCCTCCGCTCGCTGAAGGGGCATGTCCAAGTAGGTGTGTCCCGCCGTGGTGTGGAGGAAGCCCATCCTGGCTACTCGGTCCCATTCCTTTAGGTTCTTAAAGGAGATGGTGCCGGAAGTAGGGGGGGCAGGTGGGGGATCAACCGACGGTCCGACTGGGAAATGCCCATCTCCCTGGTCACGGGATTGTCCGTAAACAAGGAGGCGACTGAGGGGTTCTTGGGTAGATTGGTCTAGATCTCTGGGCCGGGGGGGGACCGGCGAATTGGGAGAGGGAGAGAACTTCGTCAGCGGGTGCGGCCTCCCTCCTAACGAGGTCTGGTCGCCACCGTTCTATCGTGCGGACATCGTACAATGAGGTGGGGGCTAGCTCCTCGTATCGTCCGCCTCAGGGAGGTACTGGTCCTGAGAGGGTTCATAGCACCCGTCTTCAGGAGGTAAGTCGAGGGGTGCCTGTAGTGTGTCCCCGGTGGCCCTATAATCGGCGGCCGGGACATCGTCCTGCCGATCGGACGGCGCCCGAGGAGGGAGACCAAGGTCGACCCAGGCAAGTGAGGCCGGGTGCCACATTCGACCATGTAGCTGGTCGTGCTGGGTGTTGGCGTTAAGCCACTGGTCTCTCTCGGGGGCATAGAGCCACCGGTCCCCGGGGAGGTAAACGGGCTGTGGCGGCCCTGGGGTGTAGGCAGAAAGTCCCCGGGGACCCGGGTAACCTGAATCACTGTTGGGGGGGTCTTGAGAGGCCGTGGCCTGTCGTCCCCGTCCAGGTCCGTGCACTGCACCATACACGTCCTTGGAATGGGCCTGGGAGGGCCATAATGGTATGGAGGAGGATGCGGAAGTCGAGCCCCCAACCCGCGAAAGTGCGGATTGGTCAGGATGCGGTCCCGTGTTCCTCCCCCTGGAGGAATATGTCAGGTTACCCTTGGTCCCGCTGGTAGATCCTCCCCCCGGAGGAGCGGGACCGCGGACGTTGCCCAAATGGGGATCCGAAAAGGTCGGTTCCCCAACGTCCAATACCCCTAGGGAAGAAGGTGACGTTCGATCGGGGTAGGTCGAGCGTCCTTGTGCATGGGCACGGCCGGGCCCATGGCGCGGCGTGCCCGCACGCCCAGGATTATGGACACCACCGAGGTCGTGCGTCGGGGTGACCATAAGGCTGCTTCCGGAGTCGAAGCGCTCCTCGAGCTCAGGTGTTGGCTGCACCTGTGCCCGGTGGGGCCGAGCGCTATGAGTGCACGTATCAATTTGGGGGAAAAAGAGATACGTGACTCATCAAGGCGAGTGACGGATGGTGATTCCATCCCAGATCCGTCACCCGTGCTGGTCCGCGGCTCGGCAAGGTGCCCCGGGGGCCGAGATTCGCGTGACTCAGCATGATAGTTAGAAGTCTCCGAGCGAGTCCGTAGGCTAGAGGGCAAGCTGGCCGATGGAGAAGGGGTGGGGGAGGGCGAATTCCGTTGGCTAGTCTTTGCTCGGCCGGGCCCCTTGAGGGGAGCCTTGCCCTTAGACTTTCTGGGCAGCACCTTGAGGGGAGCTTTGCCCTTAGACTTTGCAGGCAGATCAAATGAAAGGCATTTTGAGATGGTGGCCGCTTGCCTATCAGCCTTGGGACGCCGCGGTCGTGCGTCCGTCGGTTTGGTAGACGAGGAAAGATCACGCGTCCCTTCCGCGGAGAAGTCGTCTCTGTCTACCCGAACCGTACGTTCATCAGTGCGAACGGATTGCTCCGAGATGGAATCGACCCGCGGGTTCTCCGGGAAATTGAGCGAACTCCGAGCAGTGGAGTGGCTCGACCCGGCGGTGTCCTTCACCATGTTGGGCACAGGTGGATAGAGCAAACCCGGAACACACGACCGCAAAGAGGAGACAAGGTGGCCGATCGAGAAAATCAATTAATCTCGATCGTCCGTGTGGTGTCGTGCAAAGTGCTCGAGAGATCGACTGAAAACTCGAACTACCCGTACACGCCACCGGTCGTGTGACTGGTATGGCTATTAATAGCAATCTCTACACGTGGAGTATCACTGTGTATAGGTGTGATAGTTCTTGGGCACTAAATCTTAATAAGCAGATCAGTGTCACGCACCCTTACTCGAACACGTTCTACCTGTGAAGGGTAAAGAGTACAGGTGTGATAGTTATTGAGCACTAAACCTTAATAAGCGGAACCAGCACAAAATGCGTGCTGAACCCGAGGCTCGGCAATATGGTGGGGGAACACGACCGGCGAGCGGTGCCGACGATCGCGAGTAACAAAGTCGCGAGAGTGCCGGTAAAAGAGACAAATCTTTTAATAAATACGCTCCCGAGAGTGCCGGTAAAAGAGACAAATCTTTTAATAAATACGCTCCCACCAAGAGCTTCACACGGCAAAATTACTCAGGGTCTAGTGCAAGCCGGAACCAGCACAAAATGCGTGCTGAACCCGAGGCTCGGCAATATGGTGGGGGAACACGACCGGCGAGCGGTGCCGACGATCGCGAGTAACAAAGTCGCGAGAGTGCCGGTAAAAGGGACAAATCTTTTAATAAATACGCTCCCACCAAGAGCCTCACACGGCAAAAAAACTCAGGGTCTAGTGCAAGCCACAACTGAATCAAGTATAGAAACAAAACACAGCAATGTTAACACAAAGGCAAGTATAGGCGAGACAGAGCACAAGACTTATCTTGCTTTGACGGCAGGCCGAAGATGAATGACGTATACGAAGTTGACACTGGCTTCTTCCGGGGCCGGAAGTGGGGTGACATCACGTGACTGCACGTGACTGTCTTATGACTGCATTGGCCACGGAAAAATTCGGCCTGACAGAGCTGGCTAACTGCCGTTGAATGCTATGGTCTGACATGGTATAGTATATGACGCCAAACGACAGTTTCATAGGAAGACTGAACAACAGGACACGTTGAGCTAGTCAAGCTTTACTTTAGACGTCTGATCAACTGCTGATATTGAACAACACGTCAAAGAAGTGACTGAACTGGTCAAGCTTTGGTCACATGAACGATCAACTACTAATATCGAGCGACAAACACTGGTCTAGTGTCAGTCATATCGCTGGGAGTGACAGAACATTTTTACATCAGTCAGCAGTAACATCATGTGATGTTGCTTTACACTCCAGCTGAACACGGAAACCACATAAGGGCCAGGCAAGTTGAAATCAGAACTACGAATAGTTTCAAATACCAAGACTAAAATTCAGATTTAAGTCACGCCATCAGTGAAAAGGCCCATCTAAAAAAAGTTGTCTACCACCATGTTTAGCGTATCAGTCATAAGACCAACTAACACATCACAATCAAGAGCGCCATTTCATTGTTTGTTTATATATACAGCTCCAGTAAGGTTACAATTTATCCACTCATGTTTCATCAATTGTGGTAAGCTCCATTTTTTAATAGGACACTTCTTTCTAAACAAATTTCTTTTAAACGATGTTACAAATCATTCAGAAGTTGGAGATCAGAATAAACGCAGCTGCCACATCCTGAGCGATTAAAAAGCTATCAGTGATAGATGTCACATATCAGGACTGATTCAGCTGGAATTAAAAAAAAAAAGTCCCATTATGAAAACGAATCAAAACAAATCAAGACTTCCCCAGAACACAAAATGACTGAACATTCACTGAAATGTGACTTCCCCTGAATACAAAAACGACTGAACATTCACTGAAATGTGTATATTTTGTATGCCTGATAAACATCGAAAGATTCTGAATTGAAAAACATGGAAAAGCAGGTGGGCAATGGGATGGACACTGACATTCCCCCCCGATCCCTACCTCAGCGCTCAAGACCAGCTGCTCCAGCAGGTCCACGTTGATGGAGGTGTGCCCGTCCTCCTCCTTCACCAGCGTCTGTTTGGAGCCCTCCGTCAGGCCTGAGAGAGCAAGACAACATGCACAAGAGGATTAATCACCTGTTAGCCTTTTTTTTTCCCCTTCCAATATTGAACTTTAATCAAATAAGTTGAGAAATGACAGATGCGCCAAAAGAAGACAGTGTGCAGAAACTTCAACTCGTATTTGACACACATCTGTAGGACAAAGTATTCATTATGTCTTAATGAAAACAAAAGAAGAGGAAGAGGAAAAATGTAAATAAGAAACAGCTGATATACACTGCAAATGATTAATATTTAGATTAGCATGCACCTTACAACACACAACATATTATGAGAACTAGCGGTGATCTTACGTTTGAGTTGTGTACACCTGTTAACCTTTGTTGTCAACATTTCAAAGCTGGCAGGTGGGACCAACAGCAAAGACAGGAAAGGGACAGACAGGATATCCATATACAATTCCACAAAACTGTAAACTCAAGACCTTTCAAGGACTTCGTAAGGACATTACAATCATTCATAAGTACAAACTGCCACCTCTCCAAAATATGTGCAAGCCAAATTTGCTTGCTTCTTTAAATGGCACCCTTTTCCCCGATATGGAAATGTTTAGGATAAAAGTAACTTTACTACCTTAAAAGAAACATAATGTGACAATCAAGGCAAATCTGAAAGTGGATCAACAATAAAAGAATACAAACAAATAACAAACATATGTCAAAAATGTAAATAATCAAGTTCAGGATGCATAAAAGTGCACTCTCAATATCACAACCCCGATACACTGTTATCACTGATAATAGCTCATAAAATGAACACATCAAAATCCAAACCAATGGAGACAGAGATACATAGACCTATATAGATACAGACAGCTAGATATGGACAGACAGAGAGATACAGACAGACAGATAGACAGATAGATATCCCATCAAGCACAGGCTCAAAGATGCCCCCTAAATTCAATACTGTGTACATATTGATTTAAGTATTTCAGCAACTTATTTCCATACAGCACTTAAACCAAAAGGTCCTTCACGTCAAAATTAGGACTTACTAGACCCTTAAGCCTCTCCATCCAATCCCAAAACTTACAGACAACGGCAAGGAGTGTGGGAACCCTGAATTTATTGTTTGGGTGTTCAGGGAGGGCAGAAGATGGTGAAGGACACGAGATCATCTAGGCTAACTCCCACCCCCACCCCCCCCCCCTCCTCCTAGACGGACCACAAGCATTTCTCAGATACTGTGGATTGCCAGTGCCTGCGATGCACTGGGACAAGACGACCTGTGGCTGTGGACAGGAAGCTGCGATGAGCGGCATGGGTGCAACGCCACTTGAGGTGGCACAGAACAAAAGACAGTGAAACCAAACCAAACCAAAAAAAAAAAGACTGAAAACAAAACCAAAATCTCAGGCACAACTCACCTTTTAAGATATCAGCTATGGGCGACTTCAAAACGTCACCATCCTTGCTCTCTGCCTATCTGTTGAAGGAACCAATGATACAAACGATTAGAACAGTGAAACATGTCCATAAAGACCTTCTCCATCAACCTTTGAATTACCCATGTGCCTGTATTTGCCATTTTCTGCTACCCTTTAGCTACCAATCCAAAAATACACACTATTCTGATTATCCAGGTTAAAGTTATTTGCTTTCACACATACCTGACCATTCATGCACACCAAGACACTCACAGCCACGCACACACACACACACACACACACACACACTCTCTCTCTCTCTCTCTTCTCTCCTGTTCTTTTCCCCTTTCTTGTAACATTTCCACAAGGAGGTATAAAACTATGAACTTGTGATACAGAGTTTGTAAAACCATCATCTGAAAACTAAAGGAGTCGAAGGGAAGCCACTTACTCAAGCCGTTGTCATGGAGATCATAAATATGGAGGAAACACTCCACCAGGCGTACAAACAATACATGATGGTTGCCATGGAGATATGTGCTGAGGCGTGTCCTGAAGGGACCTTGGATTGGGTACTGCCCAAAGACCACACACACTTTTCATCAACACAGGCGCACACTGAAATAAACACACACTTTTCCTTAATACAAAATGTTTTAATCTCCCTCCTTCCTTTGATTCCAATCCCCCAAGACAAAACGAAACAACCCCATGCCCCACCCCCATTCCCTCCTCTTAAAAAAAAAAAAAAAAAAAAAAAAAAAAAAAAGAAGAAAAAAAAATCTGCTTAGGCTGCAGCCGGATGACCATGGGTTTGGGCTATGAATGGAGGATGCTGGGATGAATGGTCTGAGAATGCCATGGAAGAATCTTGAAAGATGAGAAGAATATCTGTCGTAAAGTCAAATCCCAGCAAAAGTTACTTGAGCCAAACAGCATCAATGATCCATGTCTGTCAAAGGTGTCAAGTGTGCGAGCAGCGACTGATAGGGCAATGCCAAGCTGTCAAACAAAATCAGCAGCCACACTCAAACGGAAAAAGTCCATGATTTTCAAAACATGGCAGGCACCTCTGTGTGTGTTGAAGTGTCTGAAATCTAAACCGTAAAATCAGACAAAGTAGTTTATGGGCCCTCAACACTTGCTCCTCTTCACACATGGTTTTGTTTTCTGCTTGTCTTTACATACGGTCTTCTTCCCCTTCCAATAAAAGAATTATAGGAATTCTGTCAGAAAATCACCAAAGGCGCTCTAGACATGTCAACCAGTCATACAAGATAGTATATTCCCATGAATTCGCCCTCAATATTGTAATGGAAAGGAGCCACCTTTCAAACAGGTTTTCAGCGGGGAGCTGCTTATCTCTAGGACTGCTACTGGTCCCCCTCCCCCTTCCTACATCCCCCCTTCTCCCTCCTCCCCCCCACCTCCTCACCCAAACCAACCCTGCTTTACCTTTCTGGCCTCGGTGAACTCTTTGCCACAGTCCTCCATGTGCTGAACAAAAGAGGGAAGCAACTCCCGCACCACAGCCGCCATGCTGCCCTTCCCGCCACCTTCTTCCCCACTACTGCCGTTCACCAGTGTCTCCCCATTGTGTGAGCTGCTGCCATTCTTCGCTGCGCTCCCGCTCTCCTGTCCAGACATCACCGCCGCCACCAAGATGCGCAGGATGAGGTCTCGACAGTGAAGCCAGGCTTTCTGTAGAAATGAGGGAAAAAAAATTGTGACATGACCCCCCCCCCTACACATCTTCCTTTTCTTAGCGGATGGTCACGTCAGCTTTACCAACAGCAGTAACTGAAAAACTCACAAAAAGCTT
This sequence comes from Conus canariensis, assembly GCA_033310375.1. Taxonomy (NCBI): domain Eukaryota; kingdom Metazoa; phylum Mollusca; class Gastropoda; order Neogastropoda; family Conidae; genus Conus; species Conus canariensis. Next base: position 36,181,563 of record CM065739.1, read on the forward strand.
CAAAGTAATGCTTGTTTTCATACAAAACATAACACAGACATGAAAACGTTTGACATATGTCTTCTTCAGACATTATAAGCAACAGATATAAAGTATGCACACACAAAAATATGACCAATGCCATTTTCATGCTGAATCTTTTTTTCTTTTTCAGTTCATCGTATTCACGTTATTTTCACCAACTGTAAGTACAAACTATGACTGAAATGTATAGGTGAACAGGTCTGCAGGTGCATGATTAAAAAACACACCCCAAAACAACGGCTGTTCCAACTCACCTCTTCCTTGAAGGATATCTGCTGGCACTCCCCTATCCTAAACCTGCAACACCCGACACATTCACATCATAGTTCCTTCCAGTGAACAAGGAAGATCAGTTGATTCAGGTAGAAACAAACCAAACCTGATTCAAACAAGAAATACATACACTGTGACAAAGACACAGAAGAAAATATGTGCAGAGTTGGTGATATCCTCCAAGACGAAATGTGGCTACCTTCACAGTGGAATTAAAGATGATTGTATATGCAAAAATCTTGCAAATGGTAAACATTGAAGTTCCAGCTGAGAAACAAAGACTGAAGGAGAGTTAGCGCTCAGTGTTATAAGCATGACTTCAATTATTCCAGCAGACATCCTTGGTACACAGGGAACAGACAAAAAAAAAAGAAGAAAAAGAAAACTACAAATATCAGAGAGGGCTGGGGAACTCTCCATCACAATGACATTCCTCTGAAGAAAGAGTACGGAGACCCATATTGTATGGCAGCCTAACATGACCAGATACCCAATGAAATGGGTTCAGTCACCTTGTAGCAGCTTGTGAGAGAGGATACAGCCAGAACATCTCCAAAAGTTCAGCTGAGGTACGGACAAAAACACATCAAGCGAGTTAATTTGGGAGATTATGTAAAAAGGACATGACAATAATTGCCAATTTGGAATTAATAACAAGACCAAGTACTGATTAGACATTTAATCCCTAACAAAGGATTCAAAACATTACACAACTGTAGGTATTCATAAAAAATTGTGACACAGTAAAACTACTGTAGTTTTGTGTTTGATTACTGCCTGTGTCCCCTCTCCCCACCACAGTTACTATCACCACTATCTCCATCTTCCCAGCCCTCCCATTCGCCCCCTTGAAGTAATTATCCTTCTAGTAGACATGAATACATCCACCTGATGCATACGCACACAAAATAAACAATTTATGAAGTATTTCATACAAATCATCTAAATTTATGGAAGTGGATGACAATGTGTCGGGCTTTATTGATACTGGAATGTCTGAAAAACAACAACAACAACAAACTCTTTACGAAAAGAAATTACAATGAATGAAAGTTTTAAAATAATAATCATAGCATAATAATCTTTCATGGATAGAAAATAAGAAGAGCAAGAGCCTAATGAATACCAAATGAGACAAAGCACTGCTACTCTTTTTCTTTCATGGAGGATCATTTTCTCACAAACTTGTGATCATTGTGATCCTGTAGTCAACACATTGTTTTACAATCATAAGCACTTAGTTTCTCTGATTCCAACGTAAGTGCCACAGGGTAATAAAGCCTGCCTCGCATCATAGCTTGCACCTCCTTAATGGATGTGAGTTGTGTTAGTGACTTGGTGGCTTTTCATTCCTCTAAATCTGGTCTGCAGAATAAACAGTGGGTGAAGGCAACAGCACATCCCGGGATCTTTCAAACACCCTCTTAAAAACCTGCATCTCTTTACAAACACCTGCACATCCCATCAACTTCACCAACTTCATTAGGATCAGTCCTGTGTTCTTCCTCCTCTCCTTCCCCTTCATCTCTCAGCAGTCTCCTCTTCCCCATCCCCTTCCATATACATGCACACAGTCCAGCATGAGCAGAAACAGCAGCATGACTGACGTTTCCCTTGCAATGGTTTGTACTGCAGACACTTACTGCGAAGGAGGATCCCAGCATTCCATGGCAGTGAAGTCGCGATTGTCGCGCAACTCGCTCAGAATGGCCCGCTCTGTGTGGAACAGCAAAACTGCATTAGGCATAAATTCTGGTCAAACAGAGTCATTAATCACCCATACAGTTTGGTCATATGGAGCCCCATTTCAGCTATCACAGCTAGTCATATGTTGCACTGCATTCCGCAATTTTTTTTTTTTTTTTTTTTGGGGGGGAGGGTTTGTTTCGTCTTCCAATTCCTCTCAGAGGCCCTATTCCCACCCCTCTCACACCAGCCACAGTCATCAACACCGACCTGTCAGAGCCCCAGTACCTGCAGAGCACAAGGAGCAATCAACATCAGGTTGTCAAGAGGCAACACACCACAGAAGACACTGCACTGCTGACAAATCACTTCCATGGTGTTCAATAAGGCCTGTTCTGATCCATCTTACACAGACACCATGTATGCATCCCCCCATCCTCCTAACTGCTTAGCTGCAGAGCCAGCCTGAGTGGTCATCTTTATCCAGAGTGTGCCACAATGTCCATCCAGGGCACTCCCTATGAACTTCAGCATTAGCACATCACAGACATGGACATGGCGAGGGAAACCAAAACCCAACAGGGCATTATGAGTACATACATGTTTTTTTCAACGATGATCTCAGAGAATGATGATTATGATGATGATAATGATGATGAAGAAGATGATGATTATGATGATGAAGGTGATGCTATAGAATGCCATATTGGTCAGAGACAACATGACAGGGTCATACTCCATGCTTTCCTCCATAATCTCAGCATCAACAGGTCCCCAGAGATACAGACCCCTGCAGTTGCCGGTCAGGACATCTGAGCAACCCTCTCACAGACCCATTCATTAAGCGCATGACCCTGCACTGTATGGCTCCAGTCTCCCCATCAGAGCCCACTGCACACCCAGCTCTGTGCAAGATCCAGCTGAGGCTAAAAAATCCCACTGATATACAGCTCTGTCAGGGCTCAAACCCACCCTCTCCCAGCCTGCCAGTCAGCAATGCCAACCACTGAACCACAGTGGCTGGTGCACTGACCACAGAATCTGGTCAAATGAGGCACTGCATTGTGAAAAATCCCACTGATATACAGCTCTGGCAAGAGCTCTAACCCACCCTCTCCCAACCTGCCAGTCAGCAATGCCAACCACTGAACCACAGTAGCTGGTGCACTGACCACAGAATCTGGTCAAATGAGGCACTGCGTTGTCCTTAAAATCAGGCCAAACGGAGCACCATACTAATCTGAAAACTGGGGCAAACAGCTAGTATATCAAACTGACATTGTGCAACGTATGGTGCCAAGTGTTTTATTTCCACTGCTTCTAATTACTGGTTATTTCAGGCTTATTGCTAATCTAAATAAACCTGTAGTATTTCTATTTTCGGTGTCTCTGCACTCAGCTCTAGACAGTCGTGAACTCAGAAAAACAAACAGTTGCATGCGCTTTGTTTGAGAGGGCCCTAGCAGATATTTCATCATGAAGCTCTGCCGGGTATGGACAACAAATCTGACATATCACCTCACCTTTGCTCGGGTCGACCTCAATGTAGGACAGCATCTGCTCTGTGTTGGCGTGGCAGTTGGTCTCCAAGATCAGGTCCAGCAGAAGACGTTCTGTGGAGGACACCTTGTACTGCACTGACCTCTGGAGGCGGTCACGGAAGTCCACAAACTCCCGAATCTAACAAGGGGGAAATGGAAGACAAAGGAACTGAACAATGGAGAATAGATGACACAATATAAATCTAAACAAAACAAAAAAAGAAAAAAATAAGGGGGAGAGGAAAGTAACATTTAGGTCCTGTGCGACTGAGGCTCTTATGACCAGGACAGTTTGTTGCCTGACATCTCATGACAGGAAGTCCAAACACCCACTGAGTGGAAACAAACAGAGCAATGGGGGCGAAGGAGAGAAAGGAGGAGGTGAAGAGCGAAACTCAGTGGTGAAAGACAGCAGCTGGTCAAGACAGTAAAAAAAGATGGGGAAACAGAATCAAACATTAGTCATGATAGCTAAACAGATGGGGAAAGAGTCAAATATTTGTCATGACAGCTAAAAAGATGGGGAAACAGAATCAAACATTAATCATGACAGCTAAAAAGATGGGGAAACAGAGTCAAACATTAGTCATGACAGCTAACAAGATGGGAACAGAGTCAAACATTAGTCATGACAGCTAAAAAGATGGGAAACAGAGTCAAACATTAGTCATGACAGCTAAAACGATGGGGAAACTGAGTCAAACATTAGTCATGACAGCTAAAACGATGGGGAAACTGAGTCAAACATTAGTCATTACAGCTGAACAGATAAGGAAACAGAGTCAAACGTTAGCCATTACAGCTAAAAAGCTGGGGGAAACAGAGTCAAACGTTAGTCATTACAGCTAAAAAGCTGGGGAAACAGAGTCAAACGTTAGTCATTACAGCAGAACAGATAGGGAAACAGAGTCAAATGTTAGCCATTACAGCTAAAAAGCTGGGGGAAACAGAGTCAAACGTTAGCAATGACAGCTAACAAGTTTGGGAAACAGTCAAACATGGCAGGGTATGGTTGAACTGAGGTGTCTGGAAGTACCCATCAGATTCTTTTTCTGACACTCACATCCCATTTAATTAAATGATTGAAAACAGAGTTACCATACATTATATACAGCATTCACATCTATGAATAAAGCAAGAACATTTTGGACAGGTTAAAAAAAAAAAAAGTGAGACAAGGCAAGACTCTGTCCACAAGCCCTGGTCCATACTGACCTTGCCAAATGATCCGTATTTGTAGGCTCCCAGTAGATACTCTGTGGTCTGAGTGGGAAAAGAAATCAACAAAGATTCTCACTACAAATTCCTGTCAATAAGCTTCAAAATAAAAAAAAAAACACCAACAACCAATGTTTCAGAAACAATAGGTGATAGTGATAGACAACAGTACTTTAACCCCTTCACTGCTGAAGCTATGTGCATGCTATGTGCCGAGGAATACTGAGTTTTTACTTAGTTCTTTGTGATAATGATAACTCAGTGACTATTACGAATATTTTCATAAAACTGTACAAACTTGTTGTTCTGGGTCTAAACTATATCTCAGATATAAAGAAACGTCATGCTGGACACAACAAAACATGTTTTGACCTTCAGATGAATACCATAGGTTTCTGCACAGTCTGAGTTTGATTTTCACCCCCATTTAAAGGTACTGCTCTGTAATTCTGCTTTCTTTCCCATACCACTGTGCAATGATCCTTCCAGCGCTAATGAAAGGAAGAAAGAAAAAAATACATCCGAAGGTACCAGTGGGACCCAGAGAAGCACTGGCCCCAACTGCTGAACCAGCCAGCTGGGAGCACTCATGCACCACCTTTGGAGTGGTGCAACAATCCTTCCAGCACCAAGGGCAGTACCTCCATATGCATCCATGTTCCTTTACTCTCATTAAGATGATCTCCCCTTTCTTTCTTAGGCACACACATACACACAACAGCAGCAACACCACACACACACACAGAGTCATGAACACCATCTACCTCTTTTCATCTGTAATCCAGCTACAGCATGGATGATTAAAGACAACAGCATAAAACGTTCTTTGTAACATACATACACTACCATGTGAGAGCATCTTAAACAACACAGCAAGATAAAATAAATTCATTTTCGTACTCAAGAATAACTGGACACAGCCACACACAAACATGCTGACACGCAGCGCACTCTCTCTCCAGCATGCAGCCTCCCCCTTCCCCACCTCCTTGTGGTTGACAGAGAAAAATCGGAGCATCGTTCCGAACATGGCACAGGCAGCCACCAGGTGACCGAGGCGTCCCACATGGTTCGAGATGAAATACCTGCCAACACCACAAGCCCTGTCCTGTCACGTTTATAATCAAGGTGACCAGAAGAAAACTGAACAGACCACAGCTTAACCAAAAAAGAAGGCAAAATGAAAATAAACACAAGATATACAGTGATGCACATTCTTTTCAACTACAATACAAAACAGGCATTTCCTTTGGATGGGAACAAAAACTGATATTTTTAGGAGTCACTGCTTGCGTGATTCTCATTCTCATCATCTGACCATCTCCCTTCTACAATACCTGGGATGGAGATGGTTCAGTCAGTCCTACAATGTCAAGATAAGGTTAGCATGACTGGTAGATTGCTTTGTGGGAAGACTAGACTGAACATACAGATGGAGAAGTTCTGAAACACACACAAACAGGAAACACACACATGCTCACAGAAAAGACTAGCGAATTAAATAACAAAACGTGGACTTTTTAAAACAAAACAGAAAACATGGAGATGCACATAGAAAAGACAAATGCACTAAATAATAAAACACAGATTTTTTGTTTTGTTTCATAAAACTGCAAAATAAACAATATCCAAATACTGTCTCTTTGTGTGTGTAGCAGTGAATACTAAATTCACATAATATGAAGTAGCTTACAGAGAACTGAACTTGATGAATTACTGTACTCCACCATGTTTCAACAGTCTTCACAAATGGACAAACACATATCGAAAGGATGCAACAGCACTCACCCTAATGAGTCATTCATGACATGCTTCATGTCCATCCCGTTCCACAAAACAGGAACTGGACCAAAGGCACCTGAAATAACATAATTAAGAGAAAAATTTAAAAAGAACTTTTGAGCTTCCCCCCCTCACCAATTTATCTGCACAATCTGCATACATATTTAACTCCATGGCTGAACCAACCCAATACATATGAAGCAATATTTTGTATAGGCTGTTGTATCTCTCTTTGTACTTCTTGGACAAATATACATAAAGAAACAAACTACATACAAACACAAACTCAAGTTCTTCCTCGGAGATGAGAGTGCACTGCGCTGTTCACAACGTATGAAAGGCACTAAGACAGCCCTTACTATTATCCATTTCACAGCATGATCACAGCAACTGGGCATCCTTTCTCCAAAGTTTCACAGTAAACTGTCAGCGATATGACCGCCTTTCTTACGCCTTCCATAACGCAATAACATCTGACCCATTTCACAATATAATGATTGCAACATGACACTCTTTTATCCATTTCCCAATACAGTGATGGTGACATGACAGCTTCCGTTACCCATTTCACAAATCGGGTTCATACACACTTCCTCACAATAACATCCAGGACTTCATATGAACTTTTTGAGGACTTTTAATACTAAATTCAAGGACTGTAGTACAAAAGGTATAAGCTGTTATACATACTTTCATTGTTTCATAGAGTAATTTCGCAAAATTTGTTCATAATAGATGATACAAAAGTGAACACTTTTGGCAGATAGAAATTGAATTTAACAAACAAAAAAAAAGAAGAAAAAAAAATTATTAATTCTCTGTATAATTTTGTGTTTTTCATGCTGAAATGCAAACTGCTTCACAAAAATCTTCATTTTCAAGCTCTCTCAAGCGTAATGAGGAATTTATCAGCACTAAAGTCCAAACATCAAGGATTTTTTTAAGCTCTTGATGAGGCATCCTCAAATTTCAAGGACTCTTAGGGACTATCAAGACCTTGTATGAACCCTGACAAAGCGATGATAGCCACAAGTCTGGCAACAGGAGGAGAACATCTACATACCCATTCCACAGTACAAAGGTGGCAACAGGAGGAGAACATCTCCTACATACCCATTTCACAGTACAAGGTTGGCAACAGGAGGAGAACATCTCCTACTTACCCTGTCCACAGTACAAGTCTGGCAACAGGAGGAGAACATCTACTTACCCATTCCACAGTACAAAGGTGGCAACAGGAGGAGAACATCTCCTACATACCCATTTCACAGTACAAGGGTGGCAACAGGAGGAGAACATCTCCTACATACCCATTTCACAGTACAAGGGTGGCAACAGGAGGAGAACATCTCCTACATACCCTGTCCACAGTACAAGGGTGGCAACAGGAGGAGAACATCTCCTACATACCCTGTCCACAGTACAAGGGTGGCAACAGGAGGAGAACATCTCCTACATACCCATTCCACAGTACAAGGGTGGCAACAGGAGGAGAACATCTACTTACCCATTCCACAGTACAAGGGTGGCAACAGGAGGAGAACATCTACTACATACCCTGTCCACAGTACAAGGGTGGCAACAGGAAAAGAATGTCTCCCACCCACCCATTCCACAGTACAAGGTGGCAACAAGAGAACATCTCCTACATACCCATTCCACAGTACAAGGTGGCAACAGGAGAACATCTCCTACATACCCATTCCACAGTACAAGGTGGCAACAGGAGAACATCTCCTACATACCCATTCCACAGTACAAGGTGGCAACAGGAGAACATCTCCTACATACCCATTCCACAGTACAAGGTGGCAACAGGAGAACATCTCCTACATACCCATTCCACAGTACAAGGTGGCAACAGGAGGAGAACATCTCCTACATACCCATTCCACAGTACAAGGGTGGCAACAGGAGACTCCTACCCACCCATTCCACAGTACAAGGGTGGCAACAGGAGGAAAACATCTCCTACTTACCCATTCCACAGTACAAGGGTGGCAACAGGAGAACATCTACATACCCATTTCACAGTACAAGGTGGCAACAGGGGAACATCTCCTACATACCCATTCCACAGTACAAGGTGGCAACAGGAGGAGAACATCTCCTACATACCCATTCCACAGTACAAGGGTGGCAACAGGAGAACATCTCCTACATACCCATTCCACAGTACAAGGGTGGCAACAGGAGAACATCTCCTACATACCCATTTCACAGTACAAGGTGGCAACAGAACATCTCCTACTTAACTATTTCACAGTACAAGGGTGGCGACAAGAGAGACTCCTACCCACCCATTCCACAGTACAAGGGTGGCAACAGGCGGAGAGTGTCTCCTACTGACCCATTTTACAGTACAAGAGTGACAACAAGAGGCCGGAGTGTCTCCTAACCACCCATTTCACAGCACAAGAGTGACAACAAGAGACAAGAACGTCCCCTACTCACCCATTTCACAGCACAAGAGTGACAACAAGAGACAAGAACGTCCCTACTCACCCATTTCACAGCACAAGAGTGACAACAACAGGCGAGAATGTCTCCTACTCACCCATTTCACAGCACAAGAGTGACAACAAGAGACAAGAACGTCCCCTACTCACCTATTCACAGCACAAGAGTGACAACAACAGGCGAGAATGTCTCCTACTCACCCATTTCACTGCACAAGAGTGACAACAGGCGAGAATGTCTCCTACTCACCCATTTCACAGCACAAGAGTGACAACAACAGGCGAGAATGTCTCCTACTTACCCACTTCACAGCACAAGAGTGACAACAACAGGCGAGAATGTCTCCTACTCACCCATTTCACAGCACAAGAGTGACAACAGGTGAGAATGTCTCCTACTTACCCACTTCACAGCACAAGAGTGACAACAACAGGCGAGAATGTCTCCTACTCACCCACTTCACAGTACAAGAGTGGCAACAAGAGGCGAGAACGTCCCCTACTCACCCATTTCACAGTACAACGGTGGCAACAGGAGTAGAGTGTCCCCTACTCACCCACTTCACAGTACAACGGTGGCAACAGGAGTAGAGTGTCCCCTACTCACCCACTTCACGGTACAAGAGTGACAACAAGGGAGAGAACGTCCCCTACTCACCCATTTCACAGTACAAGCGCATGAGGAGCAGTTTGAACTGGTGGTTGGCAGGACTATGGTGCACTCCCAGCTCCAGCTGAATGACGGCCTGCCACAGGTACTTCTCCCGCCCTGCCCACACCAACAGCCAGGCCAACCTCACACAGTGCAACCTCTCCATCAACATTTGCTGAATGCTTTAAAAAAAAAATTGGGGCTTTCACAACTGGTGTTTTTTTTTTTGGGGTGGTGAACCTTGTATGGACCAAAACGCACTGAAAAAAAAAAAGTCTCGGCATCTTGGTTTTTCATTTTTCAAGTTTAGTTTGTTCTTTATTGAGTAATGAAAAATTCCATTTGGTTACAAATAACATAGATTTTATTACCAAAAAACAAAAAGATAAAATCAGCAGCTGATGAACACACCATGAAATAAATGTACATAGGGACATCATATACACACACTGTTTAATACAACTATAGCAACACAGATATATACAAACATGCACAAAAGTCCACATCTGTACCGTTCACAAGATAACCAAGTCCAAGTATTTTTTTTTTAATTGGACACATAATCCTGCTCCATCTTTGTCTCACATGCATACACACACATACATGCACAAACTTTCAGGCACAGACACATGCAATTGCATCCAAGTACACACACACACACCCCCATGTGTGTGTGCACACGTATGTGCACAAACACGCACACACACACACACTCACATACACACACACACATGCACACACACAGACACAGACACACGCACACACACAGACAACAGACACACACACACACACACGCTTTCCTTTCCTTTACCCACTGTATTACCTGAACGCTGCCACAGGTCGACCAGTAAATGAGCGGCAAAAAAGAGGTAAGGATCGCTGGGCTTTATGTCTGTCTGCAGTAAATCTTTACCTGAAATCAAGCAGGAAGGCATGAGCTTAGAAAGTCATTCTCTCTCCATCATATGTTCGTGTCGGATTTTGAAGGAACAGAATAATCTACCTGATCACGTTTATCATCGTGTTGTATTTATAATGGACTGAGAAGATACAGAATGATCTGTCTAATCATAGCAACTGCTGTGTTATATTTATGTTGGATTATGAAGATACAGAATGATCTGCTGAATCAAAGCTATTGTTGTGTTATATTCATTTGGACTGTGTAGAGAAAGAATGATCTGCCGAATCAAGGCTATTGTAGTGTTATATTTATGTTGGACTGTGAAGATACAGAATAACTTGCCCAATCATGGCAACTGTTGTGATATATTTACAGGAGACCACAGCCACGAGATACCAAGAACCCAGCTTTGTATGCTCCATAATGGGCATTTCTCGAAGTATTTCTGGTACAGATGTCTTAATATCTGAGCAAGCAAGCGAGTGAGAGAGAGAGAGAGAGAGAGAGAGAGAGATGAAGAATGTGTGCGTGTGTGTGTAAATGTGCGTGTGTGCACGCACATGCGTGCGAGCGTGTGTATTTATGTGCACATCTGTATATGTATGTATGTATGTATGTACAATTGTGTGTGAGAACACTTTACACATGTATATTTGGATGATTTTCATGTTAAAGTAAGTACATCTAGACACAGCCCAGTCATTTTTTAAATCCTTGTGCAATTAAACAAACAAAACAAAAACAAAGCTGGTCTATGCATAGCATGTTTCTATGCTGACATCCTAACATCCATCCTCATGTTTTGCATCAATGAACGGGCACAAAGTAACAAAAATCAAACAAACAAACAAAGATTCCAATGGTCAACAGGAAAACTCCCAGACCACTAGGATTGACAGATTCTTTCTTCAGTACATCATCTAAACAAAAACCTAAAAATTTAACCACCTGCACACCCTACAAACAACCCCATACACTGTGCAGATAGCCCCACTGTCTTTCAATTTACCTTGCTGAGAGATAAACAAAGAGGCCAGAAAATGCTACCTTACTTTTAAGTGCTTCATCTATTGTTGTGGCTTAAAATAAAACAACTACAAATAAAATCAGCTGTAGTTAGGTCATGTGTCATGACCTATCATATGGTTTCAGATCCCACCATTGGCATATGTGTGGGATGTTTCATTCCTGGCCAGCTCTAACCAAGGAGTGTTGAGTATATCATGGACTCAAGAAAGGGGGCTGAAGCCGCACAAGCTGAGCGTCACCTCATTTAATGGGTGCGTCTCTGAGGAGGTGTCTCTCAGGGCCTGGTTGATGCCAAGCTAAGTAACGAAAGGAAGCATAGAATACAGCCCTGTCAATACCTCTTTGACCACAGAGAAACTCCATGCTATCATCTTCGCACTCCTCACTGATCCCCATTCGAAGAAATAAAAAGAAAGTCACAAACTTTGTCGGTCCTTCATGCTCCCCTACAGTGGTGAGCTCAGTGTCGATTTCTTCTCTATATCCATGCCTGTGGTTGAGTTCTTCTAAGAACTCTCCAGTGTTTGTCAGTTCATGGGCGCTATTGGATGTGGGCAGTCTTTTTCTGGAAGGGGGAAGGGGAGAGGGGGAGGCTTGATCATGGTAGCTCTGAACACAATCAGTTACATGGACAGTTGGGTGATGTCCAGTCAGGACATGCACTACTGAACACTATCACAGTGACTCAGTAGCAGTGAAAAGTCTCCTCTGGAGGTTTTCCTCACGATGACCAGGTATCAGCTGCTCCCTATGGTCTTCCAGTAATCAGGCTGTAGAAGGCCAGATGGGTGTAAAGAAAGGAACTGGAATGAGTGGTGCAGGGGTTGTGGTAGGTCAAGTCAGGGTGCGGCTGAGAATCAGGGAGACAGAATGCAATGAGCAGCTTGGGATCAACGCCACTGAGAAGGCATGGGAGATGAAAATAAACAAAAATCAACAAAAAAGAAAGACACACACATACACATACACACACCAGACATACACACACCACAACACACAACACACATCACACAACACACACAAACATCCACATCACACTATCATACTCCACTAACCCAGCTCTAGGCCTTGACGGTAACGTTGAATGAAGTCACGGACCAGGTCCATCACCTTCTCTTCTGGCTGCTGGCTGAACAGCCCAGCTAGCCGAGACAGCTGAAGCACTGTCATGTGCTGACATATATGTTTGGCCTGCCATACATGCACACACAAAACCATCCACATGCATTCCATCATATTTCAGTCATCTTTTCACCATTTAAAAAAAAAAAAAAGACAGACAGACAGAAAGAAAGAAAGAAGAGGAAGAAACTTTAATTTCTGTTTAATGTTATTTCATCACTCAAACAGGGAGTATGTGTAACACACTGCCCATTTTCCTTTGAACATTTTTCATGTTCTAAAATGCATGGAAAGTAATTCTTCGCATAACTAATTACAGCAGATGCCCATATACACCATCTCCCACACAATGACTGACAAGCTGGGCCAGGCAAAACTGAGCTGCAGGTAATATACAATGATGGGGTAAAATGTGTTTTCTGCACCAGCCTGTAGCAAAATCAATACAAAAATTCACTGTATTTCATTATTTTTGCATAAATCACAGTAGACATGTAATAATGGATAATTTGTCACATCCATTCCTTCATGACATACACAGTGTCGCAAATCTAAAATCCATTTGCTCAGAAAGACTTCCCTAAAAAGGAGGAACTTTGGAGCGTCAAACTCTTGATTATATCATTGCAAACTATTCTAGTGTATCATCTTCCTCATATCGGTATGTACGTCTCAGTATCTTTAAAATGTAATTCATCTAGCACTTTGTGGAAGTTTGTAACCTAGGAGAAAAGTATTGTGTATTTTTAGATCGGACGCTATCATCTCACTCTATAAAGTCAGCATCTTCTCATGCAGTGAAACTGATATGGTAAAAATGATCAAGTTTCCATTTTTTAATGGAATGATTATATTTTTGTTCACTTTGTGTATGATCATCATGGTTTTATTTCTACATAACACAGAAAAAAAAAATTAACAATCCTTTTAGAAAACTTCACAGTAACTCAACTTTTAAAAAGTTGATCTTAAACTGTTATGTACTACTACCCTAGGGGAATCTTTTGGTAGTCATTTTCATGATTCACTTCTTTCTTCATTATTGTACTTTCCAAACTGTATCCACAAACTATCAAAGGGCCGTTGAAGGTTTGAAGCACTGTGTTATCCAGAAAATTTGACCAGCACAGCAAACGTATCGGTCACAGCTTGCACCAGTTTGGAACTGGGCAGTATATGACCCCAAACTGCAGTTTGAATTAAAAGTAATGAAATAAAACAGTTTCTATAAAAATTGTCCAAAGTCATACAGGGAAAAAAAAAAAATGGTGAACTAGCAGATTGAAACAGAAAAAAATAAGTTGTAAAAAGACAGAATGGGTGACAGACAGAGAGAGAGAAAGCAAGAGAGAGAGAGAAAGAGAGAGAGAAGGAGAAAGAGAGAGAGACCGAGAGGACAGAGACAAAGAAAGAGAGAGAGAGAAAGAGCAAGGGAACACAGCACACACACTACTCACATCACTGGCATAAACTGGAGACCCGTTTTCCGTTTTCAATTGTGACGACTCTACAAATTTGTCAATCAACTGCAACAATGAACAAACCAAACACATTCACTATCACTGTCACCCTTTCTCTCCCTTACCATCGCTTTCTTCACGACTGACACAAATCACTATCACTGTTAGGAAACAAGAAATCTATTGAAAAAAAAAAAAAAAAAAGCTTTAAACATATGACTGAAGCCCATCTCTTCTCTTCTTCTTTGCGAAAAATATCGCTTTCTTTCTTTCTTTTCTGCTTGTTTGTTCTGTTGGTCTTGATTTCTGTGACCCCTAAACAGTGTTATTCCCACACTCTTCCCTTTGGTTCTTATGCACAACCTCACCCTGGTTGTCTTGCCCCAGCCTACACACCACCGATCTACAAAGAGCATTCATGTTGCTTTTAAAACTGCGGATAGCCTTTAAACGTCCCCTGTATATACACACGAGGGATGCGCTACATTATCTCTTATCAAAGAATTGACACAACATGGCACAGTGAAAGTTTCTTTCTAGAAAGTGTTCCTAATCCGACGCTTAACAGTGAAGATAAACATAAAACAAACATTTGAAAATGTAATCAAACTTAATGACAAAAACTGTCCAAAAAAAAAAGTGATCGGTACAGATCTACTGATCAAATCAGGGGCAGACCCACAATAACAACATGCTACCATCATCCAATCAAAAGTGATCTATAATCAAGCAACCAAAATTCTGCATGGATGGCATTCCACCAACTGAAAGTCTGCATGTATGCTATTTAACCAATCACATGTCTGTATAAACAAACATGTGTACTGATCAACCATAAAAAATATACATACTGATCAACCATAAAAAATATACAAACACAAATATGGGGAGTTTGTGTTATACTCCCTGTTTGGCTAGTATACTTACCATGTCAGACCATAGCATTCAACGGCAGTTAGCCAGCTCTGTCAGGCCGAATTTTTTTTCCGTGGCCAATGCAGTCATAAGACAGTCACGTGATGTCACCCCACTTCCGGCCCCGGAAGAAGCCAGTGTCAACTTCCTATAAGTCATTCAGCGAGGCCTGGTGTATGGTGACCCCGAGAACCTTGGCGCCAGAGGGGAAGGTAGGGAGGGAATTAGAGTCTGACATGGTAAGTATACTAGCCAAACAGGGAGTATAACACAAACTCCCCATTTTGGCGTCATATACTTTACCATGTCAGACCATAGCAGAATTTAAAGGAATCGGAGGAGGGCGAGCGCCCTAGTGGTTCTTGGGGTTGACCGATATGGCTGCATTGGCCGCCACAAAGGAAATCCCCTTAGACCCATCAGCTCTGGTCATGCGGATATCCCTCAGGTAAAAATTAATGAAGGGATTTTCCGAACGCCAGTAGGCTGCCTCCAGCAGGTGGCGCACGGGGACAGAGTACTGGAACGCTGTGGAAGTGGCCAGTGCTCTGACCTCGTGGGCCCTGGGTGATAGGACAGGGAGATCCTTGTACGCCTGAGCGTAGGTAGATCTCACCGTCTTGGAGAGCCACCTGGAGATAGTTCCCGCCGAGATATCTTTAGTATTGTTGGGGTTGAGGGAGATAAGGAGTCGTCTCTGGGAGGAGCGCCTGGGGCGTGTGCGTTCCCAGTAGTACCTGAGACACCTGGAGGGGCAAAGGTCCATGTCTCCATCTTTTTCTCCCTTTCCCAAGATGTCAGAACTCCGGAAGGAACTTGAGAGAGACTGAGCCGTCCCTGTGGAAGGCGATATCTGTGGGGTCACCGCTGAGGGCGTGAATCTCACTTCGTCTTCTGGCCGAGGCCAGGGCGAGGAGAAAGGTGGTCTTAAAGGAGAGGAGGTCAAAAGGAATAGAAGCAATGGGTTCAAAAGGGGTTTTTCTGAGGGCATCGAGGACCGTAAAAAGGTCCCAGAGGGGAATGCGCCTAGGGGACTGAGCTTCCCGTAGAGCAACTCCTCTAGACACCTCTCTGAGGAGAAAGTCATTGTCAAAAGAAGGGCCCCCCAGTTGACGAATGGTAGTGCAGATAGCTGATCTGTAGCCCCGAATGGAGCCAGCCGACAGCTTAAGGGAAGAGGATAGGTGGGAGAGGAAATTTCCTATTTGGATGTTGGAGGGGCAGTAATGGGGAACAGAGTTATCTGAGCACCAGGTTATCCATCTCTCCCAACGGTAGTTGTAGAGGGATTCGGTGCTGGCTCTGCGAGATGCCGAGGCGAAGTCCCGTAATCCCTGAGAGGCCCCTGCCCCGGCTAGTGTGTCTAGGACGGACTGGGGTCTCTCCGAGTGGGGGGTAGATGCAGATGTTCGCAGTTGGGCTGGCATAGAAGCCACGCGTGTAGGCGAAGCATCTTGGGATTGGAGTGAGGAAGACCTGACCGGGGTTGTCTCAGCATGTCCCAGCGAGGGCTGAGCCGGAGGGGGGGAACGTGGGTGAGGGACTTGGGGTCCGGGAACCAAGACTGGGTCGGCCACCATGGCGTTACGAGGATCAGCCTGGGTCTTTCCAGCCTTGCCTTCCTGATCACCTTGTGTAGGATGGGGAAGGGGGGAAAGGCATACGCCAGTAGGCCCGTCCCGGGGAGGGATAGTGCGTCGACTGCATCCGCCTGGGGATCTGGAACGGGAGAGACGTACAGGGGCAGGTGATGGTTGAAGCTGGTGGCAAACAGGTCGATCATGGGCACAAACCAATGGTTGCGCGACACCAGCGAAGGAGGGCCTCTGTTCTGAGGGAGAGGCCTATGGAGCGGGCCTCTCCCCCTTTGTTGACATAGCAAGCTACCGACGTATTGTCCGTGAGGAGGAGAACAAGTCGGTGCGCGACCTTGTGCTGGAGTTGGAGAAGGGCTAGCCTGACCGCTTCCAGCTCCCACTCCCCGAGGCGTGACTGTCCTCCACGTGGGCCCCCCAGCCCAAGTTGGAGGCGTCTGTATAAAGTTCCAGTGGTTGGGTTGGGTTGGGAGGGAGATGGGGACCCCGGTGGAGAGAGTGGCTGGAGTGAGCCGCTCCTCCGTCGCCGAAATGAACCAGTGTCCGAGGGGAATGACCTGGTCCCAGCGGTCGGAGGTCTGTGACAAACGTCGGCGGAACTCCCTCTGAAGTTGGCGTTTGGGGACCCGCCGCAGGGGAATGAGGGGAGACAGGGACTCCATCATTCCTAGGAGGGAGGACAGGGTTCTGGCCGAGGTGTGGGGTGCCTGTGACAGGCAGGAGATGAGGTCCACTATGCGTGCAGGCCTCTCCGGGGTCTGCCAGACGAACCGTAGGAATCGTCTGTGGGCCGGGTGAATCAGGATCTGAAAAATAGGCGTCCTTCAGGTCTACGGATGTGGCCCAGTCGCGATGATGGATGGAGTCTCGGATCTGGGTGGGGGTCTCCATCTTGAACTTGGTGGGCCTGAGGAACTTGTTGAGGGGCGAAAGATCTAGAATGGGCCTCCATCCTCCCGAGGCTTTTGGGATCACAAAGAGTAGAAGCCGGGGTTTGGGTGGGAAATCTCCGAGATGGCCCCTCTTTTGAGGAGGTCTTGGACTTCCGTGCGAAGAGCTTCTGCTTTGGGGGGGAGGGTTCGTTGGGGGAGGGAGGGGGAGATAGCATGAGGGGGGGGACGCTCGTGGGCCCAAGGAAGGCGAAACCCTTCCTGTAGCACCGCCACTATCCAGGGGTGAGGCGTATGCGTCTCCACTGGTGGGCATGCCGGGAGAGGCTGCCCGCCAGGGGGGGCGAGGGTCTGGGCTGGTGGGTGGGGGATAGGGCGAGGGGGGGTGCTACCTGATCTAAGTCCCCCTCGGGCTGTCTCCCTAGTCAGCTCCGGGAGCGTGACTGTTGGCCTAACCGAAAATTTTGCTGATGGGGTTTTGGCTTAGGCCTTGGGAGAAGATTAGGTCGCTTGGCGGGCCGTGCGGTGCGGGAAGGCGATTGTCTGGGATAGGGTCTGTGCCTGGGGAAGGAACGAAGTGGGGGTCTAGCAGGGCGTGGCGGTGGCCTGGGCGCAAAGGACACAGCCTGCTTGCGTTCCTCAACTGCTTGTGCTATGACGTCAGCCGAGTAGTCGCCAAAGAGCGACTGGACCTGGCCCGGGATGCATCGCAGGGCTGCCTTAAGCGTCGGGGAGAGAGAGGTCCGCGCCAGCACGGCCTCTCTCCCTGGTCACGGGATTGTCCGTAAACAAGGAGGCGACTGAGGGGTTCTTGGGTAGATTGGTCTAGATCTCTGGGCCGGGGGAGAGGGAGAGAAATTCGTCAGCGGGTGCGGCCTCCCTCCTAACGAGGTCTGGTCGCCACCGTTCTATCGTGCGGACATCGTACAATGAGGTGGGGGCTAGCTCCTCGTCATCGTCCGCCTCAGGGAGGTACTGGTCCTGAGAGGGTTCATAGCACCCGTCTTCAGGAGGTAAGTCGAGGGGTGCCTGTAGTGTGTCCCCGGTGGCCCTATAATCGGCGGCCGGGACATCGTCCTGCCGATAGGACAGCGCCCGAGGAGGGAGACCAAGGTCGACCCAGGTAAGTGAGGCCGGGTGCCACATTCGACCATGTAGCTGGTCGTGCTGGGTGTTGGCGTTAAGCCACTGGTCTCTCTCGGGGGCATAGAGCCACCGGTCCCCGGGGAGGTAAACGGGCTGTGGCGGCCCTGGGGAAAAACCATGGTAGGTAGGCCGCACTCAAGGTCTGACCAGCGCGTTGGGCGAATGCGTAGGTCAGACATCCGCCGAGTCGTAGCCACGAGACCCTTTTCTTCTTGTAGGCAGAAAGTCCCCGGGGACCCGGGTAACCTGAATCACTGTTGGGGGGGGGCTTGAGAGGCCGTGGCCTGTCGTCCCCGTCCAGGTCCGTGCACTGCACCATACACGTCCTTGGAATGGGCCTGGGAGGGCCATAATGGTATGGAGGAGGATGCGGAAGTCGAGCCCCCAACCCGCGAAAGTGCGGATTGGTCAGGATGCGGTCCCGTGTTCCTCCCCCTGGAGGAATATGTCAGGTTACCCTTGGTCCCGCTGGTAGATCCTCCCCCCGGAGGAGCGGGACCGCGGACGTTGCCCAAATGGGGATCCGAAAGGTCGGTTCCCCAACGTCCAATACCCCTAGGGAAGAAGGTGACGTTCGATCGGGGTAGGTCGACCGTCCTTGTGCATGGGCACGGCCGGGCCCATGGCGCGGCGTGCCCGCACGCCCAGGATTATGGACACCACCGAGGTCGTGCGTCGGGGTGACCATAAGGCTGCTTCCGGAGTCGAAGCGCTCCTCGAGCTCAGGTGTTGGCTGCACCTGTGCCCGGTGGGGCCGAGCGCTATGAGTGCACGTATCAATTTGGGGGGAAAAAGAGATACGTGACTCATCAAGGCGAGTGACGGATGGTGATTCCATCCCAGATCCGTCACCCGTGCTGGTCCGCGGCTCGGCAAGGTGCCCCGGGGGCCGAGATTCGCGTGACTCAGCATGATAGTTAGAAGTCTCCGAGCGAGTCCGTAGGCTAGAGGGCAAGCTGGCCGATGGAGAAGGGGTGGGGGAGGGCGAATTCCGTTGGCTAGTCTTTGCTCAGCCGGGCCCCTTGAGGGGAGCCTTGCCATTAGACTTTCTGGGCAGCACCTTGAGGGGAGCTTTGCCCTTAGACTAGCAGGCAGATCAAATGAAAGGCATTTTGAAATGGTGGCCGCTTGCCTATCAGCCTTGGGACGCCGCGGTCGTGCGTCCGTCGGTTTGGTAGACGAGGAAGATCACGCGTCCCTTCCGCGGAGAAGTCGTCTCTGTCTACCTGAACCGTACGTTCATCAGTGCGAACGGATTGCTCCGAGATGGAATCGACCCGCGGGTTCTCCGGGAAATTGAGCGAACTCCGAGCAGTGGAGTGGCTCGACCCGGCGGTGTCCTTCACCATGTTGGGCACAGGTGGATAGAGCAAACCCGGAACACACGACCGCAAAGAGGAGACAAGGTGGCCGATCGAGAAAATCAATTAATCTCGATCGTCCGTGTGGTGTCGTGCAAAGTGCTCGAGAGATCGACTGAAAACTCGAACTACCCGTACACGCCACCGGTCGTGTGACTGGTATGGCTATTAATAGCAATCTCTACACGTGGAGTATCACTGTGTATAGGTGTGATAGTTCTTGGGCACTAAATCTTAATAAGCAGATCAGTGTCACACACCCTTACTCGAACACGTTCTACCTGTGAAGGGTAAAGAGTACAGGTGTGATAGTTATTGAGCCCAAAACCTTAATAAGCGGAACCAGCACAAAATGCGTGCTGAACCCGAGGCTCGGCAATATGGTGGGGGAACACGACCGGCGAGCGGTGCCGACGATCGCGAGTAACAAAGTCGCGAGAGTGCCGGTAAAAGAGACAAATCTTTAATAAATACGCTCCCGAGAGTGCCGGTAAAAGAGACAAATCTTTTAATAAATACGCTCCCACCAAGAGCCTCACACGGCAAAAATACTCAGGGTCTAGTGCAAGCCGGAACCAGCACAAAATGCGTGCTGAACCCGAGGCTCGGCAATATGGTGGGGGAACACGACCGGCGAGCGGTGCCGACAATCGCGAGTAACAAAGTCGCGGGAGTGCCGGTAAAAGAGACAAATCTTTTAATAAATGCGCTCCCGAGAGTGCCGGTAAAAGAGACAAATCTTTTGATAAATACGCTCCCACCAAGAGCCTCACATTTGCAAGCCACAACTGAATCAAGTATAGAACAAAACACAGCAAAGTTAACACAAAGGCAAGTATAGGCGAGACAGAGCACAAGACTTATCTTGCTTTGACGGCAGGCCGAAGATGAATGACTTATAGGAAGTTGACACTGGCTTCTTCCGGGGCCGGAAGTGGGGTGACATCACGTGACTGTCTTATGACTGCATTGGCCACGGAAAAAAAATTCGGCCTGACAGAGCTGGCTAACTGCCGTTGAATGCTATGGTCTGACATGGTAAAGTATATGACGCCAAACAACCATTTAAAAACATGCACAGACATACATCAACTAATCAAACCCTCACATGAACAGAAATCAACCAATCAAAATTGTGCACACAAATCATGTCCACCAATCAGAGCACCACTCACAGCTTGGAGCTCCTCTGGGGTCAGAAGACAGACATAGGCCTTCAGGTCCCGGGCACAACAGGGCTTGCCACCAAACAGATTGTAATACTGTTCAAACAGCTCGCTGGGTGGACCTGGACAATCACAGTCTGTTTTATAGGCGTTTTGTCACACTACTGCTAGTGATGGATATCAAGGTCACAGACGTATCTATGAGACTCCTTAACCCCCCTGACTGCCAAACTGTTTTCTGCTTTTAACGTCATTGCACTATGGAGCAATTAACTTCATTTTTCAGATGCCGAAACAATGATGCCTGTACTCACTCATTTATCTGAGATTTTTTCCCGAAGAAACATAGGTGAAACTATCCACATCCACATGCTAAAAACAACCAAAGACTTCACTGTCTTCAACAAAAATCTGATGCCTCTTCCTGCACTCAATGATGTAACAGCTTTTTTGTTGTGGTTATAAGCACCCTTTTAATTATTTCCAGTAGCAGGATTCATACATTATTTCAGCAGAAAAAAGCCTTTATACTGAACTTCTGGAAAATATGTCACAAATAAAAGGACTTAAAAGATTTCAGGGAGTGACAATCAAGAAACATTGCTGAAAACACATGGCTGTTCCCTTCAAAAGAATTTAGGCAGCAGTGGCTGCTGATCAGCTTCAGTGTCTACAAAATTTCAGCTTGCAGCACATTAGTCCTGCTAAAATAGCTCAGTTGGCAGAGCGTCAGACTTATGATCCTGGGGCTGTGGGCTCGAATCTCCGCTGGGGCATTTCAGTACAGGGGGACTTTTTCCTCGGTGTCAACATTGATTCTCACTCCATTTCCCCATAAGTCATTTGAATGAGACCATAAACTGAGGTTCTGTGTGTGTGAATGCACACAGTACAACTAGCACACACCTAAAATCCCATCATCAACTTTCAGAAGAGAAAGTCAGTTTGACCTTTGGTATGGATGACATGTATACACACAGCATGCACTGAAAGAATGAAAATATGAACGAAAATGTGATAGACTGACAGAATGAATCTGCAGGAAGTGACTGAATGTTGTGCCAGCAGGCAGCTTTTCAGTCAGCTCTACCAAGGAAAACAGCCCCTTGTGTAAAGAAAAGTGTGGATTGTAAAGTGTCTAGAAGCGTGGTTCAAATCAGAATAGGCACTAAGTAAGTACTCTTAATAATAATAATAATAATAAAAGACCCACCATAGGAGCTGTACAAAGACAAATGGTTTTACCATGAACTAAACTTGGACAGAACATGGTCGAAGTAGCACACAAAGGTATTTCAAGGTGCTGAACTTAGCATTACTTCCCTTGACTTGAACAGTTCCTGAGCACTGGCATGTACTTTGTTAATTCACATTCTTGAGTTTTTTCCCAAACACAGTTTACTTTTGCCTTTTCAACAGTTTTGGTTTAACTTATAATTCTTTATGGACTTCAAGAGGCTCTAAAGCTGTGCGACATATATGTTTGGGACTTTCTTGGGCCTGTAAAAGGAGAACTTCCTAAAATCAGACTTTTTATGGATTTTTTTTTTTTTTTTTGAGTGTGAACCCTGAATAACATTAATGACAACAGGTGGAAGTTCCACATAAACCCCCTCACCCCCCTCCCCCCACCCAATGCCCATCCTGACAAACATGTATACATTACCAGCCAGCTGGAGAAGGGGAGACTTCCTCTCCTGCAGGATTCGAACCAGTTCCATCTGAGCCAGGTATGGCCCGCGGAGCAAGGTGGCCTCTTTGCAGCGGTTGATTTGTTCGTTGATGAACTCCATCACCTCCTCCAGGCTGCTGTCCACCTTGCCTTGCTCTGATGAGGTGTCCCTGTCATTAAGAAAAAGGGTAACCCCAGCAGATCAGTTTAAGTGGTGCGTTGTCGCTTGGCTGCCTTGATTCTTGCTCATGTTACCCTGCCCGCATACTGTAGAGCTGGGTACTGTTACTGTTGGTGTACAACTTGGGGAAAAAGGAGTTCTATAATACATGAAAAGTCTGTTAATTAGTTTGATTTCTGGATTTATGGCTTGCATTTGCATATAGAATTCAGTTTCTTTTTCTCTGTATTTTTCCTGTTATATATATGTTTTTAATCCTCAGTTATTGAAGAGACATTCACATATATAAATCTTCATAAGATACCTTTTCTCCACTCACTAAAAATCAGATAGAGCAGACCAAAGGCTACCCAAGTACAGGCTTCAAAACCTGAAGAGTACTGGGGCCGTGTTCAGCATCATGCAAAATCACGCCCCCCAAAATTGGAGAGGTTTCTGTATTATGTCACTCATAGCCCAGTGGACGGCAATGGGCCCTATCAGGGTTGTCAACCTATCAGACTGAGGTGAGGTTACCTTTGCTATAATGACGTACACCCACATGCACAGAGTGCAGAGCTCCACACAAAATGTTGCTCACATATCTACATGTTGGCGTCACTTTCCATTCCTCATGCTACAAACACATACAGTTTTGTCTTTCTAATCCAACCATACCCAAACCTTGGTAAGAACACATAGTGGAACTGGATGTCAGGGAGGGAGGGTGGGGCAGGGTGGACCTAAATTACTCTTCCCCTGAAAAAATGTCACCACAATAATAAAAAAAAAAACACCAAACCCGAAATTCTAAAATCAACCAAAAACCAACAACCAAACAAAACAACAACAAAACTCTGCAGTTGGATTATCTGCACCATGAATACAATCTCAACTCCAGTTCCTCTATGATTTGTTCCCCACTTCTTCCACGACTGGCTGAACAAACATCCATCTCTGGCTATATGCACAGCAGCTATACAGATTCACAAATCAGTTTTGCTCAACATCACACTACTCATCAGTTGTATTTTCTAACAACCCAAGCCATCGGTCGTCTTACTGGTAAATCGTCACATTAAAAAACATCAAGATCATATGGGTTCCCAGCTCTGCTACACTGACCTCCCAGTAACGACTCTTTCCCTTTATACAACCAATTTCTATAGTTTTTTTTCTTTTTTTTTTCTTTTTTTTTTGGGGGGTGGGGGTGGGTGGGTGGGAGGGTGGGGTGTTAATCAGTGAGTTCTATTGCACTTCAATACAGACATGGTGCATACTGACCCGTTTCCCGTCTCAGTGGGAGGGGTATAGCCTGAGTCGATTAAGTGGAACACAGTGTCTAGGTAATTCAGCCAGAACTGCCAGTGGTCAGGGCTGAAAAGACACAGGTCAACAATAAGTAAACAAAACTGCCACAAAACGTTTCCAAATCAACACCATTTCTAGGTCAACAACAAGTGAACAAGTTGCTACAACATGTTTCTGCATCAAAATCATTGTTTATGAACTGAAGCCTCAAATGAGAGTGGAATGTTACAGCACCTGCTGTATGTGAACAATAGACATGCAGACGCAAGAGATATACAAGCAGAGGCAGGTAAAGTCAGAATACAAATGCAGTTTAACTGAATACATTTACACATGTACAGACATACAACAAACATCCTCCCTGATTTGTCAGAGCTAAACACGTACTAAATCCATTTCACTAACGACTTCTTTCACTACTCAAACACTCTCCCTCATCCAAGGTCCTCCTTTACTGCCCTTTTTGTCCGGTAGATAGTTCCTCCTGTACTATCCGCTAGGATCTCATGTTGCGAAACAGGAAATACTCCCCTCTTGAATTATCCCACAGGAAAAATCCCTCTTGAGCTATTAAGACAGGAAACGATCAGTCTCACAGGAGATAGTTCCTCTTGCACTGTGCAATAGGATCTGATGTTGTGAAACATGAAATACTCCCTCTTGAATTATCCTACAAAAAAAGATCCCTCTTGAGCTATCAGTCAGGAAACGATCAGCCTTGAAGTCCCCAGAGGGAATCTCCCTCCTCCTGAACTGTCCTAGAGGAAGTAAATTATCTACAGGTATCCAATATAAAACAATCCCCGCTCGAGTTGTCTTACGTTTAAAAACTTGTACACTGTCATACAGGAAGAAACCCTTCAGGAATTGTCCCCCAAATATAATCCAATGTGAACTGTCCCATATAAAATTGCCCCCCCACCCTCCCCCCCCCCCCCCCTCCCAAATATAATCCATTGTGAACTGTCCCACATGAAATTGCTCCCCCCCCCCCCCCCCCCCCCCCAAATATAAAAATATAATCCATTGTCAACTGTCCTACATGAAACTGTCCCCCCCTCCCCCCACCCCAAAATATTGTGAACAGTCTCACATGAAATTATCTTTCTTGAATAGTCCCACAGCACACAGTCCCTCAGGAAACGAAGCAACAGTGCAGTCATGCAGCAAATACCTCCTCTTACATGGTCCCCCAACAGATCATCCCCCATGAACTATCCCACATCCAAATAATCTCTAGTAAACTGTCCCAGATGTGTCATGACCAACAGTCACACCCACATAATCCCTGTTAAACTGTTCCAGATGTGTTATCACAACGTCACACCAAAACAATCCCTGTTAAACTGTCCCAGACGTGTCATCACAACTGTCACACCCACATAATGCCTGCTAAACTGTCCCAAACGTCTCATCACAACAGTCATACCCACACACATAATCCCTGTTACATTGTCCCAGATGTGTCATCACAACAGTGACACCCACATAATCCCTGTTAAACTGTCCCAGATGTGTCGTCACAGCAGCGACACCCACATAATCCCTGTTAAACTGTCCCAGATGTGTCATCACAACAGTGACACCCACATAATCCCTTTAAACTGTCCCAGATGTTTCATCACAAGTCACACCCAGATAATCCCTGTTAAACTGTCCCAGATGTGTCATCACAAGTCACACCCATATAAACCCTGTTAAACTGTCCCAGATGTGTCATCACAAGTCACACCCAAATAATCCCTGTTAAACTGTCCCAGATGTGTCATCACAAGTCACACCCAAATACTCCCTGTTAAACTGTCCCAGACGTGTCATCACAAGTCACACTCATACAATCCCTGTTACACTGTCCCAGACGTCTCATCACAACAGCGACATCCCAGCTGTGTGCAGTGGGAATACTGACTTTTTCTGCAGCAGTTCTCTGTAGATGGCGTTGGCTTTGTCCCACTTGTGAAGCTTGCAGTACAGCTCTGCCCGCCGCGTGGACAGCATGTTCAGTTCGCTCTTCACACGCTCTGCTCATGCATGCATGCGCACACATACACACACACACGTGCGTGCACACACGCACACACACATGCTCTCACTCACACACACACACGTGCGTGCATGCACACACACACATGCATGCACGCACGCACGCACCCACACACACACACATGCTTTGTTATGGATTGGCACAAACAGCAGAACTCATCCTTTTCAGATTTCACTGTGATGGAAGTAAATACCTACAGCCATATAAATAAAAAAAGATGGACTGGAATTCTAAAAGCAGCAGCAGTCTCTATGTGTGTATCTTGTCTATGTGCACAGGAGACATTCCTCATCATTCAACATAAAAGCATACAATTTTGCCACAGTCCTCCCTCACAAAGACACATCAAGATGTGGTTCCGATTAACACACCTTTGCTTTAGCTAAAAGGAAAGATCAGTTTAGCATTTTAACTCCCTGATGATGGTGAGCTGAGGGGAATTGGAAATGAATGAGGAACAGTTATAGAGTATCAACTGATTCTATTATTTCATCCCCAAAACCTTGCTTCTCTGAAACCGATTCCTTTTTTTTTTCTTTCCATCTCTCAATGTCAACAGAGCTTCAGTCTGCTGATGTGCATGCGCTTTTAGTTAAAAAAAAAAAAAAAAAAAAAAAAAGAAGATACATTGTATTTTGATCAGATGTGTCCAATGGGGAGACACACTGTTCAACCCATATTAAACCATTGTGACAACTTTCTGTCAGCATTTCAAACAGTTGGATGGAGGAAGCTTTACAACATGAGAACCCTTTCATTGTGGTGCCTGGTCTGAGTGGCTGATGTAAAGTCTAACAGTCAATCCGCACTGACTTATCTTGTTAGCTAACAGTGTCACAAATAATTTCAACATACATCTCAAGATCTTGAAAAGTTGATTCACATCAAATGGGTCTTTATGGCCAATGAACTGGTTCGACGTGCATTATCAACAAACTTAAAAAAGAAAAATGACAAATTACAAGAAAAACATCATCAAGCTTTTACTTTTACTATAAGTACTCTCTCAATGCATGTTAAATGTCTTTACAAATGCAGCTGAGGTTACACTGTCAGTTGGCAAGGGTGGAGTCAATGGGTCCAAGAGCATCAAAGCTTTGAGTGGTTTCCACAAAACCAGCACACAGACGGAAAACCTTTAAATTCTCCACAAATGTTTCTGCTGAAAAATTAAAGCTCCCCCCCCCAAAAAAAAAATGATGTCTGTTACAACAAGTTATTATAAGAAAATGACAACATTAAACTGTTTGTGTTCATGACAAGCATATGAGAATGATAACTTTGAAATGTCCAGTGGCGAAGCGTGTTTCTTGCTGATCTCATCTAGTATAGGGCAACAAGGTGCAGTGTTTCTGCTTATGTTATGGGGTGCTTACCTCCCAGCGGACCTTCCAGCAAGTTGATGGCCTCCTGCCACTTGTCCTGAAGCTCCAGCACCATCAGGTACAGCAGCACCTCTGTCACAAGTACCAACACCTCTTGATGAAACAGGTTCTATGCAAGGGAGAGAAGGCAGTTTTCTTCTTCATTTTTTTTCCTTGGTTGCAAAGTAACACGTTAGGCCTACAGAGTACATCTTTGTTTCTAGTGATTTTTTTTTTTTTTTTGCTGTCCCAACCTCTGCGCCACCTCAGAGGCAGTGCACCCATGCCGCTCATTCCGACACCCCGTCCACAGCCACAGCCCGGTCGGCCCCGCCGCAGCCCCGGCACCGGCAATCCACAGGGAGCAGTCAATGTCAAGTCGTCAAGAGGCAACCCACCGGAGGTGACACTGCACTGTTGCAGAGTCACTTCGGTGGTGTTCAGTGGCGCATGTTCTGATCTAACATACGCAGGACACCACCTACTAAGCCCCCTACTGACGACAATAATTGCTTAGTCGCGGAGCCGGCGTGAGTGAGCTCTCCCTCCGGAGGGCGCCACCACATCCGTCCAACGACAGCCCCCATGGACTCACCAATACCGGTGACCCCGACGGAACCAAACCAAAGCCACAGACGTGGAGAGGACACCAAACTGAGGTCACCATGAGAGCAGGGCATGAAGGGCCACAGAATTTGAGACTTTTTTTTTTATGCTGATTGATGAGAATGAGGATGATTAAGATGATGCTACGGATTTCCATTTCGGTCTGAGACTACATGACAGGGCTGTACTCTACGCTTCCTTTCATAATATTATCCCGGCGTCAACCAGGCCCGAGAGATACAGGCACCTGCAGTGTTGGTCAGGAAATTTGAGCAACACTCTCAGAAACGCATCCATTAAGTGGATGAAACTGACTGTGTGGTCCCAGTCTTCCCACTGAGTCCGCAGCAAACTCAACTCTGGGTAGGAGCCGGTTGGGGCAGAAAAACCCACATGACTCTGATGGGATTCGAACCCATGACCTCCCAGCCGGGAGTCCGCGACGCTAACCACTTCGCCATGGCGGCTGGTGTTTCTAGTGATTCTTTTCTTCTTCTTTTAGCAGTCGCATTTTCCAGTCCCATTAGTGGCACTATCCCCCGTTTTCTCCCCCCTCTACCCTCTTCCTGCTTTCCATTCTGGCTCCCCACATCAAGGTTTGTCTTGCTGAAGCCCCAGTACCAGCAATCCATATAGAACAATTAATATCAAGTCATCAGGAGACAATCCATTAGGGGAATAACAACAACATCAAAACAATGGTGTGTGTGAGGTTATGTGTGTTTGTATATCTACATCAAACCTGCTTACCCTGAAGCTGCTATTGGTGTACTTTCCCACAAAAATGAGTCTATTTTCTATAAAGAATGTGTAAAAATCTCTGAAACTGTTGCAAAAGCTGTGTGTGTGTGTGTGTTGTGTGTCTGTGTGTCTGCCATCAAGCAGCAGAGGAGAGAGGTACACCTATCTTGTAGGTTCTTTCAAAACTACTTTCAAACCCAATTCCCCAGCATAACTTGGCAGAAATTCACACACTCTCACCGTCTTTTTAAAAAATGTTTTTCTTTTACATTTCAGGGGCTGTAATCATCACTATTGTTCTGTTCTATCTACAGATCCAACAACTGCCTTGCTCTTGAATCAGACTGAATTTTTTTTTGCTACATTTAGTAAGAGTTATCCTTCTTTGGTCAAAGCACACAAAGACACCACCATTCTCAAGAAATTAATCTCAAGATTTTTGTTTTTGACTTTTCGTGTGTAATTTTCAATTAATCGTACTTGTTATACTTTTGCCAAACATGTGTGCAAAATATAGCAAATTCCTACAAGTAAGCAGGTCTGGTGTAATGGAAAAAAAAACAACAAAAAAGTGAGTGAGTGTATGTGTGTGTGTGTGTGCTGGTGACTGAGAGAGAAGGTTATAACAAATGGCTGACTGGACTATGTAATAGGTGACTAGCCGGTTTGTTGAAAGAATATAAAAAAATTGACATTTTTCCTAAATGAATACACATCTGAAACAGGCTACTCATTTTGAATGATTTCTCTCAGTAAAAAAAAAAAAAAAGCAATTGTGACAGGAAGAAATACAGCCCACTCACCAGCCTCAGCGTCGATCTTGTCCTCATCCACATACTTCTTGGTCATGCGCTCCGCCAGGGGGAGGTACATTGTCCTGGCCAGTTTGGGATCTGGACAGCTGTGTGCCTGTCACAACAAGCATCGCACCTCGTCACACACCCTTCATGGTCGCAATCCATCCACGGCAATAACCCATCCATTGGCCCAGCCTGTGGACTGTTAAAATCCACAAACTGTGACCATCCGCTTATGTTCACAACCCACATATCTTTGCAACCACTCTAAGGTCAACCCAGGCATTATTGCACCGTCACATGCAATGCGTCATCAAGATGCATGCATTGCCGCAATTTACATACTGTCACAACTCGCACATCATCCACATTGAGGCACTGTTACCACCCACAAACCTTCAAAAGCCAGACACCGCAACAACCTGCAAAATGTCAAAACCCAAACATGGTCACAACTCACGCATAATCAAAACGCACACGACATGCGCTCACAATCCACATATTGTCAGCAACTCACAAGAGATCACAACTCACACAGAAATCCTGTAGGAAGTCTATGCTATGGCGCATGAAGATAGTTTTTGACAAAAACACTCTTCATCTCTTTCACTCCTCTAAGATCAGAATATCTTGACAAAGCCCACTCTTGATCAATTTCTTTCATGCTGCTTATAGCTCAACTGACTGCTGTGGCCATATCAGGGTTGAAAGTAAGTTTAAGAGCAAAAAACTATGAAAAGTTTCAAAATCAGAGTATACTACAAGTCCACATGCAAGCCATGTTTGTTTCTGTCCGTGCCTCCATTAAGGTTATGTGTTCACCCACCTCTGTTTAGTCTGCCACCTAGCAAGATTACACAAACACTGTGGAACGGATATAAACCAAACTGGGGCAACAGGAGAAATGTGGTCCCAGGATGAACCCATCACATTAGCAGCAGACCTGTGACGTGACTCCACCATCAACAGGCAGGTCCTGGACCCTTTCAGACAGACTTTGACAGAGCTTCCACTGAACATGATCAGTGTGACACAAATGAATTGATAATTAGCTATGAAGTAACAGATTGTCACAGACTATTAATCCTTTCACATTTTATACATGCTGTGTGGTTTCTTACTCTCAACATTCTAATATGAAAGAAAATCAAGGGAAGTAACTCTTTCAGTTTCAAGCTATAACTTCCACTGACAATTATTATTTTGCAAGATTTGTTCGCCCTTGGAGAAGGTCTTTGCTTTTCTAAGTCCTTTTCTTGTTAAGTTTTTGTGTCTGCTGAACGTCTAGGTTTTTTTTTCTCCCTTTGGTCAGGTTGCCTCCCACTTGCTTTTAGTTTTCATGTTTCATTATT
Source organism: Conus canariensis (assembly GCA_033310375.1). Classification (NCBI taxonomy): domain Eukaryota; kingdom Metazoa; phylum Mollusca; class Gastropoda; order Neogastropoda; family Conidae; genus Conus; species Conus canariensis. The sequence goes on from CM065739.1 coordinate 36,212,833, forward strand.
CTGGCCTTGTGCATAGCTGCCAACCTGTTGGAACAGAAATTCCTGTGAGAAGGCGGGGGTCCGGGGGCTGGCGTAGGCCCCGGTGGGGTGCAGGGGCAACACCCCTGCTGGGGTCTGGGGCAACGCCCCCAGACGCTGACGGGTACATGCACATTTGGAGGTAAAAAATTAGCTTTTCTGGAGTCGAAAAGGGGATATTTCTTCCATCTATCATGCTAGAATTAGACATGAACAGTACTTGATAGCAAAGCATACAGATTACAAAAAGTACAGTCATCACACATTACTCAACATTAGAAAGCACTTCAACTTACACTTCAGTCCACAAGTAAACTGTGTATTGACAGTTACGCAAGAAGAAAAGTCCCCAGACTAATGTCCATTTGTGTTGCTCTTTGCTCCTAGTCCTAGATTATCTAGCTATGATGAAAGATCTTTGAAGTCTTGGTTTTTCAGTCTGTATACAATGGATACCACCAATATTGCAATTTTCTTGTTTCATCATCCTGGATACTAGATTCTCTATAGTCTTGTAACAGCAAACTGAAAGTTTCTATCAAGATGTTGGTAATCATCAACCATGGTAATAAAGAACACAAAAAATGGGGGGGGGTGGGGGATCACTAAGGAAAAATTTCTTTCCTACAATGTACACCTATACTGTTCAGAACTACACTTTTTTTCACAACCTGTCAGCCTAACAGGGAGGAGGATGCTGAAGGGGGGGGGGGGGGGGGGGGGTTGAGTTGTCTCTGTCCTTGAGGCATCTGATGTTGCCGACTTCGCTTTTTCAACAGCTCATTGAAACTGTGCTCATAGCAAGCCCCTCATGTTGGCTTTGACCATGTACCACCATCATGGCATCATCGCGCATTCCTCTTGTGCTTGGCAGAAGAGGCATGAAGTTCGATGTCTTTTTTTCCACCATGTGAAATGTTGATGTCAGTACGGCATTCTTTACAAAACGCATGATATTCATCTCTCTTGGACGCATCAATGAAGGCGTAGTCGACTTTGTATCGCGGCAAAAAACTTGACTTTTGCCCTTTTTTTTAAGTCCTGTGGCACTGCTTTCCCTGAAGCATTTTCGTGCGGATGGAAGTACCGGACGGAAGTACGGGCGGAAGTCGATTTGTTTTGGTAACCGATGTGTCTTTTTACCGACCCTTGCGAAAAATTACCGAAACGTGAAGTGATTTTTGATTTTTCGGAAAAAAGACAACTTTCGGATTTCCTGTCAGATTTTCATTTTCGGGAGTTTCCCGAAATTTCGGGAGGGTTGGCATGCTATGCTTGTGACAGTTCCTGATATACACAAACTTACTTTTTAAACTTCACACACATGCACACCCCACACCTCTTCCAGCAATAAAAAAAAAACAAAAAAAAAAAACCCTCTTGTGGACACAGGAATGTTACATTAAAAAGACTTGATAATCAAATGATCAATTTCAGGCAATTCAGTCAAAACAGACTTCCCTAGTTGAAATTAAAGAATAAGTCATCATTATAACGCAGACACTGAACAGTTCGAACGTGTCTTTCCTGTCTTTACAACATCCCTTCTTGTGTGGTTTGGTCTCTGTTCAGGTCTGTTCCCTGATTGCACTGTCTACCAGCCTACCTGCATGACGTTGGACATGACGGCCCAGAAGTAGTAGGGGTTCTTGGAAGGCCGCAGCTTGTGCAGGGCCATGGCTGTCTGCTGCTGCTTCTTGTAGCTGCCCAGCCGCACATGGGCCATGAACAGGGCTGACAGGATCTCCTCGTTGTCTGGCCGCGCCTTGTGGGCGTTCTCGTAAAGGTCGGCGATGGCTTCCACTGAAAGAATACAGGCCAGCATTACCATTTTCAAAGCATGCATATGTACACTCTTAGATATAATTATGCACCATTGACAGAAATCCTGTGTCCTTCACTTGACAGTAAGTCCTGTATATCAGAGATACAAATCACAAAACAACTGGATAAATTTGCACTCACTGCGGAGGCAGTTAGAAACACTGAAATGAAGATTCTGTTGCTGAACTCTCCCAGCTGAAGATGATTTTAGTAGATAACATATATTTTGTCACTGATTTCAAGGCTGATTTGTACGAGTCTGATGAAAAAGACGTTTGAGTTCTGCAAGATTAGTTTTTGACTGCTCCTGTCTCAGTTCTTCTGTCGTTATTTATTATCTTACCATTATTCTTTTATACACCATTTAAAACATGTTTCATTCTTGTTTCTTTCACACATCTTTACTGCTCTGTTCTGAATAGATTTGGAGCTATTAATAAAACAAAAGCATGCTTAATGTAAAATGCGTCAATGTGATCAAAGTTAGAAGTTTAGTGAAGCCCACTTACACTTGTGAACCTCCCGGTAGCAGATGGACATGGCCTGGAGTGTTGCATCATCAGTAGGGTGCTGACTGTGTACCTCCTGCAGTAGAACGGAGCTCTCATCCTGACGGCCCAGACGCAGCAATGCTAGTGCTTTCAGCACCTGCAAAGTTGGAAAAGTTTCCACTTAAGTTCTGAACCTCCCCTTCTCCTTCCCACCCCTCCCCATCAGGGTCCTTTAAAGAGGACACGCAGAAAACTAGTAACCATCTATTTAGGTAAAACATGTGGTGTATAATGGCCACTCAACAAAAGGTTAAAAATCAACCGATAAAATTTACCTTTATGTACTGACAAATCAGTCTTCAAAAGCCACTCAACTCACGAACAAAATCTTTGAAAAATATATTTACCAGAGTATATAGGAGATCTACAAAGATCAGTCAGGAGGACAAAAAGCTGACATGTCATGACTACTAAACATGATGAAAAGATGCATGCTGCAGAATCATTAAATTGTAAATCAGTAACACCTGCCCTTACCAATTTGTACAAGATGGACTTTACTCATTAATCATTGGTTGGTATCATCACAAAAAGGTAAAACATGTAAAGAATGAAAGTAAAGGGTGGAAGGCATGAGGGAAGAAAAGGAACGAAGGATGGAAAGAAAGAAGAACATAACCAATTTTTCATGTTAACAGTGAGAAATTTCTTTGGTTCTGAAACTGTTCTTAGTATTTCTATAAACAGCATTTGTCTCTCAAATAAATAAGATAAGAAATCTTGGGGAAAAAAAAAAAAAAGCAAAGCACATTGTATGAAAACAAAAACCAAACCAACTCATCAGTTATTAGGCAAATTAAAAACAACAGTGAGTGGGAAGTAAATAAATCATAAATGTATGCATGCTGATGCAGCAAGCATGTCCTTGTACTTTAGCTTGCGAGCGAGTGTGCTGTGTGACAGTGTCAGCATGTGCAAACATGTTTGTGAATACTCTCATTATTCCATTACTTCATCAGTTAACCACATGCTTACTTGTAAAGTTCTTGCAGTTTTTTTTTTCAACCAAGGCTCTCTAAATCTGTAAGGAATGATCATCAAATGTAAACACTGATGTGGCAGATGCCAAGTTTCATAGGTGTGGTGCATTCAGGGGAAGTCCCTAACATGTGGCAGATGCCATTCATGGGTGTTCAAAGGATCCCTCACATGTGGCAGATGCCATTCATGGGTGTTCATAGGATCCCTATCATGTGGCAGATGCCATTCATGGGTGTTCATAGGATCCCTCACATGTGGCAGATCCCAGTCATGGGTGTTCATAGGATCCCTAACATGTGGCAGATGCCATTCATGGGTGTTCACAGGATCCCTAACATGTGGCAGATGCCATTCATGGGTGTTCAAAGGATCCCCAACATGTGGCAGATGCCAGTTATGGGTGTTCATAGGATCCCTAACATGTGGCAGATGCCATTCATGGGTGTTCACAGGATCCCTGACATATGGCAGATGCCATTCATGGGTGTTCATAGGATCCCTAACATGTGACAGATGCCATTCATGGGTGTTCATAGGATCCCTAACCAAGGTATTTCTTGCAGGGTAAAACTTGTGTAATTAATGTATGAATTAACCTTCTACCATTCCACCCTTACCCACCATTTTGCACAACCCCCAGATCTATCCATCAGGGGGAACTCATCAACAAGATTTCATTTGACTGAGCATTTTTATTAAAGACAGACTGCCGGCCTGAATGTTCCTGAAACTGCTTGAACGATACCGATAGTTCCCTGACCACTACCAGCATTGAGGCTGGGACTGATCACGAATGTAGGTGTAGCTATGTCCACGGTCTGTGGAAAATCAGTGATGTGGGAGTTATGCTACTGAGAAGAGACAGATGATAAGACATAAAAAAAAACCTGCAGGTGTGATCATGGCTGTCCATTAGATTTTAAAGTTCTACCATTCCACTCTCATCCACCATGCATTTCTCACAACCCCTGATCTATCTGTCAGGGGGGTCTCAGCAGTTTCTGTTTCCAGACACATTGTTTGGAAGAGATCAGCACTCTTTCAGTGAGTTTCCTCCGGGGCCAAAACAACGATCTTTTTTTTTTTTTTTCACCAGTCATCCAGTCTGACTGTAAGGGACAGGAAAGTCCATTCTACTTGAATGTGGATATTTTTGTGGCCCAGGGGTTCCGAGTCTACAATGGCAACTCAGACATCAGTGTTGGCTCTGCAGGTTGTTTAAGAATGTTTTCATACTAATGTAGAAAAGACCAAGATAAAATGATTCAACACTGATGTTCAGTCTTCAGATTTCAGACATGTGACTAAAATGGCCAGCCATAGCATCACTAACAGACAGACATATAACTTTATAAGTATATGCTAAAACTAGGTCTAACGATCCACTATTGCATTTTTTTCCCAGTTGTGTGCACTTTAGCTTTGCAATAATAAAAACAAAAAATTTTTTTGAAAGTGTACATAAGTTTCTGGCAATACAAGAAAAGTGATACAGATGTTATTTTAAAAAATTCTGTAGTTAAATGATAAAACAATTTTTATTTTAAAGGAACAACCTACTGATCTACATTGAGACTATCCGGTAATGTGCACAACCTCTAATTATGAAGTGGAGGCTTACAAATTATATCATGCATAGCTGCCAACTTTTGAAAAGCAGAATTAGCTTCCCCGTTGTGTGGGCAGGCTAAGAGACAAATCCCTCCTGATATTATGTCACGGAGGAAAACAGCCTTTAGAGTATACACACATCTTTTATAATGGTATGAAGATTACAATACGTGTGGAGTAGAAAAACCAATATTAATTTCTTTCCTTCAAATGTTTATTATTTTCCTTTTTTGACTAAAATAAGTGAAGTTTTGGAGAGAAAGGTTATTTTGCACTGATCTTTGAAATGACTTTTTTTTATGGGTAACACTGCTAAAGCTTAGTGACGGTAAGAAGTTTTGCATCATGGTTTTGGATTTCATCAAATTTATTCACAATGACAAGCAATACTTTGTTGAATCTGAAATGCTATGCTTAGTTCACCACCAAAGGTCAAAGTTGTATAGAAGCAGCATGAAAACCATGTGAGTTTCTTTGCAAAAACCATGAGAATGGGCAATAGATTAGCCACACCAAACAGTTACACTCAACATGAAGAACCTTAACCGCCGTCATTTAAAGCATAATGACTAAAAATTAAAAGCCTAAGAATATTGCACAAATTCAGCCGACAGCAACACCACATTCAGAACTGAAGGATTAAAATGGAACCACAAAAAAACAAAACAAAACAAACAGACAAAACAAACACAAAAAGAAATAAAAAAGAAAAAGAAAGAAGAAGAAAGAAGTGAAAAAAGTGAAAAACTTACCTTAGCACACTGAAAATCACGCTGTTTCTTCAGCACTTTGTCTGCCTCCTGGATGGCCTTGCGATTGTTGCCATTGTCTAGACAGTCTGCACAACATTTTTTCCCCCACCAAATGATCAGCACTAAAACACCAACTGGCAAAACTTATCATGAACACTTACATGGACTGTTCATCCACTATGTAATATATGTTTTGTTTAATTAGTGTTCCTTACAACTTTAAATACGGAGGATCATTTTGAAAAAAAAAAAAGGGAAAAAAAAAGTCATTTTGGCAAAACAGATGCTTGAATGGTAAATTCAAATACTTCATGTCATGCACAAATACCTAATGAAAAGGAATCTGACTGCTCTACTTGAAAGCATAAATAACTGGTTTTGCTTATGAACTCCACAAGTCGAGATTAAGTCAGCTTCATAACAACATGGAGGATGTGTCCTTCATCAAACCAAATATTCTGTCCATGAAGTTCCTAAAATTCATACTAGTTGACCGGAAAACTGCCCATAAAATGCTTTCATACACTAGCAGCTTTCTTGTTCATAATCTTTTAAAATTGTACAAATCTATGTTCCAGCCAAATTTCATGATGTCTTATTACTTAGTAATCTGATTAAAATCTCTCTCTGCAGTAATGAATTTGACAGCTTTAAACATTAAAGAAAATATCCCCTTGCAAGTCCAAAATGTATGGGATTCTCGCTGTCAAGTTTAGTCGATTCATTTTGTCAGTGAACTTTCTCTCTATTTTGCTGGCAGTGGAATGAAATGCTGTGATAAGCTAGGAATATGTTCCAATGAATGAGACAACCTTGAGGACTTTTTAAAACTTACAGCTACGTCATCATCTAATTTAGATCATTGTACCCACCTGTTATGCAAACAAGTCATACAAAAGTCAGTGCTGAAGGTTTTTCCCTTTACTCTTTACTTTCTTCCTTTTTTGTTGTTGTTGAAAACTTAAAGCTAAAAACTTGCTGTTTAATATCAGACACTAAATAATTGCTAAAATCAAACAATGATAAGGATGGCTTCATTAGTAAATTGCTTTGAATACTTATTGTAGCTGAAATTTCAATAGCGTGGATGTCAAAATGATAAAATACTAATAGACCCACTGGTGTAATAACAATGATTATCAATTGATCAATAATTACTACAGTAATAAGTCTATATAAACACTGAATACTTCAGCTGGATTATATTAGTTTTATGACCATTACCCGGAAACCTTTTTGTTACAAGTTTCAAGCCAGCAATCACGCAACTGTTTATGTTACATCGCGGGTTTCTGACTGACTTTCGAACGGTATTCTTCATTTTAAGTCTGTAACATTCATTTACTCACAACAGTGGCAACTGATTTTTTCCCCCTTAACACTGATATCTGCAAATAGTTTCTCACTTGCTCTGCTGCTGTGGTCTCTGTGGATGGCAGTGTCATAAACAATATGACCTGACTTGACTCTAAAATTTCTTCATGTTTCTGAACAAACTTGGGGAGCATTGACCATCAACCACAAACAAGCAGTGGATATGCACATTTTTGTTAATCTGAATCACTTTAAGCATAAGCTAGACATTTTTTTTCCATTTTAAAAACACATGGAGAAGGCGCATAAACAACGTGATTTCTGTTTCCTGCTTGCACTAGTTGCAGTGTTTGTAGTCTTTCTGTAAGACAGATATCTGTAAGACAGACATCTCTTCTGTAAGAACACACTTCTTACTTAAAAAACAAAATGCTTCATGCAATGGTCAAACACTGTGAGTCACAAGACTCACGAGAGATGACGTACAGATTAAAAATTTTCTCTCAAAATTGAAATCTGTACCAAGTTTATGCAAGAATATGGGCACAACCAGCAACATTACAACTAGAAGAATGGCAGCAAGGAATGTTAGTGTAAGTTTACTGGGTCTGGCACTTCTGAAATATCCACTGAGGAGTCAATGCAGACAGGCTTTGTGGTGATAGCTCAGAAAGTAATATGCTTTATGGATTTCTTCGTGATCAGCATGGAGGAAAAGTGGATGTTGGGCTTGGGATAAAGGATGATGGAAGAAGACTCTGAAGAGGCATGGGGTAGGAAAAGGGGAAAGGATAATTTCTTCCTATAATTTCGTGACAAAAGGAAAATCACTCACATGTACCACTATCAGTTAGTCCAAGGTTCTGTCCGCTCATAAATAAATGCTATTGTCTCGTACAAGTAATACTTTGTCCTTCCTTTTCAAATTTTCTTGTAAATAGGATCAGCTGTCAAAAGTACTTATTCCTGTTAATTCAACAAAAATCAAACAAATAACAAAATCATGAAATTGTTAAATAATTTTTTGCCAAGACAATGATAAAAACAACGGAAACATCATACCATTTCAAAACTTTTTCTTGTCTCTTTTCATTGAAGGGAGTTTAAACAACTTCTTTACAGTAACTTTTCTTTTTTGTAGTTGTAAAACATCAAATGGTGACAGTCTGTGACCCGTTTTGCGCCAATGTCTAGTGGTTGTATTTTAGGTATGTGACAAGCTTGAAGTCATTACCAACCTGCATATGTATGCAAACACTGAGAATGACATTCATTATGTGTAGCAGGCAGTTATTAAAACCTACCATTTCTCTAGAATTACTGATGACACATCAAAAACTATAATACTGTGACATTCTCCACAGTTTTGCCTGCACGCAAATTCACAAATGAATTTAGATTGCCAGAAACACCACCAATTTCTTTCCTAACTTATCTATCATCATATTTATGCCAGTAATTTAATTTACAAATGAATTTAGATGATCATTTCTGTACCAACTTAGCTATCATCACATTCATGCCAGTAAGCTGTGTCTTGACAGTCCGCAGATCTATTTCACCTGCATGCCAAATTTACAAATGAGATTTAGATTTGTTTACAACAGCAAGGGTTTCTTTTCCAACTTCATGCTAGTAACAAAACTGAATCCAACAGTGAAATCTGCATTCTTTTCTTGTTATCTAAGCTTAATAGAATTTTAAGATAGATTTTGAACTTTTCGGATTTTGTGCAATGTTTCGAATGCAAATCTGGTGACACGCACATATCCTAGCTGTAATATCATACTTCTTGTTTGAAAAAACCGTAAAAATGTGGTCAATATCTCACTGTCACACGACACAATCCAGCACACCAGTTTCTCTACTTTGTTTCTAGTTCTACTAACCAGTTGTAACCTAAATCAACTGGTCAAGCATATTCTGATTTCACAGGATTGCTTCTTTTTTGCTGGTTGATGTGATAAGTGTTTCGTTTTCTTTTACTGAATTTTATTTTTTTGTGTCATGTGCACACTACTAACTGGTTCTAAAAATTTAGGTAGAGTGATCGAATCCAACGTTTACGACGAAACACGATCGAATCGGATCAGAGGTTTAATTCTAGAAATCATATTCTCACAATGATATTTTTCTGGCATCAGTTTAGGCTAAGGTTTTTGTTTAGGAGTTCATCTGGAGTCGAAAGGTTTCCTTTGTAGACTGGAACATCAACAACAGAAGGGCAAAACGGATGACTCTGGGGAATTGAATGTTCTGTGCTTTTCGATACAACAACAAAATCAAACCTGATGGGTGCCTCACGTATGGTAGTAACGCTTCCATATTTAACTTGAAAGAGATATAAGTGATAAATATATTGTTTACAAACCATAAATAGGCCGTAGACGTCTCTCATTCACATCCACATGGCTACGAGACGCCATTTTGGAATACTTAAATCTCGAACGAAACGAGATAGGCCTACGCCACTGCAAACCTCGGCATGCAGCGTAAACTGGTTATGAATGGAAGCGTTTCATTGGTTAAAAAAATGTTGATGTTTCTGGAGAACTTTTATTGGAATGAGACTATGCTAGTTCCAAAGACTATCGTGAATGAGAGACATGGCCCTAAAAGCTTTCGCTATGAGGACGTAAAACTCAACCATTCACGCTGCATCTAGAGGGAGGG
>CM065739.1:36227556-36230056 GCA_033310375.1 Conus canariensis
GTAGAGGCCGTATTACTTATAATCCACATTGTCGTCACACACCCACACATCACTCCCCAATCTCCTCCCCCTTCTCTCTCTCTCTCTCTCTCTCTCTCTCTCTCTCTCTCTCTGTCTCCTCTCTCTCTCTCTGTCTCTCTCTCTCTCTCTGCTTAATGTATTCAACACTCTCTCTGTCTCTGTCTCTCTTCTTAATGTATTCAACACAGTGTGACGCATTAATTCAGTATAACGGCTATCGGTGAGCAAACAGTTATGCATTTAGAACTGCGTTGTTTTTCTGTCAGACGTATGATGACCCCATTTCACACGCCCAGCCCCCTCCCACTTTCCACCCGCCCCCTCCGCCCTAAAAAAAACCAAAAAACAAACAAACAAAAAAAAAACAAAACAATAGCAACAACCAAACGCTATGAAGTCCGAAAAGCAAAAAAATGATAAACACACACATACAGACAGGACGATAAGTCAGTGTAATGAAAAACAAAACAGAACTGAAGACTGTTTGTTTGTTTCCCAGCCGCAGCAATCTGGTGTCAGTCAACACACACACACACACACACACACACACACACACACACACACACACCACACTACACACACCTGGCAACATGTGCCGAGATCACAATGTACAACTCTTTAGGAAAAAAGAGCGGTAAAGACAGCAAACGAACGAACGAACGAACGAACGAACGAACCAGCAGCCTCCTCCTCGCGATCACGACAATAACCAAACGACAACGACAACGACAATCATAACAGCAACAGCAGCAGCCGCAACAGACAATCTCATCATGAAGTCAATCATTTCCTCCTCATTTACTTTTTACTGTTTTTTGTTTTTTTTACTTTTTTTTTTTTTTTTAATAAAACAAGCGCATATACCGCCTCCCACCCCCACCCCCTACCCCCTCCCTCCACACACACATGATGTGATAGGGAAATCAGCCCAAGAACATTTTAGTAACGTTGACTTTTTTCGTTGTGACGCTTTGGCCTTAGGAACATAGCCTACTTATTCAAAAGCTTCACAACCAATCGTGGTCGTTGATGGATGGGACTGGGATGGATGGTTAATGGCGGTGATGCAGAAGATTAAGTAATGAAAAGACTCCCATAGAAAACGTTTTTGCAAGCTTAAGTGTGCGAACAATGACAACGACGATGACGATGATGATGATGATATTAGTTTTTGCGTGAAGAGTGTTTATCCAGACACAAAGAACTATGTACACGATGCGGTATGTGATCAAAATATTCCAGAGACTAAGGCAAGGAACATCAAGTCTAAAGACAGATCGAGCAAGCGAACACACACACACACACACACCGCACACACACACACACACACACACACACACACACACACACACACACACGCCACCTGATTTTCTTCTCAACACAACATCAATTCTGGATTTCTCAGTATTATACACAGGGCCTTCATTAACTTTATATTCAGCAGAAGTGCAAGTAGAAGATCGAGGAGGGGAGTGGGGGTGAGGGGGGGGGGGGTGAGGGAGTGAGAGTGGAAGGGGTGGGGGGAGGGTGTACTACACGCACAAATGCCTTCGCCATTTGGTGGATCAGAGTGTACTCAGCTGTCTATGCATGTACTCCGGTATCACACTGAATGAAGATGGAGGACTGTGTTACACAGTCTACTGGCGCGCCCATCTCTGACGCACGGTCCTTCATCGGAAGTTCTTTCCTTTATGATTGGAGAACAAGAGAAGATAACTCCAATGCCCCCTCACACCGCGGCTCAGTCTCTCGATGGTTTTTATCAGATTTGTTCCAAGTAAGAGGTGGGTTAAGTATAGGGTTAGGCAAGGCTAGGGTCAAAGTCATCTGTTCTGGACTTGGAGAGTCTTCGGTTCGCTTCTCGAAGTTGCCATCTTTAAAGCAGACACGCACGCTACCCTTCTCGCGGGGTGGCGATTCCTGGAGGGGATTGGGGATGGGGTGGGGTGGGGGGGATCCTAGTTCACCAGTCGTTCTCCTCTTCTTCCATGATCACCGGGGGAGGTCCGCTCTTCTCCGCTCCCCCTGCCCATGCCTCACGGGAGGGGGGTCGCCCTGAGGAGGTGGCCCAGTCTCCGTTGTCGTCGTCGTCGTCAAAGCCTACATCTCTGGCAGTGACGACGGACGCGGGTTCCGGGCTGTAACAGGGGGTGGGCTCTCTCTCCAGCACTCTGCGGCAAGATGGCAAATGGATATTAAAAACAAAGCAAATAAACGAACACAAACAAACAAACAAACAATCAAACGAACGAACGAACAAAAATGGAACGGTCTGAGATGGATCGTTTATCGTTATAGTTTAAAAATGTGTGTTTTTCATGGTGGGTAGATGTGTGTGTGTGTGTGTGTGTGTGTGTGTGTGTGTGTGTGTGTGTGTGTGTGTGTGTGTGCACGCGTGTGTGCGCGTGCGTGCGTGCGCGTGCGTGTGTGTGTGTGTGTGTGTGTGTGTGCGCGCGCGCGCGCGCGCGTGCGTGCG
>CM065739.1:36237556-36250056 GCA_033310375.1 Conus canariensis
CGCCCCCCCTACCCCCCCCCCCCTCCGCACCCACAACCTTCTGCTCCAACACCCTCCCATCTTCTCCCTCCCTCCCTCGCCCTTCACACCCCACATCCCCTCCACCCCCAGACTCCACCCCCACCCGACCCACCTCCCCTCCCCCCCCCCCCACCCTCTCTCAGCGATCCCTCCGCTGACCTCCTTCATCAGTGGTGCAGGTGGTGGTGACGGGGGTCTGCACGGTCGTCACGCTGCTGACACAGGTGACGGAGATCTGGTAACCCCCATAAATGCTCAGCCCGGACCAGCTGTAGCTGGTGGTGAGGGGGTTGGCCACGTTCTGGGTCTGCACGGGGGAAGGATAGAAAGAAAGAAAGAAAGAAAGAAAAAGAAAGAAAGAAAGAAAGAAAGAAGAGTCAAGAGTCACCACCACTGTCTAACTGTTGTTCAACACACACGTACATAGACACAGACTGACAGACAGATAGATAGACAGACAGATAGAAACAAACGAACAAAACAAAAAACAAAACAAAACGAAACAACAACATCCTCCTCCTCCTCCTCCACCTCCTTCTCCTCCTTCTCCTTCTCCTCAACAGCAGCAACAACAACAACAACAACGACACAAAACAAAGAAATTGAGAACAAACAAAAGAGCAGTCGGGAGAACGCAGACTCCTGCTGGCGGGGTCGAGTAACTCTCTCAACTTGAAACAAACCCTGGTTCGCATTCCACCCCACAGCATCCGCTTTTTTTTTTTTTTTTTTTTTTTTTTTTTGGCAACGGATCCGCGCCAAAGTTTGCATGGCTCATCCTTGGGCCCCATTTTTGTCTTTGCGCCAAGTTTCATTAAAATCGGTGGAGGAGTTCCTGAGTAATCTTGCGGACAGACAGACAGAGAAACCAACAAACAATTAAACAGACGCATTTGAAAACGGATCGAGCCAGTTCGGCGGAAGAGGAAACAGAGCGGTTCTCACACTGTACGTCTCAGTCTTGAGGCCGTCATTCCTGGTGACGTCGATGTCGTAACCCGTGAGGTCACCGCCCAGGTTGCTCGGCAACGACCACGTGATAGAAATGGATGTCTGGCCGGTGGCGGTACAGGACAGACCGTTCACGTTGTAGGCTGCGGAAGAGACAATTCGAGGAATCATGACATGGGGAGAGAAACACAGACAGACAGACAGACAGATAGACAGAATGGAACGAAAGACGAACGGACGACAGGAAGGAAGGAAGGATGAACAGACAGAGAAAAGGAAGGGAGAAATAACGAAATGGGTGGAGTGGAAGGAAACAGAAAGAAAGAATAAAGACAGAAAGAAAGGGAAAAAAAAAAGGAATGAAGAGGGAAAGGAGAAAAGAACGGTAGAAAGGAAAGGAGAAAAAAGGAAGAAAGAAAGAAAAGGAAAAAGAAGAAAGAAAGAAAATGAAGAATGAAAGAAAGAAAGAATAGAAGGAAGAAAGGAAGGAAAAAAAAAGAAGAAAGGAAGCAGACAAGAAAAGAAGAAACGAGGGATGAGTAAAAGAAAAAAAGGAGGAAGGAGGGAAGAAAGGAGGTAAAGAAAAAAAGAAAGAAAGGAAGGAAAGAGGAAAGAAGGTAAGACGGAAGGAAAGAAAGGAAGGAAAAAAAGTGAGAGAAAAAAGGGAGGCGGAAAGAAAGTAAGGAAGATGGGAAGATACGAAAAAGACAGATAGAAAATTTGGAAAGAAGGAAAAAAGAGTGGAAGTAAAAAAAAAAAGAAAATAAAAAAAAAAGAAAAAGAAAAAATGAAGAAAAGAAAGAAAAGAGGAAGAGAGAAATTAAAACCGAAAAAGAAAAGCCGAATGAAAGGGGGAAAAAAAACGGAAGGAAAGAAAGAAAAAGGAAAAAAAGACAGAAAGAAAAGACGAACGAACGAACGAAAGAAAGAAAGAAAGAAAGAAGGGAAAGAAGAAAGAAAGGATTAAAAAAAGAAAGAAAAAAAAAGAAAGGGAGGAAGAAAGAAGACAGAAAGAAAGGAAGGAAGTTGGAAAGAAAGGTAGAGAGGAAAAGCGAATGAAACGAAAGGTAAAATGAAATTTAAAATTTAAAAAAAAAGAAAAAAAAAAAAGGAAGAAAGAAAGGAAGTTAAAAAAGAAAAAAAAAAGTAAGACGGAGAAAAAAAGAACCAACAGAGAACGGAAGGAAGATCGGAAGGTAGACAGAATGGAAAAGGGAAGAAAGGAGGAAAAACGACAGGAAGGAAAACAAAAAGAATGAAAGAAAGAAAGGGAGAAAAAAAAAGGAAGAACGAAAGAAGAAAGAAAGAAGAAAAGAAAAAAAGGGGGAAGAAAGGAAGGAAGGAACAAAGGAAGTAAGAAAGAAAGAAAGAAAGAAAAAAAAAAGTTAGTAAGAAAGAAAGAAGGAAAGAAGATAAGAGAGAAAGAATTAAGAAGGGAAGAGAGAAAGAAAGAAAGAAAGAAAGAAAGAAAGAAAGGAAGAAAGGAGAGAAAGAAAGAAAGAAAGAAAGAAAGGAAGAAAGGAGAGAAAGAAAGAAAGAAAGAAAGAAAGAAAGAAAGGAAGAAAGGAGAGAAAGAAAGAAAGAAAGTAGGACGAATTTCGCAGCAAGATAGGTAGTCACATTGTGCGATGCAATACGTGTTACTGACAATGACAGGAAGAAGAAAAAAAAAAAAAAAAGGACAGAACGAGAGACATGAATCAAGAAAGAAGAGACAAAAGAAAGTAAGGAAAGAAGAATGAAGAAGTAGAAAAAAAAAAGACGTTTGGCGGGTGGAACCGCAAGTCCAAGCATTCACCAAGTGTGCTGAAACTTCTGTCCCACTCAGAACAGTACAGGATGAAATACGAAGAAATAAAAAGAAGGAAGAGAGAAAGGGAAAAATAAAAATGGGAAGCAGATCGGAATTAGGATATCAGATGAAAGATAAGAAAGAGAATGAGAATTGAAGGATTGAATACACAAACGAAAGAAGAAAGGAAGAAAAATGGAAAGAAAAGAGGGAGAGAGGTTAGAGAAAATAAATTTGAAAAAGAAAAAGAAAGCAAGAAAGGAAAAAAAAAAAGACATTGAAGAAGAATAAACAAAAAAGAAAAAAGTGGAGAGAGAGAGAGAGAGAGAGAGAGAGAGAGAGAGAGAGAGAGAGAGAGAGAGAGAGGGGGGGGGGTGGGGTGGAGAAAAGATGAAAAAAAGAGAAAGAAAGCAAGAAAGGGAAACAAAGAGATTGAAGAAGAATAAACAAAAAAGAAAAAAGTGGAGAGAGAGAGAGAGAGAGAGAGAGAGAGAGAGAGAGAGAGAGAGAGAGAGAGAGTGGAGAAAAGATGGAAAAAAGAAAGAAAGGGAAAAAAAAAGGAAGACATAACGAAGGAAATGAAGGAAGACAGGTGAAAAAGGCAAACAAGGACAATAAGTAGAATTCGCGCGCGCGCACACACAGACACACAGACACACAAACGTATCTGCACGCGCGCGCGCGCGCACACACACACACACACACACACACACACACACACACACACACACACACACACACACACACGAAACATTACAGAAATCCAACAAGAATCCAGCAGCTTCCTCTTTTCCATTATCCCTGCTCAACCCATCCATACACCCTGCACCCACCCACCCACCCCCATAGCCCACCACGCAAAGAAAAAAAAAAAAAAGGGGGGGGGGGAGAGAAAAAAAGGTAAAGGAAATGAAAAGAAAGAAAGAAAACAAAAGAAAAAGAAAAGAAAGAAAAATGAAATGGAAAGAATGGAAAAGAAAAGACAGAAGGAAAACAAAAGAAATGGAAAGAAAGGAAAAGAAAAGAAAGAAAGAAAAGGAAAAAACAAAAAAGAGAAAAAAGATCGTGAAAAGAAAAACAACAAAAGAAAGATATCAAGTCAAGAACAAGCAAGGAACATTAAAGAAAAGCAAACCAATTAGATTAAAGCTAGAGAAAATAAAAGAATCGCAAAAAAAAAAAAAAAAAAAAAAAAGGAAAATGAATGCATAAAGAAATAAAAACAAATTAAGGGAAGGAAAAAAGGAGAATTGTAAAGAAAAAAATAAAAAGAGAAGAAAGACAAAATATGGAAAGGAATAAAAAAAGACAAGAAGAATCAGAAGCAAAGAAATCAAAAGAATGAAATAGAGTATTTAACCAATTAAAGAAATATTACGAGAAGAAGCGGAAGAATTACAAGAAAAGGAAACTAAAGAAAGAGAAAAAAGAAAAAAAGAAAAGGGAAAGAAACGAAAGGTAAAAAAATAAGAAGGGAAAAAGGAAAAGAAAAGACGAGAAGAAAGAAACACAGAAGAAAAGACAAAAGGCGAAAAAGAAAAAGACAGAAAAAAAAAAACAGAAAAAGAAAAAGAAAGAAAAATGAAAGGAAAATAGAGAAGAAAAAAAAATTAATAAAAAAGAAAAACCCACAACAACAACAACAGCATCTACAAACGACACATATACAAAAAGAAAGAAACGACATTAAAGAAAAAAAAAAAAAACTCGCCGAAAACTACATCAACAGCATCAACAAAATACACATACACAAAAGACAGAAACGACATTTAAAAAAAAAATATTAAGAAAAAAAAAATCAACTCACTCGCTCCCTGCGTCACTTGCGCCAACCCCAGCACCAGTACGACCACCATCATCCCCACCGTCTTCTGCATCCCCACTGTCATAATCACCGCCATCTTCCTCCTCCTCCTCCTCCTCCTCCTCCTCCTCCTCCTCCTCAAGCACTCGAGCGACGGCTAAGTGGCACCGTCCACCGCCGTGTCTTGACGGACGAGGTCCAGGAAGCCTTCTTTGCCCAGGGGACTTTGCTATGGACAGACAGACACAGGATGAAAAGGTCTTCCTTACAATGCCCTTTCCGAACACTGTCATTCAGCGTTAGCATGGTCAAAATTAACCACACATTATTTGCTTTAATTCTAATTTATGCTTTGAATGCATATATGTGGCTTGCGACTCTTCATTTGAAGGGTGTTTAATGAGCTTTTTTTTTGTGTGTGTGTGTGTGTGTGTGTGTGTGTGTGTGTGTGTGTGTGTGTGTGTGTGTGTGTGTGTGGTGTTCAATTTCTGAGATCTGTAGGTTTAACTTTAGCGAATCGTTTTTCTTTTGGCATGACAATTCTTTTCCAAATTCGCTTAAAACATTGTCTTATTTCAGCTTTCAGCTTTCGTTCAATGATTTCTTTCGGTGAGAGTGGTAAATGCAAACAGAGCGAAAGTGACAGCACACCAAACATTAGAGCATGAACAAACCCAGACGCCTTGTATCAATCTCAGAAGAAAAAAAACCCACTTAAAACAGCAAGCGAATGTCCATCGGTAATGTAACACACAGACATTGCATGGTGTGTGAGGTTTTGAAGAGAAAAAAAAAATGAAAAAGTTGGGGAAAAAAGAATGAAGGCCCCAATGAAAAAAAAGACCGTCTTTACAAAAAACAACAACAACAACAAAAAGGAAAAAAAAAAGGAAGAAGAAAAAAAAATACAAAAAAAACAAAAAACAAAAGACAAAAGACGGGGGTGGTGAAGGGCAAAACCCCCCCATACATTATTAGGAGAAGAAAAAGATTTATGTGATATTTCAAGTGGTATCAGTAATTGTCTTCGTCTTTTTGTTCGCAAGAGAGAGAGAGAGAGAGAGAGAGAGAGAGAGAGAGAGAGAGAGAGAGAGAGAGAGGAGAGAGAGAGAGAGAGAGAATACGAAAACTACTCAGTAACAATTTCTGTTATTTATGTTCCAGTTGTTTGGTATGATATAGGAACTTTAGGTCTAAATAAGGCTAAAGATGTAACATGCGTCGTTTTGTTTTTGTATCGTTTTTATTTTCTGCTTGTATGATGAAAACGTTCTATGTCTGTGTCTGGGATGAACTAGTATGTTGTGATTGCATTCTCACTTAACATGTTCCTTTCACGGAAAAGAACCTTCTTTCTAAGAGTAAAATGCACGAAAAAAAAAAAGATCTCTTTGTTTATGGAGTGTGATGGAAGTTTTGATTGTCATTCTGAACCATTTTTGACTTTGTTTAATGGGCAGTGGGTAAAAACAACAACAACAACAACAACAACAAAAAAAGGAAGAAAATAAATTTAAAAAAAAAGAAGAAAGCAAACAAAAGGAAAAAATCGACATTGAACGAATTTTTTTCACTAGCAACATATTTCTTCACAATATTCTTACATCTTGTGTAAACGTCTGCGGCACTAACCCCCTCCCTCTCCCTCCCCCATCTCTTCTTCAGTATCTGACTGATGTGTTGTCATTTTATATCCTATGCTGTGAACTCCGTTCTTCTGATATTCGTCTCTGTCACATTCCCTTTGTTCGTTCTGAAAATATCGGTCAGCATTCCTTTGCCTGGTCCTTTTTCCTTGGAACAACCTTCCACAACTTCTCAAGATACTGTGCCTCTCCGCCCTCTTTTAAATCAAACTAGAAAGCTTTCCTTTTCCCATCTGATTGATATATACGAATATCTGACGGTACTGTTTTCTCGAGTATTTAATGTGTCTGTGTTCATTCATCTAATAGTACTTCTGTTTTGTTTGATAGGTTGGGGGGATGGATGGAGAGTTATTGTGAGCAGCCGAAGCAGGATGGATGGTGGTCTATGTGGATTTGGAGCGAGCTTGTGACTGTAGAGTAAGTGTGTGTGTGCGCGCGCGCGCGCGCGTGTGTGTGTGTGTGTGTGTTTGCCTGTTGTTCTCATTTATTTGGCTTGCAATTTGATATGTGTTCTTGTTTTTTGTAAACGCCTAAGGCATTCAATTGATTAGGCGTATAAATGTTCTTATTTCTACTACTACTGGTGGTACTGCTGCTGCTGCGGCTACTACTACTACTACTACTACTACTACTACTACTACTACTACTAACTGATATCAAAAGTTTTTTTTTTTTTTTTTATTTTACTCACTTTTTTATTTATTTATTTTATTATTATTATTATTATTTTTTTACAGTTCTTAATACGCTGGTCTATTGGACAGAGTGAGCGAGAAACAAATAGATTGATTACGCATTTTTCGCCACTAGTAATCTGATACACCATGAACATAATCTTCATGTGCCAGTTATACATTTATCGTGGAAGTGACGTCAACGACAAACCGCAAACAATGTCATAGTTGCAGACTATCTACCACGATGATTAAAAAACAAACAAACAAAAAAGACAATTGTTTTGGAACGTAGAACTCTCAAATTTATGACGAGAAAGAACATTCTTATTGGGAGAAGATTTTCACATAGACTGTCTCGATACTACAATGTTGAGTCATGATTACTGATTACCTGGTTATTTTCTATCGCAAGATGTCGGTGTCAAAAGCAAGCGAATAAGTTGTGTTTTGTTGCATTGTGTTGTGTTGTGTTGTATTGTATTGCATTGCAGGGCACTGTACTATACTGTATAACCTCATTACCATAATCGCTTTCTATGAGAGGAAGTTGTGTTGTGTTGTATTGTGTTGAATTGTATTGTATTGCTTTGTATTGTATTGCATTGTAGGGCACTGTACTATACTGTATATCCTCATTATCATAATCGTTTTCTATAAGAGGAAGTTGCCCTGTTTTCCTTCGATAGAAAGCGTCGCAAAGGCACGCGCCCTCCCCCTCCCTCCCTCCCCTTTTCTCACTTTCTGCACATTAGTTTCGTTTACTCTCTCTCACTCTCTGTCTCTGTCTCTCTCTGTCTCTCTCTGTCTCTGTCTCTCTCTCTCTCTCTCTCTCTCTCTCTCTCTCTCTCTCTGCGCGTGCGCGCGTGTGTGTGTGTATAATACAATTTTGCCATGGACAGGCCTCTTGTTGCCGTGTGTTCTTTATACGCGCGCAACACACATGCTACGCATGGGAGCTCAGTTTGTCTTCGTATCCAAATGACTAGCACCCAAGTCGTACTTAAATGATATTCATTGAGTATAATGGCTCGCATTATTTTACCGACATAAGCTTTCGACATATTTCATTCTGAAAATGAGAATGCAAATCTTTTGACAAGAGGAATTTCCCATACCTTTCTGCCGCCCGCCGAAAAACTTCCACAAGAACGTATGTTAGGTCCTCAACAACCCCTGCCAGACACTTAAACCTCAATCACAAGTCTCACAGCCTGTTCTGCCATGCAGTGCTTGACCTGCCTGCCGACTGCAGATCTCGAGGCTGATCGCCGCAGGGCGAGAGTTCTGGCAGTTGGTACCTTTCCGAGTATGGTTAAACCTATCCTTTCTGAGTATGGTGAAAAATTATTTCCACAAGTTGTTAAAAATGAAGATTTTGCTTGAAAAATTCTCAAACGTTTACAGGTGCATCTAGCCTCCCCCCCTCCCCCCTGCCCCTTTCCCCCCTGTTGATAAGCTTCATCATTTTGAAAACAGAAGTTGCAATCAGAAATACAAATTGTTGCATTTTTAGTTTATTTCAGACTACAGACATGTGATATTTAAGATATACATTCAAAGCTTGAATGTGTATATCATTTGAAAGCTAATCCACATTCTTGAAAAAAAAAACATGTTGGTGACAGGTTTTTTTTTAACAACTGTAGAGGGCACTGAAATGTTGCTGTCAAAGTTGTTATAACAATTGTTATTAATGCCTTAAAATCAGAGAGAGGTGAGTCTGGTTCTGTTCTAATACAACGCGTCAAAGCTGCAATCTGTGCTTCTTTTCCTTTTGCGTCACAACAGGCCCGATAGAGACAGACACCTGTGGTGATGGTTAAGGAGCTTGAGCATTAGGGTTCCACAGCAGTCCCTCCAGATAGGAGCTGACTGAGATCAAGACACAGCCTACACTGAAAGGTATCAATCTGAGGATTTCTTTTTCTTCTTGTTCTTCCTCTTGTTTTTTTTTCTTTTTTTTTTTTTTTCCTTTTTTTTCCCTTCTTGTTCTTGTCATTCTTGTTCTCGTTGTTGTTGTTCTTCTCTTTCTCTTCGTTCTCTTCCGTCCCTTTTCTTCTCCTTTTTCCTCTTAATCTTGTTTTTTAAATTTATATTCATCTCATCATCATCATCATCATCATCATCATCATCATCATCATCCTCCCCCTCCTCCTTATCATCATCATCATCGTCGTCGTCGTCGTCTTCGTCGTCGTCGTTATCATTATCGTCGCCGTTATCATCATCCTCATCGTCGTCGTCGTCGTCGTCGTCGTCGTCCGTCATCATTATTATCGTCGACGTCGTCGTTGCTGTCGTCTTATTTTGTCTAATTGCTCTTGTTTTTCTTCTCTTTCTTGCCAATTGTCATCATTATCATGATGCTTATTAACATTTCCACATGTTAGATTCGTCCCACTCCATTTCTGCCCTCTCTTCTTTGGCTTTTTTGGTGTTTGCTGTCCAAAATCAATGTTGTTGATATTTTCAGATCGACATTTTGAAGATGGCGTTGCAAGACTGGTTCTCCGGGGTCTGGAGCTTCTTCGTGGCTCTCTTTATCTGTTTGGGTATTTCTTTGCCTATGGAAGGTTACGGTGTCGAAACGCGCTGCATCCGTTCTCTCACGGGTTCAGTTTATTCATCTGGCGCTCTGGAAACGCAGCTGTCTTTCTCTTGCCTCAGCTGCCGATTGCAGTCACTCCATTGTACCACCTCGTTCCGTTTTGGTAGCTTCTTGAATTATGGTCCTTATCAGCTTTTGGCATAAAAAATTCACCATACAGGTCTTTTTCTTTTTTGTTCTTGCTGGGTTTACCTGTGCCCTGGTGGTCTCTCTCTCTCTCTCTCTCTCTCTCTCTCTCTCTCTCTCTCTCTCTCTCTCTCTCTCTCTCTCTCTCTCTTCCGTGCCTTCTCTCTCTTAGATTTAGAGTCTTCATCTGTATCTGCCTGTCCGTCTGTCTCTCTCCCACCCCTCCTCCCCCTCAGTTTATCTGAATCTCTTTCAAATATATCTCTCTATCCCCAATTCAGACCGCTTGCTCTCGTACTATCTTTGCGTCTGCCTGTCTGTTTCTGTCACCTCCACCCCCACCCCTCTTACCCCTTTACTTTTCCATCTCTGATCACGTCTTCTCCGACCTGCTATTGTTGCGAACATTATTTCCCAGTTTTGTGGCGTAAAGTTCTTCTTCTTCTTCTTCCTCTTCTTCTTCTTCTTCTTCTTCTTTTTTCTTTTCTTCTTCTTCTTCTTCTTCTTCTTCTTCTTCTAGTGATAGTTTTATTTGCATTTTGTAGTCTTCTTCTTTTTTCTTTTCTTCTTCTTGTTCTTTTCTTCTTCTTCTTTTGTTTTCTTTTTTTTGTGTCTTCTTCTTCTTCGTTCTTCTTCTTATTTCTTGTTCTTGTTCTTCGTTTTTCTTGTTCTTCTTGTTCTTCTTCCTCTTCTTCTTCGTAGTCTTCTTCTCCTTCTTCGTAGTCTTCTTCTTCTTCTTCGTAGTCTTCTTTTTTCTTCTTCGTAGTCTTCTTTTCGTCTTCGTAGTCTTCTTCTTCTTCTCTTCGTAGTCTTCTTCTTCTTTTTCTCTCCTTCGTCTTCTCTTCTTCTTCTTCTTCTTCGTAGTCTTGTCCTTGTTCTTGTTCTTGTTCTTGTTCTATCTTCTTCTTCTTCGTGTCTTCGTAGTCTTCGTCTTCTTCTTCTTCTTCGTGTTCCTGTCGAACTTCTTTTCCATCGTTGTCATGTCGGATGTGAAAAGGCGGGAGAGGGTGGACGGGTAAGTCTGGGGGCGTGGGGGTGAAAGGGTGTATGGAGCAGGAGGAGAAGGGGAGATCAAATCAAATCAAATCAGACAACGTTGCTTTAAGCAGGGGAGAAGGTGCACGGAAATAAAATGGTTGGAGGAGAGTGGATTGTGGGGCTCTACGATGAGTTTCGTTGTCAGAGTCCGGTCTGACTTTACATTTCTGCGAACACGAAAACAAACAAACAAACAAGCAAACAGACAAACAAACAGAAAAACTAACAGACAAATAGCCGAACAGCCAAACAAACAAGAAGTCAAAGAAACACACACACACACACACACACACACACACACACACACACACACACACACACACACACACACACACACACACCACACACACACACACACACACACACACACAACACCCCACACACACACACACACACACACACACACACACACACACACACACACCACCACACACACACACACACACACACACACACACCCCACACACACAACACAACACACACACCACACACACACACACACAACACACACACACACACCCCCACACCTGCTTCAAAGAGTGAAGGAGAAGGGAGGAGGCAAGGAGAAGTAGAATGGAGGAAGGACGGTGTGGGAGAGGATAGCAGGGGGTGGGGTGGGGGGAAGGGAGACAGAAAGGAGCAGGAAGGAGTGTATGAGTGTAGTGGCGGTGGGGTTGGGAGAGTGGTGGTGTACCTTTGATGTTCAAATGACCTATAACCCGGGATTCTGGCACGTTTATGGGGATTAGGGATTTCAGCTGATTAACAGGACTTGAGGTTATGTGACGAGTGACTGCAACGGTTTGATCAAGGCAAAGGTATGCCTGTGTTCTTACACATAAAGACACAGACACAAAGACTCAGACACAGACAGACAGAGAGAAAGACAGACATATACACACGCGCGCATACACACACACACACACATACACCAGCACACACACTCCTCGTACGTCCCCTACTCCTCCTGACAAAACCACACACAGATACATAGGCACAGACAGATACACAGACACAGAAACATAGCACAGACAGACAAACAGACAGATAGACACACGCACACACTCACACAGGAGGCACGCACGCATGCATGCACGCGCGCGCACACACACAACACGCACACACACACACACTCGTGCGCACGCGCTCTTCCAGTCCCCCATCTTATTGTATCACATATGTGCGCACCCGCGTTTATCCCCCCCTCCCCCTTCTTATCTGATCACACGCATACCTCCCTCCCCCCCTCTCTCTCTTTCTCACACATAACACAGGCACGTGCACGCACATTCCTCCCTACCGGCCCTGTTCTACCCAGATCCCTCCACCTCCGCTACACACACACACACACACACACACACTCTCTCTCTCTCTCTCACTCTCCTCTACACGTCACACACACACACACACTCTACACACACACACACTCACACACTCACACACACACACCACACACTCACACACACACACACCACACACACACACACACAACACACACACAACGCGCGCGCGCGCGCGCGCGCGGCCCCAACTCCTATCCCTGGACTCTTCCACCCTCCATGTCCTCCTCACCCTTCTTCTTTCCACCTCTGCCATCACACACCTCAGTCCAACCGTTGGCAATCATCATTCTAGAACCGGGGGGGGGGGGGGGGGGGGGGGGGGAGATAATCTCCACCAGTGGAACAGAGCGCTGCGAGTTAATCCACCGTGACTGCACACACAAGCCGGCCAATGGCCAACGGCTTGACCGCTGTCCTGCTTGACCTTAACCCAAATGCCGGACGTTCGCATGGTTAGCTCAATCTGGAAGGATTAGGGCAGATTCCATCAT
>CM065739.1:36255056-36262556 GCA_033310375.1 Conus canariensis
GTCACTCGCACTCTGTCTCCCTTTGTATGAAAGTTCCTCTGTCACTCTTTTTGTCCGTCTCTCTCTACCTAGCCTCGCTCCTCTGTGTGTGTGTGTGCGCGCGCGCGCGCGCGCGTGTGTGTGTATGTGTGTGCGTGCGCGCACGCGCACGTGTGTGTGTGTGTGTGTGGGGGGGGGGTGGGGGTGGGGACGGGCCGGTTGGTTGGCTTGTTGGGTAAAGCCTTGCTCTCTTGATACAAGGTATCGCTACCGCGCCAATCCTCCCGGCCACACTCATCCACAGCCACACACAGGATTTGTCTGGACGGGTCTGTCAGTCTGCTCTCTCTCTCTCTCTCTGTCGCTATTTCTGTCCGTCTCTGTCAGTCTGCCTGTCTCCTCCGTCCCTACCCCCCCCCCCCCCCCCCCCTGTGTGTGTGCGTGCACGCGAGCGCGCGCATGTGGGTGTGTGCGTGTGCTGTTGTGTGTGTGTGTGTGTGTGTGCGTGCGTGTATGGTGTGTGTGTGTGGTGTGTGTGTGTGTGTGTGTGGTGTGTGTGCGCGCGCGCGTGGTGTGTGTGTGTGTGTGTGTGTGTGTCGTGTGCGTGGTGGTTTGTGCGAGGTGTGTGGTGTGGTGTGGTGTGTGTGCATTTGACACGACTGTGTGTGTGTGTGGTGTGTGTGTGTGTGTGTGCGTGTGTGTGTGTGTGTGTGTGTGTGTGTTGTGTGTGTTGTGTGTGTGTGTGTGTGCGATTGAAATACAGCATCTCAAGCGTACCCAAGACAGAGGGCGACACACACATCTATCTCTCTTCATCCACCTGCAACAACGCTTACACCAATTCATCTCATCTGGCGTAGCTTCAAGAATGGGAGTTCCGCTAGCCTAATCCCCAAACGGATCACTCTTAATCTGCGCATGGACCATTTACGATGAAGGTCGGTTAACTCAGGGGCGGATTAAGAGGGGTGGGTGGGTGGGTGGGGGAGAGGGGAGGAAAGGGAATGGGACTGGGGGGGTTGGGGACGGGCCGGTTGGTTGGCTTGTTGGGTAAAGCCTTGCTCTCTTGATACAAGGTATCGCTACCGCGCCAATTCTCCCGGCCACACTCATCCACAGCCACACACAGGCCCGTCCTACACGCGGGGCAACATGTCCACAAGGAGCAGTCACTATATCAAGGTTGTCATAGGAGGCCGAAAGGAGGTGAAGAGGAGAGGAAGGTGAAGAGGAGAG
This sequence comes from Conus canariensis, assembly GCA_033310375.1. NCBI lineage: Eukaryota > Metazoa > Mollusca > Gastropoda > Neogastropoda > Conidae > Conus > Conus canariensis. The sequence continues at coordinate 36,256,272 of CM065739.1, forward strand.
GAAGGGAAGAGGAGAGGAAGGTGAAGAGGAGAGGAAGGGGAAGAGGAGAGGAAGGTGAAGAGGAGAGGAAGGTGAAGAGGAGAGGAGGGGAAGAGGAGAGAAGGGGAAGAGGAGAGGAAGGGAAGAGGAGAGGAAGGGAAGGGGAGAGGAGGGGAAGAGGAGAGAAGGGGAAGAGGAGAGGAAGGGAAGAGGAGAGGAATGGAAAGAGGAGAGGAGGGGAAGAGGAGAGAAGGGGAAGAGGAGAGGAAGGGAAGAGGAGAGGAATGGAAAGAGGAGAGGAGGGGAAGAGGAGAGAAGGGGAAGAGGAGAGGAAGAGGAGAGGAAGGGGAAGAGGAGAGAAGGGAAGAGGAGAGAGGTGAGAGGAGAGAAGGGAAGAGGAGAGGAGCGGAGAGAGAGGAGAGGAAAGGGAGGAGAGGAAGGGGAGAGGGGAAGGAAGGGAGAGGAAGGGAAGAGGAGGAGGGGAGAGGAGAGAAGGGGAAGAGAGAGGAGGGAGAGGGAGAGAAGGGAGAGGAGAGGAGAAGGAGAGGGAGAAGAGAGGAGAGGAAGAGGAGGAGAGGAGAGGAGAGGGAAAGGAGGAGGAGGAAGGGAGAGGAGAGGAAGGGAGGAGAGGGGAAGAGGAGAGGAAGAGGGAAGAGGAGGAGGGAGGGAAGGGAGGAGAGAGGAGGAGGAAGGAAGGGAAGGAGGAGAGGAAGGAGGAAGAGGAAGAGGGAGAAGAGGAGAGAGGAGGAAGGGAGGGAAGAGGAGAGGAAGGGGAAGAGGAGAGGGAGAGAGGAGAAGAGGAGAGGAAGGAGGAGAGGAAGGAGAGAGGAGGAGGAAGAGGAGAGAGGGAGGGAAGGAGGAGGAGAGGGAAGGAAGGGGGGAAGAGAGGGAAGAGGAAGAGAGGAGAGGAAGGGGAGAAGGAAGAGGAAGAGGGAAGGAGAGGGAAGAGGAGAGGAAGAGGAGAGGAAGGGAAGAGGGAGAGAGGAGGAGGGAGGAGGGAGAGGAGAGAGAGGGAAGGAGGAAGAGAAGGAGAGGAGAGGAGAGGAGGGAAGAGGGAGAGGAGGGGAAGAGGAAGGAGGAGGGAAGAGGAGGAGGAAGGAGGAGGAGAGGAGGAGAGGAGAGGAAGGGGAGAGGAGAGGGGAGAGGGAGGAGGGAAGGAGGGGAGAGGAGAGGAAGGGGAAGAGGAGAGGAGGGAGGAGGAGGGAAGAGAGGAAGGAGAGGAGGAGAGGAGGGAAGAGGAGGGAGGAAGAGGAGAGAGGAGAGAAGAGGAGAGGAAGGGGGAGAGGAAGGGAAGGAGGAGAAGAGGAAGGAAGAGGAAGAGGAGGAGAGAGAGGAGGGAAGAGGAGAGGAGGGAGAGGAGGAGGGAGAGAGAGGAGAGGAAGGGAGGGAGAGGAGGGAAGGAAGGAGAGGAAGGGAGAGGAAGGGGAGGGAGGGAGAGGAGAGGAAGAGGAGGAAGAGAGAGAGGAGGGAGAGAGGAGGGAGAGAGGAAGAGGAGAGGAGAGGAAGGAGGAGAGGAGAGGGGAAGAGGAGAGGAAGGGAAGAGGAGGAGGAGAGAGAAGAGGAGAGGAGGAAGAGGAGGGAAGGGAGAGAGAGGAGGAGGAAGGAGGAAGAGGAGGAGGAGGGAGAGGAGGAGAGAGGAAGGGAGAGGAGAGGAAGGGAAGAGGAGAGGAAGGAGGAGAGGAGAGGAGAGAGAAGGGAAGAGGAGAGAAGGAAGAGGAAGAGGAGAGGAAGAGGAAGAGGAGGGGAAGAGGAGAGGAAGAGGAGAGGAGGAGAGAGAAGGGGAGAGGAGAGGAGAGGGAGAGGAGAGAGGAGGGGAGAGGAGAGGAGAGGAGGAGAGGAAGAGGGAGAGGAAGGAGGAGAGGGAAGAGGAGAGGAGGGAGAGGAAGAGGGAAGAGGAAGGAGGAAGAGGAAAGGGAAAGTGAAGGGAGAGAGGGAAGAGGAAGGGAGAGGAAGAATGGGAATGAGGCATGTCGAGAGAAGAGAGAGGTAAGAGGATCGGTAGGGACGAAGAGTAAGGAATGAAGCAGGGAACGAGCGAGAGAGGAATGAGGGGCGATGGGTGAAGGGGAAGAGGTGAGAAGCCTAGCGAATACGAAAGAGGATGGTAGAGGTCAGCGAGAGAGGAGGGAAAATGAGCGTGAGGGGTAAGAGGACGAATAGGAGGATGGAGACAGATGGGGCAAGAAGAGAGCGAGGGAAGAGGAGGAAGCAGAGAGCAGGATGAGTGCAGGGAAGAAAAAGGAGTAGGAGGTGAAGAGGAAAGAGGAGGGATGAGGGAGAGGAAGATGAATGACGGAAGAGGGGAAGGAGAGGGAGAGGAGGAACGAAGGAAGAGAGGGAGCGGAGGAGAGGAAGGAGGGAAGAGGGAGAGGGGAAGAGGAGAGAAGGAGGAAGGAAGGGAAGGAGGAGAGGAGGGAGGGAGGAAGAGAGGGAGGAAGAGGAGAGGAAGGGGCGAAGAGAGGGAGGAGGGAAGGAGGGAGGAAGGAAGGGAAGGAAGGAGGGAGGAAGAGGGAGAAAAGGAGAGGAAGAGAAGAGGAGGAAAGGAAGGGAGAGGAAGGGGAAGAGGAGAGCAGGAAAGAGAGGAAGGAGAGGAGTGAGGAAGAGGGAGAGGGGAGGAAGGGGAAAGAGGAGAGGAATGGGGAGAGGAAGAGAAGAGGAGAAAGGGGAAGAGGAGAGAGAGGAGGAGGAGAGGAAGGGAAGAGGAAGGAGGGGAAGAGGAAGAGGAAGAGGAAAGGGAGAGAAGGAAGATGGGAAGGAAGGGAGAGAGGAAGGATGAGGAGAGGAAGGAAGAGGAGAAGGAGAGGAAGAGAGGAAAGTGATGGAACCTAAACGCCATAGGGGGTAAAATTATAGGGAAGAAGGAAGAGGTACTCAACATGTGCATCGCACACTCTCCTCCCCCCCTCCCCCTCCTCCTTATACGCCAACCACGACCTCGCATCAGCGCCCGACACTCCGCTCCCCACGCCCACCAGTCATGCCCGCATCGTGCCTTTTCCCCTCCCCCCCCACCTCCTTTCCCATATGACGCCTTGCATCAACAGCCCTTTACCCCAATACACCCACTATGACTTGCTCTTTGTCCACCGCCCCTTTACCCCATCACCCACCATGACTCTCGCTTTGTGCACCGCCCTTCCCCAATACACCCACTATGACTCACGCTTTGTGCACACCCTTTACCCAATACCCCACCACTAGCTGTCCCTTTTCCGTACACCACCCCCCTTTACCCCTAATACACCCACCATGACTCACGCTTTGTGCACACCCCTTTACCCAATACACCCACTATGACTCACGCTTTGTGCACCCCTTTACCCAATACACCCACCATGACTCACGCTTTGTGCACACCCCTTTACCCCAATACACCCACCATGACTCACGCTTTGTGCACACCCCTTTACCCAATACACCCACCATGACTCACGCTTTGTGCACACCCCTTTACCCCAATACACCCACCATGACTCACGCTTTGTGCACACCCCTTTACCCAATACACCCACCATGACTCACGCTTTGTGCACACCCCTTTACCCAATACACCCACCATGACTCACGCTTTGTGCACACCCCTTTACCCTAATACACCCACTATGACTCACGCTTTGTGCACACCCTTTACCCTAATACACCCACATGACTCAGCTTTGTGCACACCCTTTACCCTTACACCCACCATGACTCACGCTTTGTGCACACCCCTTTACCCTAATACACCCACCATGACTCACGCTTTGTGCACCCCTTTACCCAATACACCCACTATGACTCACGCTTTGTGCACACCCCTTTACCCAATACACCCACCATGACTCACGCTTTGTGCACACCCCTTTACCAATACACCCACCATGACTCACGCTTTGTGCACACCCCTTTACTAATACACCCACCATGACTCACGCTTTGTGCACCCCTTTACCAATACACCCACTATGACTCACGCTTTGTGCACACCCCTTTACCCAATACACCCACCATGACTCACGCTTTGTGCACACCCCTTTACTCCAATACACCCACCATGACTCACGCTTTGTGCACACCCCTTTACCTAATACACCCACTATGACTCACGCTTTGTGCACACCCCTTTACTCAATACACCCACATGACTCACGCTTTGTGCACACCCCTTTACCCCAATACACCACTATGACTCACGCTTTGTGCACACCCCTTTACTCTAATACACCAATGACTCGCTCTTCATCTGTGCTCCGTCTGCCCCAATTAGACACCAGTGTCACGCCCTTCACCCACGCACCAAGAGCGCTAAAAAAAAACACCCCACCATGTAACGACCTTAATCTTGTGCCCCCCCCCCCTCCGCCTCATTGACTCCATTTCACGCCTTCAATCGCGACACCATTGCCCCATACGCCCACCTGCCCACCACAACCCTCTATCCGTGCCGTCTCTGCCCCAGTAAGACCCATGTCATGCCCTTCATCTGCCCCAACACACCTACCATGCCACGCCCTTGATTTACATCAACATATTTCCAATCGCATACAGCTTTACAGCAAATGTCAAAATTTGAACAGCAGCAAACCAGAGCTTGTTGTGTGTACAAAATGTCATGCCCTGAAGTGCGTGACATGGTGGGCGTCTTGTGGCAGAGGTGCCACGGATGAATGTCACGGTCTTCCTCCGCGCCCCCTCTGCCACAGTGCACCATGCCCTCTGCTCTAATTAGGCATCCACGTCACGCCCTTCATCCGCGCCCCCTCTGCCACAATGCACCCACCATATCATGCCCTCTGCGCCAAGAAGACATTCACGTCACGTCCTTCATGCGTGCCCCCTCTGCCCAGGAGGCCCACCATGTTATGCCCTTCATGCGCGCCCCACTGGCCTAATAAGACTCCACATCATACCCTTCACCGGCGCCCCATCTGTCCCAAAGCGCCCACTATATTATGCCTTTCATGCCCATCTGCCCCAATACGCCCACCCACGTCACGCCCTTTATCAGCGTCCCTCTGCCCAATCCCCCCATCTGTCATGCTCTACATCCATGCGCCCCTTGCAAACAGTACGTCTACCAACGACACGTTCTTCGTCCGCGCTCCTTCTGCCCCAATACACGTTCTCCACCCATGCTCCCTCCCCCCTTTGCAACAATACGTCTGACCACGTCACGTTCTTCATCCGCGTTCCCTCTGTCCCGATACACCCACCCGTGTCACGCAGGCCCTGCATCTACGCCCCCTCCCTCTCCCAATACGCCCACCCACCTCACGCCTTCATCCACAATCCCATGCCAATAACATACGGTCTGCATCCATGTCTCCCGTACCCCCACACATGATACTTTAATTTGCTCCCTCCCCCCTCCTACAACCCGCTTCCTTCACACACCTATCCATAACTCGCCGTGTCCGTGTAATTTGCCCCCCCCCCCACCCCCTCCCCACAGTTTGGTCATCCATGTTACGCCTGCTTACAAGCTCCCTCCTCCTCCCCATTTTCCGCCCCCCCCCCCCCCGTGTGCATCAACTACCCCATCCCTCACGCATATGCGTCCATCCATTTCTCATGTTGCGTTCCCTCTACCCCACCCCACTCCGGTTGACCCACCCATGTCATGCCCTTCATCCTGTGCCCCCTCTTACCCAGTCCAACCACCATGTCCACGCCCTTAACCTGTGTCCAGCCTTCATCTGTGCCCCTTTTACCCAGTCCAACCACCATGTCCACGCCCTTAACCTGTGTCCACGCCCTTCATCCTGTGCCCCTCTTACCCAGTCCAACCACCATGTCCATGCCCTTAACCTGTGTCCACGCCCTTCATCCTGTGCCCCCTCTTACCCAGTCCAACCACCATGTCCATGCCCTTAACCTGTGTCCACGCCCTTCATCCTGTGCCCCCTCTTACCCAGTCCAACCACCATGTCCATGCCCTTCATCCTGTGCCCCTTTTACCCAGTCCAACCACCATGTCCATGCCCTTCATCCTGTGCCCCCTCTTACCCAGTCCAACCACCATGTCCATGCCCTTCATCCTGTGCCCCCTCTTACCCAGTCCAACCACCATGTCCACGCCCTTAACCTGTGTCCACGCCCTTCATCCTGTGTCCCCTCTTACCCAGTCCAACCACCATGTCCACGCTCTTAACCTGTGCCCCTCTTACCAGTCCAACCACCATGTCCACGCCCTTAACCTGTGCCCCCTCTTACCCAGTACAACCACCATGTCCACGCTCTTAAGCTGTGCCCCCTCTTACCCAGTCCAACCACCATGTCCACGCCCTTAACCTGTGCCCCCTCTTACCTTGTCCAACCACCATGTCC
>CM065739.1:36280056-36282556 GCA_033310375.1 Conus canariensis
GGTGTGGACAGACTAAAAGTGTTCAGAGTGACACGCTGGAGCCTGGTCTTCAAGCGACTTAGACGACAGGAGAGATCGGAAAACATCCCTTGTTCAACGTGCGACCGGCGAAGGGGAACAACAGAGACAGGTGCAACAGAAGCATGGTAAGAGGATCCGAAAACTTGATTTTAACGAGGTTTGATCATCAGGACTAGAAAAGATTCTACGTTATCTGGTGTACAATTGACAGAGGAGCCCATGAAAGTTGAGACAGCTTCTTCATTAAGACAGGAACGGAAGGAACCGATTCTCCTGCGCTCGACGTGGAAGGTGGAAGGAAAGCATGGGTAAGAGAGATGTTGAAACAAGTTTCGTCAACTAATACACCCAGATTCTCTCCCATTGAGAAAATCTCATTTTTTTGCTGGTCTTGTTGACATGCTAAAGAAAGAACATATCTGTGAAAGAAAGGGAAAAAGAAATGAAAGAAAGAAAGAAAGAAAGAGAGGGGGGGGGGGGGGGGGAAAGGGGTGGAAGTTGGTGGCGGCAGTTCTAAAACCGATGCTGGAGATAGAAAAAGAGTTGTGGCCGTCATAACTCTCCACAAGACGCTGCTATGTAATGGAATAAGGAGCCTAAAAACAACAACAAACAACACAACAACAACAACAACAACAACCGCACATAAAAACACCGATCGTTTCAGACGAGCTTCCAAAGTCCATGATCATTGCTAAGTATTACCATTATGTGCATTCTATACATTCTTCAACATCCCATTTGTATATATCGCAAATCCAGTATGGTCCAATGAGAAGAGAAAAAAAAAACAACTATATGGTTTAACAGCTACATATTTTAGTGCAAAAAGGGAGCTGAGGGGTAGGTGGGGGTGGGGTGGGGAGCGTGCAAACCAAAGAGAGAGGAAAAGATGAAATTCGACTTCGATGGAAGGCAAATAAGATACAACTTGTATAACAAAAAACAAACTGAGCATGCACGAAATGTAGGCTACACGAGATGGTCGAAGATCAGCAGCAATGAGAAACAGAGGAGCAGCCTTGCTTGTTCATCCCCTAATGCCCCCAGCTGACTGCCGAGTTTTAGCATGAAAGAGCTATCACATAAATATGTTCCTTTATTTCCGTGTACAGTGACTGTCACGCCTTCTGATCCTGACGATCTCAGTGAGCAGTAACTCAATTCATTACACTGATCGATGAAAAAAAGACAAAACCGCGAAGAATATGGAAAACACACTAGAAAAAGAAAAAAAACGAAACCGCTGTTCAAACCACATAAACCTAAAAACAAATGGAGAGAGAGAGAGAGAGAGAGAGAGAGAGAGGAGAGAGAGAGAGAGAGAGAGAGAGAGAGAGAGAGCAATCGTTAGGCCTATGTTGAGATTAATTCATGTATGGCAAGATCCAATGGCTGACGTACTTAGCATGGCTTAATTTCATGTGTCCTAAGATGCCAGTCGTCCAACTTGTGTAACATGCATTGACTTTCATGACTATATGCATGCCATTCCCGCCCCCTCCCTCCCTCCCTCCTCTTCCTCCTCCTCCTCCTCTCTCTCTTTCTCTGTGTGTGTGTGCGTGTGTGTGTGTGTATGGTGTGTGTGTGTGTGTGTGTGTGTGTGTGTGTGTGTGTGTGTGGTGTGCGCACGCGTGTGTGTGTGTGTGCGCGTGCGCATATATATATATATATATATATATATATATATATATATATATATTGTGTGTGTGTGTGTGTTGTGTGTGTGTGTGTGTGTGTGTGTGTGTGTGTACGCGCGCGTGTGTGTGTGTGTTCGTGTGTGTGTGCGCGTGTGCGTGTGTGTATGTGTGTATGCTGACAGAAAGTTCTGTCCTTTGCGTAGTGACAGCCCTGGAATGGCTCCTGCTGGTCGGCTGGACTTCAACAAAATGCCAGTGACTGAATCAACAACACAGACGCTGATATGTGGGTTTATTTCCCAAGGTATTCCACAATTCTAAGCTGACGAGAAAAAAACCCAGATGCTGTCACATTTTCAATGCCTACAACATCAGGGTGGACAGGCTGCTGGTACTAGGTGTGTAAAGATACTTTACACTTTACAGAGTAAGCAACACAAGGTCAGGCGTGAGACGGGTATCCTACACTTTACGGCGAAAGTAACATAACGCCATGTGCACCGGGTATCCTACACTTTACGGCGAAATTAGCCTAGTGTCAAGCGGGCACCGGGTATCCTACACTTTACGGCGACATTAGCATAGTGTCAAGCGGGCACCGGTATCCTACACTTTACAGCGAAAGTAATATAACGCCATGTGCACCGGGTATCCTACACTTCACGCAAAATTAACATAGTGTCAGGCGTGCACCGGGTATCCTACACTTTACGGCGAAAGTAACATAACGCCATGTGCACCGGGTATCCTACACTTTACACAGCGAAATTAACATGGTGTCAGGCGTGCACCGGTATCCTACACTCTACGGCGAAATTAACATAGTGTCAGGCGTGCAC
>CM065739.1:36287556-36300056 GCA_033310375.1 Conus canariensis
GAGAGAGAGAGAGAGGCAGGCAATAAATGTCTGTGACTAGGTAAGTGTATGCATAATGTGGTTATCTAAGTGCATATAGATGACCCTCTAAGCATCCCTACAACATAACTGCAAACAGCATTCCTCATTTACAAAGTGTAAAATATGTTATTATGGCGTTATCACATTTAACTGGCTTGCCACAATCAATATTTAAAGTAGTTATTTGCGTGGATTCAGCGTCTGTTCTGCGTGGCGTTGTATCCACAGGTGAAGGGCGACCTAAGGGGATGATAACTGTAGTGAAGTCATACAAACTGGGCATCATCAATCTTAATTCAAGGTTGGTCAGTTACAATACCATACAATACAATTTGTCACGCAAATGGTGCGTAAGCTGAATCATGTAAAACCATAGTTCTGTCTTTTACTTACTTCGCCAAATTCTATTACCACCAACAAAATACGGGTACCTCTCACCAAAGAATATCACATTCAAATTTAGCTTTTGTTTTCAATTTTTGTTTAGTCAGTATCTTATTCTGATGCCAAAGAATGTTTTCACATCATATTTCTCAAAATGTATTCTCTTATAAAAATCGCTCATGATCATTTTTCTCTATAATCGCACATTCTGTGTGTTGCTCAAGTAAGCTGAACTTCCGACGCACCACCGGCACACAAGAGTTTTGTCCACCACGAAATTTCCACAACAGTTCGACTTAATCTCTCTCTCTCTCTCTCTCTCTCTCTCTCTCTCTCTCTCTCTCTCTCTCTCTAGCCATATTGTCATTGGTTTTGTCACACCACCTAACCTTTTTATTATTTTCACAGCCTACCATGACTCCAAGCCTAAATTTTTTGTTGTAGGTCGCGACAGTGGAAAATGTCCTGTTCCTCCAATTATCTCTAAACATCTTTTATTTGCCGTTTCAGCACACCGTTTGGGCAGTACTTCACGTACACCTTTTGGTTAATTTTAAGTGCCTTTTTTTTTTTTTTTTTTTTTTTTTAAATGTGCGTGGCAGTGTGATTTTTCATGGTAGCCACAGGCACACACCACCGGGGATGGTGGTGGTGGTGGTGGTGGTGGTGGTGGTGGTGTGTGTGTGTGTGTGTGTGTGTGTGTGTGTGTGTGTGTGTGTGTGTGTTTTGCATAAATGCCTCTTTACAGGACTCGTTTTTGGTCCTCTCCCCCCCCCCCACCCCCATCCCAACCCCCCCTACCCCCCCACACACCAATCCTTCTGCACTTCCTGTTCCCTTCCCCGCTCCCTCCATCTTCCTTTCCCACCAAAGAATGCTTTGGATAAGAACAGGAGGAACTGCACACAGTATTCAGAATATAGCCGCGTTCCTACCGATGGGCACGTCAGGACATGTGCTTTATGCAGCAATAAAAGTGATTGCTATGATCATGATGATGATGAAGCTGTTGATGGTAATGTTCTTGCAGCGGCTGCTGCTGCTGCTGTTGTTGTTGCTGCTGCTGCTGCTGTGATGTTGATTTCGCCGTTTCATCATCAGATGTATTGCTGTCACGCACCTTGTTCCGAGTACCCCAATCACGAGAGAGAGAGAGAGAGAGAGAGAGAGAGAGAGAGAGAGAGAGAGAGAAGAGGGAGAGAGAGAGAGCACGCGCGCACGTGGTGTGTGTGTGTTTGTGTGTGTGTGTGTGTGTGTGTGTGTGTGTGTGTGTGTGTGTGTGTGTGTGTGTGTGTACAACTGTTTCAAACCAATATAGAAGGTAGCAGTGGCGTTCACGGCGACTGGCGGATAATTCAAGGGAGACCATATCGCCACAGTCCACCAAATTGGGTTGAATTTTCCCCCTTGGATCGAACTCTAATCAAATTATTAACCTACACGCCCAGCCGTACTTAATTATATTAATATGCGCAAATGAAAGTATGCGCACGTACACACACGGAAACGCGCGTGCGCGTGTATACATAAATTTCTCTCTCTCCTCTCTCTCTCTCTCTCTCTCTCTCTCTCTCTCTCTCTCTCTCTCTCTCTCTCTCTCATACAAACGTGCAACACTGACGAGTCCAACTCCAAGCCTAATCTCAAACGGTATTCTTCTCCACCACTCCATTCTCCCACCCCTTACCCGCTTCACCCTATCACCCCCCTCCCCCCATCCCTTTCTCTCTCCCTGCCCACCCCATTTGTAGACACCCCGTCGGTCTGGACGGTGTCTTGCCCAACGAGGTGTCTCACACACTCTCACCCAGCAAGGGGGGCCGCTTGGATATAGGAGCAGCACTGCTTCTGGACACAGAGACGATTGTGACACGTGACGTGACGTGAGGGAGAATGAGAATGGCGTGGGTTCCATCTACCAATCAGGGAAACGCTACTACTATCTTTGGTTCAACGGGATGAATGTAAATGCTGAACATCATTAGAAGTGATTGGTAGTTTTTATTTATTTATTTACTTATTTATCTATTTGTTTATTTATTTATTTATCTATTTATTTATTTAACCTTTGGTTGTTACCAGTTTCAACATGTCAACGATTTACACGAATTTAATGTCAGTAATAGTATGATTCTTGATTGAACAGAACACAAACAAGTCGCAAAACGTACACATTGTAAGACATCATTTTAAAGAGAAATAAATGCAGTTTCCTTTTTAAAAAAAATCAACAAAAACCAGAAAAACCTGTGGCTGAATATGTTATTTATTCATTTTCATATTATTTATTTATTTATTGTAATTCTTGATTATTGTGTGAGTACGGCACCACATTTTGTTATTAAATTGAAAAATGACCAAAAATATTTTGATTCAATTCATGAACTGAGTTGTTTTATGATGTTAAGGATCCATTGCAGTCCATTTCAGGTAAATTGGTTGGTATTTATTGTGCTGAGACTACTGTATAAAACAGCTCTCAGCTCCGGAATTCTTCAGTTTACACATGCACAGCTGGACAAAGTTTGGTAATCAATAGTATACAAGGAAATGTCAGTTAAAAAGAGATTTATGAAAAGCTTGCCCTAAAGGGGTTCATAACTGAAAGTTAAAAAAAAATAATCCGTGCATAATGTTTTCAAACTTTGAAAATAAACACAAGAGCAGATGCGTGCATGCACGCAGAGCGTCTCTCTCTCTCTCTCTCTCTCTCTCTCTCTCTCTCTCTCTCTCTCTCACACACACACACACACACACACACACACACACACACACACACACATTCAAACGCGCGCGCACCCACATATTCTCTGTCTGTCTGTCTGTCTGTCTGTCTGCCTCAGACAACACACACACACACACACACACACACACACACACACACACACACACCCAAATGTGAAAAAGCTCCGGGTGCATTCCATGTCACGCACCACACACTATAAAACATGTTACAAAGTGCTGGGACTTGCATGATGTCAGACATAAACACTTCACAGCAGACTCCATGAAACTCTTGTTCAGAAATAATTTCTACCTGACGTGTGTGTGTGTGTGTGTGTGTGTGTGTGTGTGTGTGTGTGTGTGTGTGTGTGTGTGAGTGTGTGTGTGTGTGTGTGTGTGTGTGTGTGTGTGTGTGTGTGTGTGTTTTGAGTTTCTGAACCATTTTTTCCTCTGATCTGCAATGTTACAGCGTGTTTTCTTTTATTTTAAACCTTGATTTTTTTCCCATTGACTTGCATTTGTATGTGCATCTTTATCTTAGATATATTTTGAAAGTTGACTTTAACGAGGTGACAACCCTGGTATGGCCCTTTGCAGTTGGCTGGGCTATGAGCAACATGTATCTCTGTTTGTCACTCTGTCAAACCCGAATGGCAATGTTCGAGACCGTCACGTTGATGTTGGATAGCAAACAAAAAAAAAAAAAAAATTTTTTTCGGCTCATAAATCGCATCTGGTGTCAAATTGTGTTATTCTGGTCATCAGATGTAAGTGTCATGGTTTAAATTTTAACGAATCTCAAGGTGGTGAATTGGTCTTTTTTGTTTGTTTGTTTGTTTGTTTGTTTTTATATCAGTCTCCCTTTTCGTAGAGGTCGGTCTGGGTGATTCGTCCAATTCTGTCAACTTCCTTCCCAATAGACGATGTTCAGAAATCCGCAAGGGAGGTAATCTGTGTTAGCGTCCGCGTTCAGCAAAGTGACTCCGCCCTTTTCCTGGGACAGACGATGATTCTGGGCACGCCCAAAGCAATTTTGTCCTATCAGTCAGTTTAACAATTCAATCAGACAGAAAACACATGCCAAAACATGGGTGTGAAATGATGCTTGGCCCTTAAATTGAGAAAAGGTAACACTGTTTGAATTGGAAAGACATGGGCTATGGCCCTTACATTGAGAAAAGGTAACACTGAATTGGAAAGACATGGGCTATGGCCCTTACATTGAGAAAAGGTAACACTGAATTGGAAAGACATGGGCTATGGCCCTTACATTGAGAAAAGGTAACACTGAATTGGAAAGACATGGGCTATGGCCCTTACATTGAGAAAAGGTAACACTGAATTGGAAAGACATGCGCTATGGCCCTTACATTGAGAAAAGGTAACACTGGATTGGAAAGACATGGGCTATGGCCCTTACATTGAGAAAAGGTAACACTGGATTGGAAAGACATGGGCTATGGCCCTTACATTGAGAAAAGGTAACACTGAATTGGAAAGACATGGGCTATGGCCCTTACATTGAGAAAAGGTAACACTGAATTGGAAAGACATGGGCTATGGCCCTTACATTGAGAAAAGGTAACACTGAATTGGAAAGACATGGGCTATGGCCCTTACATTGAGAAAAGGTAACACTGAATTGGAAAGACATGGGCTATCTTCCATGCATTATCGTCCGCTGTTTCTTTTCCCCCCAAACAGGTCTCTTCAGCCCCATCAGTCAGCTGAACAATTCAATCAGAGAGAGAAAATGTCAAAATATGGATGTGACTGTGCCTGTGATGCAGACACTGTGTTACAAACAGTTCACCTTCACTTATCATCATCATCATCATCATCATTATTATTATGGTTATTATTATCATTCTTCTTCTTCTTATTATTATTATTGTTATTATTATCATCAATCGAGTCAGATCTGTATGCTTTGACTTTAATGTGACGCTTGTTTACCAACGGACGATCATGCCCCATAAACCGAGAAAAGGTAACTCTATTTGCAATGAAAGAAAATGCATTACCTTCTCCTTTTTTCCCCCCACAGAACAGGTGTGAAGAGAGTGCAGGATTCAGCCACTTCTGTTCACTACGACAACAAGGCATGAAGGGTCCTGCTCGAATGACCAGGAAAGGCGGAAGCATCCCTTGTTGATCATGATTATGCCTTTGGAGGGAACTACTCCTATCTTCATGATTCCAGCGTCGGCTATGGAACTAGCTAAAGTTATTCCAAATGAGGGGGGGGGGGGGGGGGGGGGGGGGGGGGGGGGGGGGGGGGGGGGGGGTTGAGTAGAGCGCCGGAACCGTGATCCTGGGGTTGCGGGTTCGAACTTCGGTACAGGGGAATTTTTCCCTCGGAGTTAACATTGGTTCTGACCCCATTCCCCGTACAGTCCTTCGAATGAGACTATAAACCGAGGTTCCGGGTGTGAACGCACGCATAACATCTTGCACACACGTAAAATCCCATCACCAACTTTCGGAAGAGAAGGCCAGCTTGGCCCAACGGTATGGATGACACGTTACATATAGCATGCACTTTCCCCGAAGTTGGAGTATGGCTGCCTTAATGGCGGGATAAAAAAAAAACAAAAAACAGTCATACACACAAAACTCCACTCCCTTTGTTGGGTAGATGGGATTAATCCTTGCCTGTCTGTACAGGGAGTGTCCTCAGGAATATCAGCCTGCGTACGCGGAACCTCCCCCCCCCCCCCCCCCTCCCCAGACCGTTTAACCTTCGTTGTGCGGGATTAGAAACTAGACTGTTTAAACTCCGTCCTGTCGAATTAGAAACTACACTGTTCAACGTTTGTCCTTGTGGTTTTCTTACTTCAGTCTACGTGTAATATAACACCTGCGTAAAACCCCGTAAATAAAAGATTCATTCATTCACCCCGACTCTTTTAGTTATAGATATTAATACGTGTGTCGAGCACCCTGATTCGCTAAATTCTCTAAACAGTGTTGTGATTGGTGTACAGAGGCATCAGATTTCATCTGTTTATCAGTAAGTCCATGGGCACTGTAACTGGACGGACCTAGTGGTACTCCCCCAGGACAGGAAATGCTCGCAACGTTTGTGTTTGAGGTCATTGAAACATGAGCCTATCTACCGCTCAAGCTACAAAAGAAAAGGCGGTTAGAGCTCCCTCCCCCCCCCCCCCCGCCCCCCCTTCCTTCCCCGCTTCCTCCATCCCAACCCCCTCTTTTCACACTGTGAACAGGAGTGAGCACTCGTTCCAGCCAGTTCCGTAAAACCCGGAACTGTTGAGAGTGCTTGAACGGGAAGATCGGGTCCCTACAATCCAGCTCCAATTCCAGCACTTAACGGATATGTTTCTCAGACCGTTCCTCGAATTTCCATGATCAGCGCCGCAGGTGCCTGTATCGCTCAGGCCTGGCTGACGCCGGGATATCTTATGGTAGGAAGCATAAGGGTATAGCCCTTTCACGTAGCCTCAGGAGAGAATGGAGTTTTTGACTGATCCGAATGAATATATATATATATATATATATATATATATACATACATACATACACATATACATGTATATATATATACATATATATGTGTATATATAGATATATACATATAAATTGATGGCTCTCAATGTCATGCCTTCGTGCCTTCGTGGTGAGCTCAGTTTCAACGCCTTCATACCTCCATACCCCCATCCCCCTTTCTCAACTTCCCCCCCCCCCCCGCCCCTCAAATCTTCTCCCAGGTCCATGATCGTAACAAGATAGTGTCGCAGTCCTCAGTGTCAGAAAATTCCCGGGGAATGTCGCTGGGTGGACGATGGGAGGGGGGGAGGGAGGGGGGAATGTAGTGTGTGTGGAGGTGGGGGGGGGGGGGGGAGAGGGATGAGAAAGGAGCAGAGGATGTCAGAGAGGTAATGGTGGTGATGGTGGTGGTGGTGGGGGTGCAAAGCAATGTATATTTGATACACAACACCAGACAAGAGAATTTTCAGCGAACACGACTTCTCCTTACGTTAGAAATAAAAAATGTATAATTTATGCCCCAATTTCACTTGTCTGCTCTGCATTGTGTTTTAGATAAGCGTTATTTTGCACTCTATTTTGCCTATGTTTGTATTTTGGATGAATTTCATCAAAGCCGCAGGCTGCTCTTGTTCGTCTGCCAAGGATAAATAACAAACATCTTTGTTTTGTGCTATGTTACTGTCTCAGTCTTGTCTGTTTAGTTTGGTCAAGGACACGCCCCTTTTTTGCCGTGGGTTCTTTCCAGTGCGTTAGTTCAGCGTGTTGTAAACAATGAATCTCGGCTTGTCAATTCATCTAATCCACTCAGACTACCACTGAAAGGATAGATGAGAGAAGAAGATTAAAAAAATCCAAACTACCCCCCCCCCCCCCCCCCACACACACACACACACACACACACACACACACACACACACCACACACACACCCCCCCCCCCCTCCCCCCCCCCCCCCCCCAACACGGCTTAGCAACTACAAAATGTCAACATTTTTAAACCCTTGAAATTTTACAAACTCCAGGAAAATTAATTACTTTATAATAATTATCACTTAGTGAGCAATTTCAAGTAGCTTCACAATTAAAAAAAAAACAAAACCTATTCATGCCTTCACTTCGTGAGCAGTAAACAATGACCTCACAATGTTCTTACCTCACAATGTTCTATGTTCAAAGGAAATGAAAAAAATAACTAAAACAACAACAACAAAACACCCGACTGAAAGTTCCTGGATTCCCCCTGTGATCCGGCCTTCATGCCCCTCCCCCCTCCCCCTCCCCTCGATGGTTTCAAGTTCAATGTTAATCATCATAGCCCAGCCTACCACACAGACCAGGCAGGCAGGACAAAGTCACAAACCAAGAGGTGTTAGATATAGCTGGCTTGACAAGCATTGAGTCAATGTTGCTGAAGGCTCAGCTACGCTGGACTGGGCACGTCATCAGAATGGACGACAGCCGCATCCCCAGACAACTGATGTATGGTGAGCTCAAACAAGGCTCAGGCAGACAGGGAAGGCCCAAACTGAGATACAAAGATAGCCTTTAGAGCAATCTCAGATGGTGCGGCATCCAGCCTCGCGAGCTCGAAACCCTTGCTGCTGACAGATCATCTTGGAGGTCCCTCACCTTCAAAGCAACAGCTGCCTTCGAAGAGGACAGAAGACTGCGTCTCGCTGCTGCAAGGGACAGACGACACAGAGCCTCGTCCTCCTCAATCCAAAACTCAGACTATCGATGTGTCGTCTGTGGGCGCCTGTGTGCTTCCAGCTTCGGGCTGCGGAGTCACATGCGCTGTCATCGTCATCGCTGATTACACAGACCATCGTCTTCGTCAGCTCCCGACGGACTATTACTGCTACTACTACTACTACTACTACTACTACTACTACTACTACTACTACTACTGTCACACAGATCCTTTTGAGGCTGTACAACTCGCTCAAGGAACACGTCATATCACAAAACAAACCAGATCATCGGGAGGAAAAGCTTGAAAGAGGAACCAGTAAAAGCGGCGATGACATGGAAGCTGACACCTTACAGCATGGAAGAGAAGGCTTGTAGAGAGCTCCAGACATTTGCGTTGGTTTCTTGCTTCCAAATTAAAACACACAAAAAAAATCTTAAAGCGAAGAAAAGCATTTAAATACTGAAAAACAAGTGACCAACCAACCATACGACCAAACAAACCACACGCACACGCACACACACATACGCACGCGCGCGCGCGCGCGCGCGCATACACACACACACACACACACACACACACACACACACACACACACACACACATGGGCAAACAAGATACTGCAGAATGAACACCGTATGTCCTTTGTGAATTGCCCAGTGTGTATAATTTTCAACACCTAACTGCCAGATTACAAGTGCAAAGCTTCTGCTTTTTTCATCATCATCATCATCGTCGTCGTCGTCGTCGTCGTTGTCGTCGTCGTCGTCGTCATCATCATCATCATCATCATCATCATCATCATCATCATCATCATCATCATCATCATCATCATCATCATCATCTTCTTCTTCTTCTTCTTCTTCTTCTTCTTCTTCTTCTTCTTCTTCTTCTTCCTCCTCCTCCTCCTCTCTTTTTTGTTTCTCCTTGTTGTTGTTGTTATCTTTTTTTCTTCTCCCCCTTTCCTCCTCTTCTTCTTCTTTTCTTCTTCTTCTTTTTCATCATTTTCTTCTCTTCTTCTCTCTTTTTTCTTCCCTCCTTTTCCTCTTCTTCTTTTTCATCATTTCGTCTCTTCTTCTTCTCTTTTTTTTTTCTTCTCCCTTTTTCCTCCTCCTCCTCCTCTTCTTCTTCTTCATTTTATTCTCTTCTTTGTCTTCTTTTTCTTCCTCTACATCATTTTCTTCTTCTTTTTTCTTCTTCTTTATCGTTTTCTTCTTCTTCTTCTTCTTCTTCTTCTTCTTCTTCTTCTCTGAACTCCATGAGGAGTCACTGAGGCATCACACTGAAGAACAGTTCACCAGGTTCCTCCAGTGTTGTCGGATGTGCGCCAAGGCCTGGACCACTGCAGACGTTTTCCCTGTCCATTCTGCAACGTTGTCAGTCCATCGTTGTTTTTTCAATTTTTTTTTTCTGTCGTCCCCTCTGCCTTACTCCTTCGACAGTTTCCCTGAGGATTGTTTTAGCAAGACCATCGGATTCCGTTACATGACCATACGTACCAACGTAGTTGTCTTTCTCCAGACTGATGTCAGCAGATCTTGGTATGGTCCTGTGTGCTGCCATCTGATAGTCTGATACACTTGCTGATTGGTGATAAAGTCAACAGATCTTACGTGTAGTATTTTGCAATGACATCTCATTTCCATGACTTTGATTTTTCTTTCCAGATTCGCTGTGAGGGTCCATGCCTCGCCTGCGTACAGCAAGATGGAATAAACCAGTGCGCGCAGGTGCCCGGTCATATGTTTCATGTTGATGTTCTTGTCCTCCCATACAAGTTTTAATCTGAACAGTTGTTGTTGTTGTTGTCGTTGTTGTCGTTAACCCTGGCTAAAAGACTCCAGGGATCATCCAAACAGCCGAAGCATTTGAACACTATGGTACAAATGCATCATCTGGGGATGAGAACATTACGTGTGTGACCGTTTCTGATTACCCCGCCACATGGGCAGCCACACTCCGACTTCGGGGGATTTTGGAGACTGATAATGTTATGCTAGGAGCTTGTCATAACTGAAGACAATCCCCGCATAACTATGCAGAGCATAACAACATTTTGATGTAGCCTTGGTGTTCTAGCCTATGACAGTGATGTGGTTGCCTTTGCTATATTTGGGAGGATTTCTGATTTGGATCCCTCGCTGCTAATGGTGGCTCTTAGGTGAGAGAATGGTTAAACAGCTTCCAGCTTCTTCTACCCCTGAACAGTTGGTGTTGATGGTGGCGCTGTGACTAGCGATCAGCTTGGTCTTCTCGCCGCTGATTTTCTATATCACAAAACCTGCACAGCTGGCATGCTTTCGAAAGAGAAATCTGCACACCAAGCCCGTTGATGTGCGTAATCTTGTCGACTGGCAACAACAACAACGACAACAACAGCAACAACATCGACGACGACAATGACAACGACGACGATGACAACAACAACTGCAACAAAACAACAACGACAACAACGACGACGACGACAACAACAACAACAACAACAACAACGACAACGACAACGACAACAACAACAACAACGACAACGACAACAACAACAGCACACACAAAGGGGACGTGCGTGACAATGGAACCTTGATGGGGAGCTAACAAAGACTCCAACGAACACACCACCCTGTGTGATACCCGAAACACAGACCTGATTGTGCTGTAGCCGCTCGGCCGCTCTTCCAGTGTCTCCCGCCACCATGCCTTCTGGCTTTCCGCAGGTCCACTTGACGCTCGTGCGAGGAGAAGGATGGAAAACTTGCCGCTCCAGAAGTTTGAAGGTGCTGTTGAGTGGGTGAGCTTCAGGGGCAGTTTCCTTCCTGGTCCAGCCCGGCCATTCAGGGCCATGTCACAACTGTCCGCAAGTGCTAAGGTCAAAACAAGTGGTCACACACACACACGCGCGCGCGCGCACACAACACACACACACGCGCGCGCGCGCATGCACACTCACACACACACACACGCACGCACGCACACACACACACACACACACACACACACACACACATGCACACTCAAACACCACACACACACACACACACACACACACACACACACAACATGAAGCATTTCAGTTTCAACGAAGAGGCGTTACGGCGCTTGCGCTTGTCTATCTATATATGCTACATTCCATCTGCACAGCTAGGTGACTGCGTTGCGCACTGGTTAGCCTTAGAATACACACAACAATGTATAACGAGACAAATTTCAATCCAACTCGAAAGGGAAAAAAAATCTCGAAAACGTTTAAAATAAAAGACAAGAACAACGAAGTGCGCTAACGGTTCTTGCAGAAATGGGTATACCATTAGTTCTTTCGTCTTCACATTCTCCCCAGATCATAACCCCCTCTCCTCCTACCATCCGTGCATATTATAAACTGTTACAAGAGGAGAAAAAAGTATAAGCTTTCTGGAACAAAGACAATAGGCCATCATGGTAGAAACACGAAGAATAAAAGCAGAGTTAAGGGAGTACGATCCAAATGACGGAATTACTTCTAGAACGCAAGTAGAACCTCCAGCATCCCCTCAGATAAAGTGTGTGTGTGTGTGTGTGTGAAGAGGAAGCTATTGTTAGGCTAGTGGAAAGAAAAAAAAACTTTTTTTCTTGCATCTGCATCAGTAGATACGTTACATGATGAGTAATAAGTTTGATTTTCACGTCGAACCATCGACAGTGACGAAATCTGTAACTATGACGTCAGAACCACCTTCTTTCACTAGTTTTGACGTCGTTAATCATTTCGTGTCAGAATAGACCTGATCCGAAAACAAAAAAAAAACAAACAAAACAAAACAAACAAAAAAACCCAACAA
This sequence comes from Conus canariensis, assembly GCA_033310375.1. Lineage (NCBI taxonomy): Eukaryota > Metazoa > Mollusca > Gastropoda > Neogastropoda > Conidae > Conus > Conus canariensis. Next base: position 36,299,696 of record CM065739.1, read on the forward strand.
AAAACAGTAGAAGGAACGCCTATCTTTCTATTGCAAATAGAGTTACATTTTTATTCGTTGCTGACTGAAAAAAAGAGAAGAAGAAATAATTAGGCCTATAGAGAATCAAAGAAAAATAAGGAGAAGATAACACCTGTCTTTCCATTTTCAGTTACATTTTCTCACTTTATGAGTGACGCAAAAAAAACAAACCCAAACTAAACAATCTAGAGAATCAAATATCTGATTACGGTCGAGATCTCGAACTGTATTCTTCAGTCCTGTGTTCTGGCATTTTCTATCCCTGACTGAACTGTCTAAGCTGACTGATGGAGCAACATTAGTTTCGAGCGTGCCCACTAACGACATCTACCCCATGAAA
>CM065739.1:36307556-36322556 GCA_033310375.1 Conus canariensis
AAATGTGCGTGTTTGTTTATATAGTAATGGTTTTGGTGACGTGTGGTTAAATCAAGGTGTGGGAAATGAAAATCACTTTATAGCAATGTTTCGTCAGCGTTTTGATTGACTGTAGATGGCAAAACTGGAATAACCACATTTACACTAGTGAAAGATTTCATTTGTATAGAACGTTTTGTAATACCCATGACTTGAAGCAATATTTGAAAGTAAATATGGACCGAAAACTGAAGCATACAATGACTAGATTTAGACTAGGTATATCTGACTTGAATGTGCATCGTTTTAGATATAAATGTTGTAATGATTGCGATCTGATGTGTCCATTATGCCAGATGTCTAAAGAAGATGAGATACACTTCGTTCTTTGTTGTCAAAGGTTGAAAGAAATAAGAGAAAAGTTTTTGGAGCCTAAATATTATCAACAACCTTGTTTATTTAAACTAAGTCTACTAATGACATGCACTAAACCTGATGTTGTACGAAATTTATCGTTGTTTTTGTATAAGGCTTTTAAATATAGAGAAATAGCTACTTCATAGTTTCGCATGATGTGCCTGCCATAACCGTAGCCTTTTGTATTGCATGATGAAAATCGTATATCTGTACGTTTACCCCTTCATGAGGGGCTGAGGCCTATATGAATAAACATTCATTCATTCATTCTCTCTCTCTCACCACCTCATCCCTTCCCTTCCTTCACCAACGATCCAGTCCGACTCAGTGTGTCTTGCGTTCGACTGTCGGTTACAGGCCAAAGCGTTTTTTTTTTTATTTATTTATTTATTTTTTTGCGAAGTGACGTATTTCCGGCAGAAAAAACAACAAAAGATGACGTCACGGCAGTTAATGGTTATGTGCGTCGTTACTATTCCGGAGCTGTGGTAATCAGAATGGTGTTTGAGTGAGGGAGGGGAGGGGGGGAGAGGGGGGGAAGTCATTTTGTATGCATGATGTGTAACTCTTCTACTGTAGATCTCTCATTGAAAACGCTGATTAAAAAAAAAAATAAAAAAAACCCAAAAAACTTGCAAGTCAGGAGCAGTATCAAGGAACTTAACACGTGAACATTCAGGACTTAACACGTGAACATTCAGAACTTAACACGTGAACACTCAGGACTTAACACGTGAACATTCAGAATTTAACACGTGAACACTCAGGACTTAACACGTGAACATTCAGAACTTAACACGTGAACATTCAGAACTTAACACGTGAACACTCAGGACTTAACACGTGAACATTCAGAACTTAACACGTGAACATTCAGAACTTAACACGTGAACACTCAGGACTTAACACGTGAACATTCAGAACTTAACACGTGAACATTCAGAACTTAACACGTGAACATTCAGAACTTAACACGTGAACACTCAGGACTTAACACGTGAACATTCAGAACTTAACACGTGAACATTCAGGACTTAACACTTGAACATTCAGAACTTAACACGTGAACTCTCAGGACTTAACACGTGAACATTCAGAACTTAACACGTGAACTCTCAGAACTTAACACGTGTACACACAGAGCTCAAACACTTGTACACACAGAACTGAACACTTGTACTAACAGAATTTATCACTCGTACACAGCGAACTATAGCACTTGTACACACCGAACTATAAGACTTGTACTCACAGAACTGTAACACTTGTACACACGGAACTTAACACTTGTAGACACAGAACTTAACACTTGTACACAGAGAACTTTAATACTTGTACACACAGAACTATACTACTTGTACACACAGAACTTCAACAGTTGTACACACAGAACTTAACACTCGTAGACACAGAACTTAACACGTGTACACACAGAACTTAACACGTGTACACACAGAACTTTAATACTTGTACACACAGAACCTTAACGCTTGTACACACAGAACTTTAACACTTGTACACACAGAACTTTAACACTTGTACACACAGAACTATAACACTTGTTCACACAGAACGTTACACTTGTACACACATAACTGTAACACTTGTAGACACAGAACTTAACACTTGTACTAACAGAACTCAGCACTTGTACACATAGATCTCAACACTTATACTCACAATACTTAAAACTTGTACATACAGAAACGCAACACTTGCTCACACAGAACTAAACACTTGTACACACAGGGTTTTACACGTGTACACACAGAATTTTTAACATTTGCTTACACAGAACTAAACACTTGCGCACACGGGTTTTGCACTTGTACACACAGAGCTTAACACTTATACTCACCGTACTTAACACTTGCACATACAGAAATGTAACACTTGCTCGCACAGAACTAAACACGTGTACACACAGGGTTTTACACTTGTACACACATAATTTTTCATATTTGCTCACACGGAACTGAACACTTGCACGCACAGAAGTTTTGCACTTGTACACACAAAGCTGAACACTTTGCTCACAGAACTTAACACTATACACACAGAACTTTACACTCGTACACATAGAACTTAACACCGGTACCACACAGATCTTAGCCAGCAACATAATCAAGCCCGACACACCACCGTGATCTGTAAAGAACAATGTCTTCTCTATAAACAATATCCTCATAATCATAATGATAATGTCGTTTAGAGTTAGAGTGCTCTCTCTTAACAGCGCTCAGAGTGCTTACAGACAAAACGTTTGACTCGCTGTACATGACAAAATGCAAGCAAATCAAAAGATAGGATAGTAAGTTCATTAATAAAGGAATGCATTGGCACGGACAAACACCGACCTACCCTCCCAAGAACTTGCACTTCGCACGCGCGCGCGCGCGCGCGCGCACCACACACACACACACACACACACACACACACACACACACACACACACCACACACACACACACACACACACACACACACACGAAACAGAGAAGAGAGACGAGAGAGAGACAAGACAAGAGAGAGAGAGAGAGAGAGAGAGAGAGAAGAGAATGTTGGACAGAAGACTGAATTAGTTTGAAGGGAGCAGAGGACAGAAAATGGGAGACTATTCCAGATGATAGGGCTAATAGAAGAAATGCGCTGCCCCTGGGTTTTCTTCGCTTTTTGTGTGTGCTTTTTGTTTGTTTGTTTGTTTATTGTCTGTCACGACTAAGCTGGTTTAGATTGTCATTGCACCAAAACAAACACACAAGGGGACAGTTCTCGAGGAAGAAGTCAGTATTCTCCGTCTTAAGTCCCCAACACAAGCACACACAAAGTAATCAAAATGGGACACCTGTATAGCTAGCAATGAAGCATGTAAACTGATATCAACACGCATGCTTTACGTATAGGCAGCAAGACACCCTCCTCACACTGAGCGACTTCGCAAGGCATTGTTTCCTAGGCTGTCTGGCGTAGGGATGACACGGTTTTGAGATATGGCTGCACACCGAAAACTAATGCACCAAAGCGCTGCTTAAGGAGTTGAGTATTTATAGACTGGCTTAATTAGATTCTTTCGATAATTTTTTGGGGTGTCTTTTTGGGGTCTGAAAGTTGATTTTTCTTCTTTTCTTCTATATGCCCGTCAAGATACATGCTAGCCAGTTCCAAGCAGGGAGATTGAAAAAAGAGACTGTTTTTGGGTAGAGTAGCTGGCAAAAAAGACAGGTCATGGGTGAGTGCGAAGGCTTGAACAGTGACGTCACTGAGGTGGTAGCTTCTGTGTTTTTAGATTGTGAAGGATGTCACTGGTAGAAATCTTTAAAAAAAAAAATAAAAAAAAAGTGACACGATTGGGAGCGGGGTGGATGGAGGGTGGGTGGGTGTTAAATTGATCTAAAATCGATTTAACATTAATCTGTGGCCTAAATTTACGCCATGCCTAAGAACTCTCACGCAGATTATGTCATAGTGATTTAGTGCAGATTCTTAATTGTGGCGTGTGGCCTTACATGGTTTTTGACACTTTTCAAATTTTGTTATAATGTGTCAGCACAGCAGTTTGTACTTTTAATGAATGGGAACTCTTAAACCAACAAATAGAGACTACAGTGCTAATGAAAAAGAGCAAACACACACACACACACACACACACACACACACACACACACACACACACACACACACACATGCGTGCATGCGCGCATGCGCGCGCATTTTCAGTTATGATGTGCGGATACATGTGCGACAAGAGAGAGAGAGAGAGAGAGAGAGAGAGAGAGAGAGAGAGAGAGAGAGAGAGAGAGAGGAGAGAGATATTTCTTTACAGGACAGTGTTCGCACGCAAACTGTGGCACAGGAACCAATGACTGGCACTTTTCCATTATTCATCATCACCACCCCCCATCCCATTTTTATAGAGAAAAATTCACACGCGCGACCGGTCAAATGATGTTGTAGATCATAATCATTTTGGTGCCGCTGAAAGTGAAGTTGTTATTCATGCCTGTTCACCCTTGCAGAACACCTGCTGATAGCGTGCACCTGATGTTATCGTGTTAGTCCTAATGCTGCCGGCTCAAGTTCCTACACAGCTAGATGTCAATGGCGCTACGTCAGACGTTATGGCCACGTTCAATAAGCGTTACGTGTCGCCAGCATGAATGTTTTTAGTGTTATCGTTACCTGTCTGTCGCGCCACATGTCTAAGGTACAATTTAGGTCAGGGAGTGTTCTTTGATCGCTCTTATCTTTATAAACAGCGCTTTCTCTCGAGAATTTGTGTGTTGATGGCACTCACTTTTCTTCTTCTTTTATTTTTCCATCCCCCCCCCCCCCCACTCCTCCTGCCTTGTACAGACATATCACTTCCTTTTTTATAGCTCCCCCCTCTGTCTGTCTGTCTGTCTGTCTGTGTCTCTGTCTGTCTCTGTCTTTGTCTTTGTCTCTGTCTCCCTCTGTGTGTCTGTGCCTGTGTCTGTTGTCTGTCTGTCTGTCTGTCTGACTGACTATCTGTCTGTCTGTCTGTCTGTCTCTCTCTCTCTCACACACACACACACACACACACACACACACACACACACACACACACACACACACACACACATTTAGAAGGCAAGGCACGCGCTGACCTTTGACTGGTTAAAACCCGTGCAGCAAGTACGTTGGGCATCCACAAGAGGAGGTGATGTTCTGACTCCTCCACATGTAGATGCCATTGTGGATCGGAGAATCTCTCTAAGACCGAGCTCCTAGTCAGGCGAACTAGTTGCGATCACACTGGTGTTCAGACTGAAGTCTGACCTTTATTCACAACCTCTCTTAATGTGTTGTCGTTCTGGTGGGCTCGGGGCAGTGTTAGATAGGCTCCTTCGTTTCCCTTTCCTGGGGTGGCTGTCCGCTTTGTCCATAGGACCTGTCTTGGCTAGCGATCAGGGGGCCAGAATAGCTCAGTTGGTAGAGCGCCGGACTCGTAATCCAAGGGCTGCGGGTTCGAATCTCCGCCGGGCTATTTCGGTACAGGGGGAGTTTTCCCTCGGAGTTAGTTCTGACTCCATTCCCATACAGTCCTTCGAATGAGACTATAAACCGAGGTTCCGCGTGTGAACGCACGCATAACATCTTGCACACACGTAAAATCCCATCACCAACTTTCGGAAGAGAAGGCCAGTTTGGCCGTTGGTATGGATGACACGTTACAGAAAGCATGCACCACTCCTGAAGATGGAGTATGGCTGCCTTCATGGCGGGATTAAAAAAAAAACACGGTCATACACACAAAACTCCACTCCCTTTGTTGTGTAGATGGGATTAATACTTGTCTGTCCACACAGGGAGTATCCACAGGAGTATCAACCTGCGTGCGCAGAAGCAGAAGAAGAAGAAGAGAGAAGAAGAAGAAGGTAGCGATCCTAATTCACAGGAAGGAGCAGAGAAGCAGCATCCGTTGGTCAGGTTTCTTCTTCGAATACTTCTGCTGCCAACCTCTCCATGACACTTTCTTCTGACTTCAAGAGCAGCTAAGCGATGCCAAGATTTGGTTGATTACCTCCCTTATCCCTGATTGTTGGACTTTCAACATCTCCCACGGTCATGGGTCCATTTTTGCGTGACTGGAAGCGACTAAAATGTTCATTTTTTTTCCTTCCCATTTGTCAAGCACTTCATACATCCATCCCAACAAGCTGTTCAATTATGGTCGGGCTCTGAATTAAGCCTTTAGTGCGTTTATGCTGGAGCTCATTGTATCCTTCCACCGAGTTTGGTTACACTCTGTTCAATAGTTTGTTTTTTTTTTGTGGGTGTGTAATGTTGCAGACAGACAGACAGACAGACAGACAGACAGACAAACCAACCGACTGACGCAGGCAGAAATAAAACTTCGGCGGAGGGAAGAAGGGGAGATTCAGAACGGAATGTGCATTTCTCCAACAGACCAGCAGCTGTTAGCTGTTAGCTGTTAGCCGTTAGCTGTTAGCTGTTAGCTGCAACGGACTGGTCTGCTTCAGGTGAAGAGACACTGACGTGCTTCTTTGGGCTGTGTTCAAGTTTATGAAGTTTATTCAGTACTGCTGTTGTTGTTACTGACCTTAGTTTCTCTTTCTCTTCTCTCTCTCCTGTCTCTCTCTCTCGCTCTGTCTCCCTCTCTCTGTCCCTCCCTCTGTGTCTCTCTCTCACTCTCACTCCATATATATGTATACACACACATATATCTATATATATATAATATATATATACAATAAACTAATAAATTCCAAGGATAAACACCGCACCATTCCAGCAACTTACAGAGCAGCTTGGTGTTGCAATGACTGCAAGAAATATTCAATTATAAACAAAGCTTGCTCTTATGTCTTAGATTGACATCCCCGTATTTCTTCAATCTAAGACATAAGAGCAAGCTTTGTTTATAATTGAATATATATATATATATATATATATATATATATATATATATATATATATTACCTTCTTTTAGAGACGTAGAAGGGACAGGTTAAGCATCCCGCCTCACTTTCCCACTGTTGGCCTTTATTTGAACTCCGTTGGATTGTGCGGGTCACTGACCGCTCCCAGGCGACCCAGCCACCGAGTGAATCATTCAGTCGTCTGGGCCGCCCTCTCAGGTATCTCTGTGTGTGTGCCAGTGCGGTGCTGTCCGCCAAGAAGAGAGGGCGGCCCGCCCCCTGCACGCAGCCTTTGTCCTCGCGCAAAACCACCATGTGTGCGCTTAAAAAAAAAAAAAAATCAGGGGCAAAATGTGTGGTGAACGGACAGCCAACCCGTGAAGGGGAGGCAGACAGCCATCCAATCAGATCAACAGGAAGTGACGAGGGCCTTCAGTAACGAACGAAAGGCATGGACAGGCATGAGTGAAAGGCGAAGACACCTATCCTACCTTCCTCTGTCTCTAGGCCTCTGTTCAAAACAGGGTCAAAATGAATATCTACTTCATTCAAAGCCACGCCATTCTTTTAAAACAAAAACAAAAACAAAAAGTCGCGTTTGCGAGGATCTCATGCTTTCAGATATACCCAGATGATTTAAATTCGCCCTCCCCGTCCCCCAGCCATCGCCCCCGCCCTATATTTTTATTTTAGTGAAAATGACATTCACTCCTTATTTAAATTCTGTTGTATCCTGGCTGTCACGCTCTTCGACTATCCTAACCCCTGACCACAGGTCGCTCACACACGCATACCCGCACCAAAATAGACATACATGCACGCGCACGCGCTCGCTTGCTCGCAGCGCGCTCAAACTCGCGCGCGCCGCCCCACACACACACACACACACACACACACACACACACACACACACACACACACGCCGCGCGCCGCGCGCGCGCGGCGCGCTTTCCCCACTCCGTCTCCGCACACGCAGACGTAAACACATGTAGTCAGACAGACATAAACATAGACACGCATGCGTACACATGCGCGTATTTGTGTGCTCACGTACACACACACACACACACACACACACACACACACCACACACACACACACACACACACATGCACGCACGCATGCACGCACGTACGCATGGACAACACACACACACACACACACACACACACACACACACACACACACACACACACACACACACTTATGTTCACACGCTCAGACCAATACGTCACACTCCACTCTACCTGGCCCTCACCCCCCCCCCCCCCCCCGCCGCTCTCTCTCTCTCTCTCTCTCTCTTCTCTCTCTCTCTCCTCTGCCCCTGCATCCCCCTCATGGGAAAATCAGGCCACTTCAAACGATCGACACGCTCCGTTTGTTTATTTGTGTGGTCGCGTTTTACATGCCCCTAAAATGTTCAAGGGCCGCCATTAACGTCACACTCAAAGCATCAACTGACATGACAGGTGGTGAACGAGAGATGGTCAGGCAATCGATACCCAACACCTGCCGTAACCTGATCGTTAAAGCGTCGGTTGATGGCGTTGACATGCCAAGACATGGACAAACTTGTCCAGAAACGAACAGATAGGTAAGTTAATGCTGCTTAGTATAAGCCAGCCGACCGCAAAGGGCTATGTCAGTCAGGGCTGTCACCACGTTGAAGTCCACCCACAAGTCATCAAACACACCACACACACACACACACACACACACACACACACACACACACACACACACACACACACACCCACACACACACACACACACACACTCACAACACACACACACACACACACACACACACACACACACACACACACACACACACACACACATACACACATATACAGTACTATCAATTGAAATAAAAAAGTAACTTTTAAAAAGTCCTTCTTTGCACAAAATGGGAAACAACTGCTGATCGTCTTTCAATGTCAGTTTCAGTTGCTTTGTTCAGAGTAGTCGTCTCTTCGATGTGGTCGAGTAGGCGACGTTCAGAAATCTGCAAGGGAGGTAATCAGTGTTAGAACTCAATGTTCAGCGAGAGTAACCCCGCCGTTTTCACAGGACAAACGGCACTTTAGCCCCATCAATTTGCTTAACAGTTCAATCAGAGAGAAAATGCCAAAACATGGGCGTAAAACAGTGCGCTTGTAATGCAGATAGTCGGTATCTCCATCGTTATCCTGGCTTGCGTTTCAAGTCAAACATTTCACGCTTTAGATCTATTTGTGAAGGCCATAATACGAGGAAAAGATAACTCGCTGAACTTGAGGAGCGCTATCACAGATTACCTCCCTTACAGGTTTCCTGCCGTCTGTTCTCATCACGCCACACAGTTGAAGCGGGACAATAAGCTATCGACGCTTCATGTGTCGCGTGACAAAGTCGAGGCAGTTATATTATGATTGAAACATATGAAGGAGATCAGTAGCATTGACCTCCATTGTAGAAGATGATATGATGATGGGAAGGAGCACCATCCAGTGGACTCCAGTGGACTCCTTTCCCTGGTTGACGGTGCGCCTGTGACGTAGGTTTAGGTCTGTGATGCAGGTTTACGCCTCCATCACCTCTGACGTAGGTTTAGGCCTGTGATGCAGGTTTACGCCTGTGATGCAGGTTTACGCCTCAGACACCTCTGACGTAGGTTTACGCCTGTGACGTAGGTTTAGGCCTGTGATGCAGGTTTACGCCTCTGTCACCTCTGACGTAGGTTTAGGCCTGTGATGCAGGTTTACGCTTCTGTCACCTCTGACGTAGGTTTAGGCCTGTGATGCAGGTTTACGCTTCTGTCACCTCTGACGTAGGTTTAGGCCTGTGATGCAGGTTTACGCCTCTGTCACCTCTGACGTAGGTTTAGGCCTGTGATGCAAGTTTACGCCTCTGACACCTCTGACGTAGGTTTAGGCCTGTGATGCAGGTTTACGCCTCTGTCACCTCTGACGTAGGTTTAGGCCTGTGATGCAGGTTTACGCTTCTGTCACCTCTGACGTAGGTTTAGGCCTGTGATGCAGGTTTACGCTTCTGTCACCTCTGACGTAGGTTTAGGCCTGTGATGCAGGTTTACGCTTCTGTCACCTCTGACGTAGGTTTAGGCCTGTGATGCAGGTTTACGCCTCTGTCACCTCTGACGTAGGTTTAGGCCTGTGATGCAAGTTTACGCCTCTGACACCTCTGACGTAGGTTTAGGCCTGTGATGCAGGTTTACGCCTCTGTCACCTCTGACGTAGGTTTAGGCCTGTGATGCAGGTTTACGCTTCTGTCACCTCTGACGTAGGTTTAGGCCTGTGATGCAGGTTTACGCTTCTGTCACCTCTGACGTAGGTTTAGGCCTGTGATGCAGGTTTACGCTTCTGTCACCTCTGACGTAGGTTTAGGCCTGTGATGCAGGTTTACGCCTCTGACACCTCTGACGTAGGTTTAGGCCTGTGATGCAAGTTTACGCCTCTGACACCTCTGACGTAGGTTTAGGCCTGTGATGCAGGTTTACGCTTCTGTCACCTCTGACGTAGGTTTACGCCTGTGATGTAAGTTTATGCCTCTGACGTAGGCTTACGCCTCTGACGTAGATTTTAACACGGCTTCAGTGCTAACTCCAAAAGCGATTCCATGAAATGTAAACAAAGACTCACTCATTAGAACAGTTCACTGCCATTGGAGTGACACGCAGGATGAGACATAAAACAGGGAAGGGAGGGGGGGGGGGGGGGGGGGGCTGTGAAGGGGGACGAAAGACTCAAACACTCAGATTCAAAGATGTCGGAAGTTGTCTACAGAACAGCAGGTATGTAATCCTGGACAGATTTAAAGCATGATTTTTGTTTCTGTTTTATTTGACGGAAAGCAGCGAGAAAAAAAGAAAACAACAACAACAACAACAACCAACAACAACAACAACAACAACGTATTCTAAAGGGATGGACTTACAGCCGTTGGAGACAGCGACTGTAAGCACAGCTGGCGTAGGGAAATAATGTCAGCACACCAGTGCTTTAATACCATGAAAACGAGAGAGAGAGAGAGAGAGAGAGAGAGAGAGAGAGAGAGAGAGAGAGAGAGAGAGAGAGAGAGAGAGAGAGCACTCGGTGACAGAAAAGAAATGTAACCAATCTGTGACGTGAAGTTTAAAGAGTCTGTCTCCTCACCCATAAAATGACAAAAGAGTGAAACATGTGTAGATCAAAGAACAGTGAAACAAAGGAGCAGTAATGAAAACATGCAAACGAGCCGAAATAATCGACAAAAGGATGCACAACTGGTTTGTGGTCTGAAGTTTATGTACAAAGAGCGTTAAAAAGCGTTTTAGCAATGGGAAAAGGACAACAGATGACAAAAGGTGTCATAAAAAGAATAGTTAAAAACAGAAGCTATCAATCGAAACCTGAGAATGACACACAGCCTCTGACAAAGAGAAATAATCAATTTGTGACGTGACGTTTTCTATAAACAGCGTTGATAGTTTCCTTTTATATTATTACTAGCATTTAATCTCGGCTTCAGCCAATCCATAATGCCCTCCCTGCATCCTCCCACCCCCTCCCCTCTTTCCATGTCTGTCTGTCTGTCTCTAGCAGAAGCAGCAGTAGTATTGCATCCTTTTAACTCTCACCGAAAGACCACGTCTTACCTTCCTTTGTCCAATGACTGTCTCCCGTTCCCTTCCTCCCTCCCTTCCTCCTCCACCCTCCACCGTCCCCACTTTTATGATATGGAGCTATCTGAGCTACCGTTGCAGGCTGATTTTGTTCAGGGTAGCGCTGCATCAGCTTAATGAAATACTAATTACTCTATTTTGGAGAGTGTTCATACTTGGGAAAATCAAATTCTAAAAATTATTTACAAGTCTCCGCCCGCTGAAAAACGTAGACATACGAATCACAAGACAAAACAGGACGCGTTTCGACCACTTAGGTCTTCTTCAGGCAAGAAACACAACACTCAGGACAACGAAAATGAACGAGCAATCAAGTCTGACCAAGTTGTGGGATGAAGCTCACGTATACTTCATTGTAAGCAAGTGTGCACGCCATTTTTGCGTGATGTTGTCATATATATCTCCCTATAAAAACACCACAAAATAGTTCCTTATATGTATTCCCATGATTAATGGGTCGAAGGGATACCACCACAGGCACGTGACCAACGATGTAGCTGCTGCGGAAGTGTTCACAGCATTTCAGTGGTGCTATGGCGAATGCTTGTTAGTGCCCATCTCCTCTCCAAACATCCTACTGCATCCCGGGCATTGCTGTCTTTTTATCACTCACACAAACTCCCCATGCCCCTGTTCACTGGAGGACTTTAGGCCATCAACGACAGCTCTCTAGTCGACACGGCCCTGGACTGTCCTTTCTGCCTTGGTCCGATTGACTGCGGCCAGAATAGCTCAGTGGTAGAGCGCTGGACTCGAAATCTTGGTGATCCTGTGGATGCAGGTTCGAATCTCAGCCGGGCCGTTTCGGTACAGGGGGATTTTTCCCTCGGAGTGAACATTGGCTCTGACTCCATTTCCCATACAGTCCTTCGAATGAGACTATCAACCGAGGTTCCAGGTGTGAACGCACGCATAACATCTTGCACACACGTAAAATCCCATCACCAACTTTCGGAGCAGAAGGCCAGTTTGGTCTTTGGTATGGATGACACGTTACACATAGCATGCACCCTGCGTAAGAAATGGACAGAAAGAAGGAATTAAGGAAAGTGAGTGAACGACACTGACTGGATGACACGGGGAACGACTGAATGAAGCGCCAGCTGGCAGCTCTTCAGTCGGCACTACCCAGGTAGGCTGTCCGTTGTGTTAACGAAAGTGTGGATTGTAAAGCGCTTAGAGCTTGATCTCTAGCCGAGGATAGGCGCTATATAAGTAGTCATAATAATAGTGATTCCCTTCTTCTTCAGCTCTGCGTCAGTGTCTCCACTCCTGCCGTTTCTAGGTTGTCTCCGTGTCCTTCTCTCTTTTGGGCTTTCAGGTCAAAGCCTGGCCGATTACGTTTTTGTATGTGCGTCCTGTTCAGCAGCAATTCCTCTTCAGCAACTGCATGACGACTGGCTCCTGTCCCGCCCTTTGCTGCATGCGGTTCTTTAGTGGAGGGATACAGGGAGTGAAGAGGAATGGTGGAGGTTATAGGGCACTGTAGAAATAGCACATCAACATGATAACACAAGAGACAGGAATTTGCTCAGTTGCCTGCAACTCACTCATTGACTGCCACGTACAGTGGCAAAGAAAAACTTTGCTGTCATGTGTTGTTGTTGGAGTCATATTCACCTACCCCTCCCTGTCCTCACCCACCCTGTGCCTTTTAGCCTGCCATGTCATGTCTTCATCTCAAGTGAGTCAAATAGGCAAATAGCCTCTCTTGTTCATATTTTCCTTCTTTTCTTTTGGTGTCATCGACTGCTTCACCCCCCCCCCCCCTTTTTTTTTTTTTTTCATTTGTGTGGCCCATTCACCTGCATGTAATTTATACAGGTTGTAACTCTTGTTTCTCTTGATACAATCCATTACATGCTGGGTTTTTTTTGGCGATTGTAATTCAGGGACAAGCTGGTGAGAGTTTAATAGTGGATACCCGCTGCCCTTTCTGAAATACGATTTAGTCACTGGCATTTTGAATATACGTTTTGTTGCACTGAAAAAAACGTTTGACCATTTTTTTTATACAAGGTTGTTAACTGTGGAATGGGGGCTTATGTTTTCAGCAAGGTCTTAGTTTCAGTGCCTTAACTCTCACCGGCTGGCTTCCGGAAAAATCCAATGTCTGCATTCGATGCCATGTCTTTGGAATTTTTCTGTTGTTACTGTTTCAGCAACCGCAAGCATTTCTTGTGGCCAGAGTCTGCGGATTTCTTTACAAATTCAAAATTTCAGGCCATTTATTCCCATTCTGATACATAATATGACAGGCTTTCATCCGTGATTTGTAGCAATTTCTTATTAAACTGACATATTCAAATTTCATTAAAGATAAGGACCGAAATGTCTCAAATAGTGAGAGTTAAGGATGTGAGTAGTTTAGCTCTCGTGTCGATTACTGATGTGCATTTTGTAGAACAATTCAGCTATCCAATCAATGTGCATTTTGAACATGTTATATCGACAGCTGATATACATTTTGTAGTTACACTTTAGCTATCATGTTAAAGTGCGTTTCGTACAATAGTTTAACTATCATATAATAATTGATGTTAATTTTGTAGGTAATCGTATCGTTTAGCTGTTATGTTGTTAGTTGATGAACGTTTCGTGAATATAGGTTGGCTATCCTGTTGATAATTCATGTATATTGTGTAGATAAAGGTCAACCATCAGTTAAAAATGTGTGTATGTTGTGTGGATATAGTCCAGCTATCATCTTAGTAATTGATGTATTTTTTGTAGACATGGTTTAGTTATGTTCAAAGTTGACCTACATTTAGGAGAAACAATTTGGATATGTTAAAAATTGATGTGTATTTTGTAGAAATAGTTGAGTTTTCATGTTAAAAATTGATGTAAACTTTGTAGATAAAGTCTCGTTATTATATTATCGATCGGTGTACTTTTTGTAGAAACAGTATAGCTGTCTTGTTAATCACTGATATGCATTTTGTAGGCAGAGTTTAGCTATCGTCTAATAAATGATGTACATTTTGTGGATGTAGTTTAACTGTAATGTGGAGTACATTTTGTAGGTGTGAGTTAGCTGTCATGTTGAAGAACATCTTATAGATATAGTTTTACTATCATTTAATGAGTGGTGTACGTTTTGTAGATATAGTTTAGCTACCAGTTGATTAAAAATTCATTACATTTTATAGAGAAAGTCTAGCTATCTTGTCATGGATTGATGTACATTTTGCAAATAGAGTTCAGCTGACATATTAATAACTGACGAACATTTTGTTTTGTAGATTGTAATTTAGTTATCGTCTAATAACTGATGTACATTTTGAAGACATTGTTTAACTATCATATTAACAGTTGATGTACATTTTGAAGATATTGTTTAAATGTCATATTAACAGTTGATGTACATTTTGAAGAAGTATTGTCTAGCTGTTATCTTAATAATTGATATACATTTTGTAGATATTGTCTAACTGTTATGTTATTCATTGACATACATTTTATAGATCTAATTTAGCTGTCATGCTAATAGGTGATACACATTTTATAGATATAGTTCTGCTATGATTACAAAAAAATT
>CM065739.1:36332556-36345056 GCA_033310375.1 Conus canariensis
CAGGGGCATTCCCACGTGAAAACACAAACGTGTCTATGAAAACAACACGGAAAAGGAAAGAAAGAAAACTCACCAGGAATTTATCGCCCAGCCCTAACGACTTGGGAGACATAAGGGGATGATGAGAAGGAGACAGAAGAGAAGTGGGAGAATGAGGGAGTGGAGGGGGGGGGGGAGGGGGAGGGGGCTGAAAGGAAAGGGGGTGGAAGTTGGGGGATGGGGTTGAGGTGGAAGGCTGCTTGCGTCAGCGCAAAACCAAGTGGTCTTTGTCGCTCTCAGTTCAGCGGACTGTCAACTTATGCACATATGAGAACTGGGAAGAGAGAGAGAGAGAGAGAGAGAGAGAGAGAGGAGAGAGAGAAACCTGATTGTTTCCTCAGTGACCTCGAAAAGTCCGAGAGAGAGAGAGAGAGAGAGAGAGAGAGAGAGACGCTTCAGACGCTTCAGATACGTTTTTATTGACAATGGCCTAATAGCCTTGTTACGGCATACTTTGTCGCCCTGCCACTTTTGTCGCGACAAACTTGCTGCATGCTTTGTCGCGACGACAAGCCAAACTGTGCTGCATGCTTTGTCGCCGACGACAAAGCGTGCTGCACAGTTTGTCGTCCCAGCCATGACAAATATCGACAAGTTTGCACACTTTGTCGCCCTTGCACACTTTGTCGTCACTTTTCATATGTGACATTGCTGCACACTTTGTCGCCCCTCGAAAGAAAAAAACTTCGGATCTGAAGTCAATCGTGTACACTGGACTTAGACTAATTGTTTTTTGTTTGTTTGTTTGTTTTTTTTTTTGTAATCCCAGTTATAAGACCGTACTTTACAATCTATATGGAAAAATTATTTGTGCGTGCGTGCGTGCGTGCGTGGTGGTGTGTGTGTGTGTGTGCGCGCGCGCGCGCGCGCGTGTGTGTGTGTGTGTGTGTGTGTGTAAAAAATATGTTCCACACGCTACAGACGAAACAACAGTGATGATCTTCTCTGAAATGTAGGACATATGTTTGCTGTGGGTCAGGACGACGACGACATTTTCATTTTATTTACTTATTTGTTTATTTATTTATCACAGAATAACCGTTAATAATGGTTATAACGGCAAATAACTGTTTTTTCTTCTTTCAAAAGCTGCTTGACCGATTGTAAAGCAGTTTGGACGAATTTGTGTCAAATCAAGGCCTTCCATCAGATAATGGGATATAATTGTTACAATTCTTTAAATAACTGTTAAAAACTGTTGAAATATCAGGAAAATATGTTTCACTCTTTTCACAGAAAACTGATCGTTCTGAAAATTGGTAGGTATGTTAAATATGGTTAAGGCTGATGCTGACATTTTATTTTTCAACGATCTTCACCGGCTTCCGCCGTGACGACCGTAAATGTTTCTTCTCTCTCCTTTATTGAATATCTTAGAATCTACTTGACTGAGTTTTAAGCGATTTTTGAGAGATTGTGGCAAAGCAAAGAGCTCTTGATACGAATATGGATATGGGCCTATATTTGTGACAGTTAGAAAACGTTGCTATTCAAGATAAACTGGGAGTACAATCATATGCTTTGCATCTTGTTATAATTATTTCCCTTGTTATAGGTCTGTTCCCCTCTATTTCATTAAGTGCCTATTTTAACCAATTTACAACAGCCCCCCCCCCCCCCCACCCCCCCCCCACCCACCCCCCAAAAAAAATCACATCTCGTGATTAATCTGAGTTTTCGTGTGTGCAGTGTTTGTCGTTGGCAAGCGTATGAGTGAAAAAGATTGTATGTGATTATATGTATCGGGGCTGGGGGTAAAGAAAAGTTACTATTTTTCGCCAGAGTATTTGAGCGTGGCTCTTTTGTCTTTGACAGGCTTCCTGCAGTTCCTACATCCAACTTGTCCATGTTGAGTGTAGATATCACAAAACTAGATTTAATGAAACTGGGAGTACAAAAATGAGGCCCTTGTGTGGCATTAACTTAATTGAATGCTTCTAGTGTAAACTCAGGCGCTCGAAATGGGGTTTATTTGTCTGGGAACATAAAATTGACTACGTTTTAGGATAGGGATTTAAAGACAGAAATAATAATAGGTTAGACAAAAAAAAAAGAACTTTGCATTCAAACACACTAAACAGAAGAAAGAAAAATCTAGGGTACAAGTTAAGAACAATGGAAACGTTCTTTCTGCAGATCGTTTTATTCAATTTGTCATCAACAGGGAAGCACAGGCGTATTTAAACATCTAATTATTGTTCAAAGAAAGCTAGAATGTAACAAAAGGAGAAACAAACAAAAAAAGATAATTCAAATGTGAAGCTTTAAACAGCTACAGCAGACAATGTTTTTTCTTCCCAATAAAAAATAGTTTACATTTAAATTTCTTGCATTTGTCTCATTCAAAATCATGTCAGATCCAGCGTTATGCACATTTTATAATAAACGATGAAATGTTAACGCGTTTGCAATCAAAGAACTTCTACTGTTTTCAAGTTTAGTTATACCAGAACCCCCTATACCAAATCCAACAACAATGTAGAACTACACAATCTACAACATACGGCTGTTTTGAATTTCAGGCAAACACACAGTGCCAGTATGTGATTTGACATGACTAGAATGAAAATACTGTCAAGTTCAGTACTGTAATTTTCAGCGTTTTCTAAATTTACACACTCAGCCAGCAATTCAGCAGTAGATAACTTTTTATTAAAGAATATAAACAAAATTTCGACAAAATTAAGTAATGATGATAAAGAGAGTGACATGAAAAATTAAAAAAAAAAGACCATGGAACACTACTCATTGTCACACATATATTCTACAAAAATCAAACCGTTGTCACATGAACAACGCCCCAATGTAGAACAGTGCTATTGTTTTAAAAAGAAACTTGTTATCGTCAAATCAAAAATCAAAGTGTTCTAAAACGTAACACCATATACATGCAATCTGCACGTGTACTTTCTGGCTTTTTTCCAGGTCTTTGATTGTCCATTTACACAATTATAGTAGTCACCTGTGAGTGATGAATTTTTGTAGTTGTGTTATTGCAGTATGTCTTACACGAGTGTGTATATACCATGTGAACAGAGGTCTGTGGTCGAAGTTCGAAAAAAAAAGTTTGAAAAGTCCTTGAAATATGAAGTCACTTATACGATTTATACTCATTCAAAATTATCATTCAAAACGGTGAACACGGAACTGCCAGATTAATCACTTTTAAATGTTAAACACATTAACATATTACTGAGGACACAATTTGGCACAAGATTTTCAACAAGCAAACAAAAAATAATAAAACGCTGTCACATGAACAAAATCCGAGTGTCAAATTCAGCTGGATGTATACTGTGCACAATTATCAAAAACGAATTACAGAGTACAAACCGTAACAGCGAAACTTAACAAAAATATCATTACCGTCACATCGACAATGAAAATGTCAAACGCAACATCGTAGCCATATTACACATTAAGGCCCATTTCTTTTCCTACCAGCCAGTCTTTAAATGCAAACTTGTGAGGAAATGCAAATCTTTGATTTGCTCACATTATACATAAAAGAAACAGTCTTTCAAAATGACAATTGAAAAGAGAACTGTGATGTGTGCTTTCGTACAACCTTCTGCTGTGGCTGTGAGAAGACGATTTCAGAAACTGATCAGTACCTCTGATTTGTCCAAATGCCAGTGATATAAAAGTTTCTGAAATCGTCTTCCCTCAACCAGAGCCAAGTGTTGTACCACTATCTATTATTTACAATCCGCCTGATTTCCAAGGCAAGACTTGCTTGCTTGTCCTGCTGCACGTATCAGTCTTCTAATACTGACGGGATTTGGAACGTTGGGGATAACAGAGAAGTCAATGTGCAGTCTGGGTAAAGGGATTCTGGAAACTGTCAGCCTGAAAAATGTGTTCACATTTTGCAGCGTGTATCTGAAGCTTGGATCCATTCGGACTGCACGGTGGATTATCAAAGCCTGGATTTCTTGAGGCAAAAACTCGCGACTATCGAAAGGGACTGTAGGAGTCGGAATGCCGTAGTCGTTGTCAGGGACATCGTCATTGACTGTAGGAGTCGCAGTGCCGTTGTTGTTGTCAGGGACATTGGCATTGGCTGTAGGAGTCGCAATGCCGTTGTCGTTGTTGTCAGGGACATTGGCATTGACTGTAGGAGTCGCAGTGCCGTTGTCGTTGTTGTCAGGGACATTTGCATTGGCTGCAGGAGTCGTAGTGCCGTTGTCGTTGTTACCAGGGACTTTGGCATTGACTGTAGGAGTCGCAGTGCCGTTGTCGTTGTCAGTACCAATACATTGCAAAATCAGTGGAAGTCGCACTTCCCAGGGAACACCAATACTGGTGTAATGTTCAGGGTAATAACCCAGGGTCACAGTGAAAATACCAGGATGGTATGGTCCTTGGTCTGGGGTGATGAGAGTAGAATAACCAGGGCTATTTCCTGATACCACCAATATTTGAACATGGTAGACGGCTGAGAGCGCGGACAAAGTCAGGTGGTCGCCGTACGTACCGTCTTGTCTCATGTCCATGACATAATCATGAACGTTTCCGTCAATGAATGGGCTGTATGTGTCCATGTTGTCGATGATATGGTTTACAGCGTCCCTTCGGAGAGCTTCTGCAGTTCTGTTGACTCCAAACAGGGAAAGCTGATGGCCAATAGCCTCAAATTGACAGTTACCAGGACTATCTGTTGGATCTAGGATCACTTCAATGTTCATGGCCTCCAGGTTTTGGATTCTGTCAGAATGATTCAAGGGAATGGAATACTTTTGTCTGTGTTCTTCTGTATTGAGCGCTGTTTCCATTTTTTCCTGGCATCTCTTTCTTCGTTCCTTTGTAGCTGTTGTGCTTGTAATATCAGTGACTGATATCCACTGACTCACCATTTCTCCGGTTGGTTTGTGGTATTGAATCTTGTATTTATTTCGAGCCAAAGATCGCTCAGTGACCCTGCCTCTACAAACAGACCTTCGATAGGGAACACGTATCCTACTGGTGGATTTTGGGGGGTACCGGATCAGAACCTCTTCGCCAAGACTGTACAGGGATGGACATTGGCGATGTGATGCGATGCTTTTCTTTGCTGCTTTTTCAGAGGCTTCTCTTACTTTGTTTATCAGTGATTCTGATCTGCTCAAATATACCTCAGACGGGCATTTTTTGGCCAGTACATCTTTGGGTGTGTCATTGACGGATTTTGAATGAGGTGCAAATTCTTTGCCCAATTGAATCCTCCTTTGCAAGCTGTCGTGAATGAAATTTTCTTTCGGATCTCCCGATGTGATCGCTCACATTTGCCTTGAGACTGTGGGTGATACGCACTACTCCTGATGGTTCTGACATTTTTGGAATGCAACAGTCGTTCTGTCTCCCCCTTGAATTCCGTGCCCTGATCGAACTGAACACAAGTAGGAACTCCGTGTCCTGAGAAAATTTCATTCAGTGTTCTTGCTACAGTCCTACTACTTTTGCTTGCAAGTGGTCTCAGGATCAGAAAACGAGAGAATGTGTCCAGAACTGACAGAATGTACTGCCGCGGTTTTCCGTTGTGAAGGACTAGCTCATTTCTCACGTCAATTAAATCAAGCTGCCAGCGTTCATTTACTGCAGTGGCCATGACTGGTTTAGGAGGGACTGTGTTTGTGAACCTTGCATTTCTTTCTTGGTATCTTTGTGACACACCAAGAACTTTTCCTACTTTTGTGTACGAAACACCAGCAAATTTCTCTGTGACTTGCCTCCAAACTGTTCTAGACCCAGATCCGAGATTTTCATCAAATCTATGTTTTACTGTCTGTGGTGCCTCTCTTTCAATCAGAACTGGTTTTCCTCTGAAATGTACATTTCCTTCTACCAAAGAAAAGTCATGTTTGCGTCTTTGATACTGCTTCACAGTACTTTTTTCCACAGCAGTGCGGTTTTTCTTTGGAACTTTGAACTTTCCTTTCAGAAGACGTCGAAGTGTGAAATGCTTATCTTTGGAAACGGATTGCAAATATCCTCTGGCGCTAGGGCAGCTGCCTTCCTGATCGACTTGCTTTGCTTGATCCATTTTCTCATTCGATCTGGAACACACACACATACTACTACTCCTCCTCCTACTACGACTAGTAATAATAATGATAATAATATGTGGAGGGATCTATTGTTTCCTAGAGAAACCAATCAGATATTTCTCCCCTGTGAACATGGTGTCCTTAAGATTTATGGATTGTAGGAGCGCGAGAGTGAAGGGTGAACAGACAAACACACAGACGCATAGACAGGCGGACAGATAGACAGATATGTAGGTATGTAGACAGGCAGGCCGGCATGCAGCCAAGCAGGTAGGTAGATATGAAGACAGACAGAAGACCAGACAGAGAGACGACAGAGACAGATAGATAGATAGATAGATAGATAGATAGACAGGCAGATAGAGATAGATAGATAGACAGACAGACAGACAGGCAGGCAGGCAGGCAGACATACAGACAGACACATAGGCAGATAGACAGACAGATAGATCGATAGATAGATTGATAGAGAGAGATAGGGAGATAGATAGATTGATTGATAGATAGACAGACAGACAGACAGAAAGATAGGTAGACAGACAGAAAGATAGGTAGGTAGGTGGGTGGGTAGGTAGGTAGTTAGGTTGGTAGACATATAGATTAATACGGGGTGCTGGGTGGGTTTAGGTCAACCAACTGTCTGGAAAACTCTTACCTGCAACAGGTCTCTGACAAAATCAACAGTTGCTCAGAAGTTCCTACCCTCCAATGTGAACATTCAGACCTTTTATAGGAGGACATATCCGGTCGATTCTTTCCAACTGCCCGACAAAGTATGCCGACAAAGATCCCGACAAAGTATACTGACAAAGATTGCCCGACAAAGTATGTCGACAAAGATCGCCCGACAAAGTATGCCGACAAAGATCGCCCGGCAAAGTATGCCGACAAAGAGCGCCCGACAAAGTATGCCGACAAAGAGCGCCCGACAACGTATGCCGACAAAGATCGCCGCGCTTGTTAGGAACAATTTAATGTTCTTGCATGTCATCGTCGGCGTGTGGGGCCACACTTTCTCCCAATCCCACACTTTCTCCCAACCCCACACTTTCTCCCGGTCCCACATTTTCACTTTCTCCCAATCCCACACTTTCTCCCAACCCCACACTTTCTCCCTCCAACCCCACACTTTCTCCCTCCAACCCCACACTTTCTCCCTCCAATCCCACACTTTCTCCCAATCCCACACTTTCTCCCTCCAACCCCACACTTTCTCCCTCCAACCCCACACTTTCTCCCTCCAACCCCACACTTTCTCCCAGTCCCACATTTTCTCCCAACCCCACACTTTCTCCCAACCCCACACTTTCTCCCAATCCCACACTTTCTCCCAAATCCCACACTTTCTCCCTCCACCCCACACTTATCTCCCAGTCCCACACTTTCTCCCTCCAACCCCACACTTTCTCCCAGTCCCACATTTTCTCCCAACCCCACACTTTCTCCCAACCCCACACTTTCTCCCAACCCCACACTTTCTCCTAGTCCCACACTTTCTCCCAACCCCACACTTTCTCCTAGTCCCACACTTTCTCCCAACCCCACACTTTCTCCCTAGTCCCACACTTTCTCCGAAATTCGGAGAATAATATAAAAGAGAAAATGTTTCATATTATTACACTGCGTGTATGATATGAAATATAAAAGAGAATAATGTAGAAGAGAAAGTGTTTTATATTATTACACTCTCTGTGTGCTAGTTGACTGAAACTCTCTCTCTCTCTCTCTCTCTCTCTCTCTCTCTCTCTCTCTCTCTCTCTCTCTCTCTCTCTCTCAGAAATGGGAATTAACGGACAGAGGCGAAATGAGAAGGGGCGAAATGGGAAAGGGTCGAATTGGGAGTTGGGGGGGGGGGGGGGGGGGGGGACTTTGAGGGGCGGAATGGGAAAGGGATGCCCTGGATGAACGGGGAAGGGGCAGATTGGGAAGGGGCGAAATAGGAATAAGGGGCGAAACAGAAAGGGGGCAGAACGGGACAGGGGCGACATGGAAAGGGGGCGAAATTGGAAAGGGACGAATTGGAAAGGGGCGGAATAGGAAGGGGCGGAATGGGAATAGTTTGGGGACGAAATGGGAAGGGGCGAAATGGGAAGGGGCGAAATGGGAATAGTTTGGGGACGAAATGGGAAGGGGCGAAATGGGAAGGGGCGGAATGGGAATAGTTTGGGGACGAAATGGGAAGGGGTGAAGTGGGAAGGGGCGAAATGGGAAGGGGCGGAATGGGAATAGTTTGGGGACGAAATGGGAAGGGGCGAAAATGGGAATAGTTGGGACGAATGGGAGGGGAATGGGAATAGTTTGGGGACGAAATGGGAAGGGGCGAAATGGGAAGGGGGAAATGGGAATAGTTTGGGGACGAAATGGGAAGGGGCGAAATGGGAAGGGGCGATGAAATGGGGAAGGGAGGGAATGGGAATGTTTGGGGACGAATGGGAAGGGGCGAAATGGGAAGGGGCGGGAATGGGAATAGTTTGGGGACGAAAAGGAATGGGAAGGGGCGAAATGGGAAGGGGCGGAATGGGAATAGTTTGGGGACGAAATGGGAAGGGGCGAAATGGGAAAGGGCGAATATGGGAATAGTTTGGGGACGAAATGGGAAGGGGCGAAATGGGAAGGCGGCGAATGGGAATAGTTTGGGGACGAAATGGGAAGGGCGAAATGGGAAAGGGGGGCGAATGGGAATAGTTTGGGGACGAAATGGGAAGGGGCGAAATGGGAAGGGGCGAATGGGAATAGTTTGGGGACGAAATGGGAAGGGGTGAAGTGGGAAGGGGCGAAATGGGAAGGGGCGGAATGGGAATAGTTTGGGGACGAAATGGGAAGGGGCGAAATGGGAAGGGCGAATGGGAATAGTTTGGGGACGAAATGGGAAGGGGCGAAATGGGAAGGGGCGAAATGGGAATAGTTTGGACGAATGGGAAGGCTGAATGCAAGGTCAAATAACCGGAAATGATAGACGAAAGAGCAGCCAGAAATGGAAGGGCGGAACACATCTTTGTCAAATGGGAAGGGAAGTGGAAGGGCGGAATGGAATAGTTGGGAGACGAAATGGAAGGAGAGAAGTGAGAGGACGAATTATAATCCGTGACACGATCTTGAATATGAATATACCTGTTTCAAAGATAGCAGTTATCTGTTGCACGCGTGGAACACACGTTCACAGAGAGAGAAGAAGAGAAGAGAGAGAGAAGGAAGAGAGAGAAAGAAACACAATCTTCAACACGATCTTATTGAGGTAATGGTACAAAGTTCACACCAGCACTTAGAGAAAAGGAAGACAAAACAAATCAACACACAATATATATGCACAAACCAACCTTATGCAAACAATATAATGAAGAGAGAGAGAGAGAGGAGAGAGAGAGAGAGAGAGAGAGAGAGAGAGAGAATTTTTTACGTTCCGATTGTTATTCTTTTTTTGTCTGTTTGTTTCTTTGTTAGTTGTTGTTGTTGTTTTAACTGAGAGTACAAGAAAATCAAGTCAGAAATGTACGATATGACTTCAGATCCGAAGTTTCCTCTTTCGAGGGGCGATAAAGTGTGCAGCAATGTCACATATGAAAAGTGACGACAAAGTGTGCAAGGGCGACAAAGTGTGCAAACTTGTCGATATTTGTCATGGCTGGGACGACAAACTGTGCAGCACACTTTGTCGTCGGCGACAAAGCATGCAGCACAGTTTGTCGCCGACGACAAAGTGTGCAGGGGCGACAAAGTATGCCGTAACATGGCCTTTATGTCAAGGCCGTATACATGAATATTTGCAGCGTCGAAAAAAGAAAGTTTACGGTGCAAAGGAGCATGAATTGCAACGGATGACGTAAATATTAATGAGGCTCGAAGCCATGTAGAAGAAAAAGAAAATAATGTCGTGCTTTTTCGTCACTCAAAATGAATATGTAATTTTTGTTTTCAAAGTCACAACATGATCATAAACACAAGTGCCTCACCCAGGCACATAATCATATTCACTGTTATAAATCTTTCCTGCACTGTCACATCTATCATCACCGTCCACTTCATCATTAGCTATGCTAGTGCAGAAAACAAACCACTCAAACATTAGAAGTTCTTACCGAGCATTTCTTTTTCCTAACATGAGAGAGAGAGAGAGAGAGAGGAGAGAGAGAGAGAGAGAGAGAGAGAGAGAGAGACTCTCCAGCCGTCATTCACTTTGTAGACCCCTAGGAATTGTTCTGAATGTAATGGAAGAGTGAAACAAAATGAAAGAAAACACACGGTGTTCGTTGACACACGTTGAAGTATGACAAGTGCCCTGAAGATTGAAAGAAAGATACACAGTCTTTAGCACACACACAAAAAAAAAACCCCAGCGTGGATCCTGAAGAGATTGAAACACAAACACCTTACCACCCATCCCCTCACCCGACCCCTAAAATGAAGAGCGTGACGCCTGCTGTGACCTGACCTCAATTCATATGACGAGTACAGGGGAAAGTATTCTCATTCAAAATGGGTAATAAAACAAGGACTAGAAGATCAGAACATCTTCTAGACTAGTCACAAAACAGCCACTGAACCAACATGTTTTCACGGGGAAAAGAAGAAATCTTTTATCTACTTCAAGCCAGAGAAAGACACGTGGTACTTGAGTTTAGTAACCAGTGTCAACAAACAACCAGCACGACAAAACAAAAGGGGGTTCCCTCTTTTTAATTAGATACTAAACTTATTACGCTATTCACATACAGATTCTTTCTATCTATTAACACGAAGGTATTTGGACATGTTTTTTTTTTTTTACACTTACATCAACAAGTCCTCACGGACCAAAAAAAAAAAAAAAAAAGGAAAAAAAACACCGTTTTTCTTTCAAAGTTTGCACCCACAGTGACACACACACACACACACACACGCACACGCACACACACCACACATGCACACACACACACACGCACACACACACACACACACACACACACACACACACACACACACACACACACACACACACATGCACACACACAGTTTCATACATGCACAAATTATCAGAGAAATACCATCACACACACACACACACACACACACACACACACACACACACACACACCACACACACACACACACACACACAGAGACAAACACGGTAAGAGCAACTAATTGCACACACACACAAACACATTGCTGACCATATTGGCTCTCTGTCAGCCTCCTGGGCACTGTCTGTCTGTCTGTTTGCCACACTCTGTGCTGCTGGTAGTGTCAACCCAGTCACATTCCAAGCGCACACTTGGTGGCTGATGCACGGGCAAAGGCTGTGTGTAGGCAGAGGGCTGTCCTTGTTGCACAGCGGGCAAACTGGCACACGACTGGTTCGATGTGGTGCCCCCGGAAGTGGTGAATGACCTGCATGAGCCCACAGGGGAAAGAGTGGCTAGGAGACTGAGGCAAGATCGGTGTTTTTTTTTTTTCTTTTTCTTTTCAATTCTCTCTACTTGATCGAAGCTTGATCATTGTCAAAGCAGGGTAAGTCACGACTCCATGACTTTAGAACACACTCACTATTTCTGTGCATGTATGTATGTAAGTATGTATGTATGTATGTATGTATGTATGTATGTATGTATGTATGTATGTATGTATGTATGTATGTATGCATGTATGTATGCATGTGTATATGTATGTATGTGTATATGTATATGTGTATGTATGTGTGTGTATGTATGTATGTCTGTTTGTATGCGTGTATGTGTGTGTATGCATGTATATATGTATGTATGCACGCATGCATGCATTCATGTATGTATGCATGTATGTATGTATGGATGGATGGATGGATGTATTAATTCATTCATTTTTCTGTTTCTTTTTTTCTTTCTTTCTTTCTTTCTCTATGTATTTATTTCTATTTGTGTTTATTTAAAAATTTTCTTTTTTTCTTACCGTAAATGTTAAGGAATGGACTTGCCAATTTATGCTATTGTTGTTGTAACATCTTATGACAAACAAACCACCATTATTTATAGAGACCGATGAAATAGCAAATTATTACTGACGTTCAGTTACTATACAAGGCAGCAAGAATAATACTATACGATGCAGTACATTTTAACCCAACACGATACAATCAGACACGATATGATAAGATGCAATGCAATGCAACACAATACAATACAATACAATACAATCAGACACGACACATATGATAAGATGCAATGCAATGCAATACAATACAATACAATACAATCAGACACGATATGATAAGATGCAATGCAATGCAACACAATGGAATACAATACAATACAATGCAATACAATGCGATACAATCAGACACGATATGATAAGATGCAATGCAATACAATACAATACAACGCAATGCAATACAATCAGACACGATGTGATGCAATGCAATACAATACAATACAATATAATCCAATGCAAAAATACCATCAGACACGATATGATAAGATGCAA
>CM065739.1:36355056-36372556 GCA_033310375.1 Conus canariensis
TACTGTGTGTGTGTGTGTCTCTCTCTCACACTTTTTATTTTCCCCTCACACTGTCTCTCCTCTCTCCTCTCTCTCTCTCTCTCTCTCTCTCTCTCTCTCTCTCTTTCATAAATTCGTATCTGGTTTTCCTCATTCCTTAACTCTCTGGTTATTCTTTCGTCCTTCCTCTTTCTGCTCTTCTTTCTGTCCTTCTTCTCTCTGTCTGTGTCAGTCTCTCTGTCTCTCTGGTTCTCTCTCTCTCTCTCTCGCTTTCTCTCTCTCTCTCTCTCTCTCTCTCTCTCTCTCTCTCTCTCTCTCTCTCTCTCTTGGCAGACACAGGGACACTGACAGACAGACAGGCAAACAGACAAGGAGAACGAACAAAGGGAAGGAGACTACAGAACGTGACGGTAAAGAGGCAGACATTTTTTTTTCATTCTGACATCACCTGGTTGTTTTTCTCTGATTAGAAAAATGTCAAAAGAAAAAGAGAGAGAGAGAGAGAGAGAACGAACGAACGAACGAACTTTAATGCTATTAGGCTGTAAAGCCCATTAAGCAAATCGGCGCGATGTACAACAAAACGCGACTCGATTTTGATTTCATTGACATGGAAACCACAGCAATGTCCTTTTCTTTCACTTAACATGACAAAATGGAGAACGAAAAAATGTCACTGGTATGCGTTCACTGTCCTTTTCTTTTTTTTTTTTCTAGATGACCGTCACCCCAGGTAGAATTGGATCAATCCGTGGAGAGCGTGCAGCCGCCGTAGAGCACGTGCTTGGGTCTCTGCATGCTTCGTGTTGCCGATGCGTCTTCCTTTCCGTAGGCTGGCCAGTTTAACACATTCCTCTGTTGACATGTGTCTTTCCTCCTGCTTTACAAACCAGAATAAGCAATCGTCCTCCGAACACGGATCGCAGGAATATTCCAGAACGACATCGTCCGATTCACATAGCAGCACACCCACATCATCCGTTTGATGGAACACGACCTTCCGAAATGCTTGATTTCTGTGTGGATCTCGCAATCGTCTCTGCACCTGTCGCTCTGTCAGAGTAGCGACATAATCCTTAACCACTCCCGTGTCAAAACCAGCGACAATTTGTCTATAACTTGTTCCAGACTTGTGTCGATGTCCGACGGGTGGTTTTCTGCGTCCCTGATGTTACACTCCGGCAGATCGGAATGCAACGGCAGAAGCGTATCCTGAACATGCAACGTGTCACAATCATGGCGAGTTGGCTTGATGTGTTCTTCCGCACTGTGCTGTGTACTGAGTTCGTCCGATTCGGTGTCCGGCACGGCCAGTTCATTGGCGTCACTAATGGTACCGAGACCAGCAACAACCTGTTCAAGACGTCTGTTCTGCTGCTTCGCTCTTTCTTGATCCCGTCGCACCTGGCTGGGGGGCTTCTTCCTGTACTGAACTTGCGTTCTCCGGTTCAGCACAGGATCCGCCATTGTTGTTGACACTGGGCTGACCGGTTTCAGTCGCAGAACGACCACTGTGTTGCTGCCTTCTCCAGTGATTTTCCAACTTGAAACACAGTTTTCAGTCAGCAGGGCGTTTAGGGCTGTCTCCGCAGTCGCTGGAAGTCCAGTAACTGGCATTCTCGCAGGAAATTGCTGCAGCTGAAATAAATGGCGCCCTGTCGCTTCGTGTCAAATCACGTGACACACCTTGACTGGAGTCGTTTTAGAGATGATGGTATTGCTGTCCTGCTGGATGACAGGGATGTAGACAGATTCAAGGCCCATTTACAGACTCTGCACCCTGGTATTAGCTGGACAGTTTCTCAGGGGGAAAAAGCTGAATATTTGGATCTTAGGGTCCACATTACGGATTCGGGATTCATTGAAACTGACGTGTTTTCGAAGAATTGTAACAGTTATCTACCCCCCTCCTCTTGTCACCCAAATTCAGTATTTAGAGGCCTTGCAGTAGGAATTGGTACAAGACTCAGGATGCTGGTAAGTAATGACGAGATTCTGAAAAAGAGAGTCAAAGAATATGCAAAGTATCTCACCTTGTCAGGCTGGCAGTATAGCAAGGCTTTTGCAGATCTCACAAAGGGAGCATCTAAGTCACGGAATAAGATCCTTCACCAACCCAGAAAAAAGGAGAATAAAAAGATTGCATGGGTCACCAAGTTTGACCCTCGAGCCCCATCCAAGTTTAATATTATTAAGAAGAACCTTCATCTTTTATATTCAAACCCCAGCAATAAGGACTTTTTCCCCCGTAAAACCATAATAGCTGCCAATAGAAGATTAGACAATCTAGGTGAAATATGTAAACCAACAATCCCAAGACAGTTTGTCCAACATGGCCCCAAACAATGTTCTGGTTTTTTCAAATGCAGTAAAAAGTGTGACACCTGTAGACATGCAGCTGATTCAAATGAACTGAAATCGCCATGGGATGGCCGGCGGTGGAAAATTTACCAACATCTAACTTGTACAACACCTAACGTAATATATGTCATCAGATGTAGTCTTCATCCTGATCAGTGGTATGTAGGATCAACGGTGAACTTGAAATTGAGATGGGCTAATCATAAAAGTGATACAAATCACGCCACAACTAGCAAATGTATGGTTGCCCACCATGTAAACTCATGTCCCCACCCAAAGGACCCTGATATTCCGTTTCTGTCAATATGCCCCATTGAAACAGTGAAAGAAGAAACTAAACTTTTACAAAGGGAATTATATTGGCAGGCCAATCTTGGTACTATTTTTGTAGGACTAAATCGCAGAAAAGACTTAAATTCTTGCATCAAGAAAAGGATCGAGTATTCGTGCTGAAGGAAAAACAACAACACTGGGTGTATTACCATTACTGCACATACTTGTGTGTGAAATGCCTCCTTCCTATACCTGTGGGTGAAATGCCTCCTCCTCCCTCCTCTTATCTTACCCTTTCATAACCCCCCACCCCCCTATTCTCTTTCTCTGTCTTTCTCTCTCTCTCTCTCTTCTCTCTCTCTCTTCTCTCTCTCTCTATCTCTCTCTCTTTCTCCGTCACACACACACACACACACACACACACACACACACACACACACACACACACACACACATACACACACACACTCTCTCTCTCTCTCTTTTCTCTTTCTCTCTCTCTCTTTCTCTCTCTCTCTTTCTCTCTTTCTCTCTCTTATCTTTCTTATTTTCTCTCTCAATATCTCTCTCTCTCTCTCTCCCTCTCTCTGTCTCTCTCTCTCTCTCTCTCTCTCTCTCTCTCTCTCTCTCTTTTTCTTACCCTCTTTCTCCATCATCCCCCCTCTTTTCGTTCCCCCCCCCTTTTTTTTTTTTTTTTTTCTTTCTCCGCTGGTCTGTCTGTCATCTGTTGGTCTTCTGTTTGTCAAATCACACACACACACACACACACACACACACACACACACACACACACACACACAACACACACCCTCCCCTCTCTTTCCCCCTTTTTTTTTTTTTTTTTTTTTTCTTTTGGGTCTCTCTATTTTGTTTATTTCTCTCTCTCTTTCTCTTTTATACTTTTCGTCTTTGTTTCTCCCCTCTCTTTTCTGCTTTGTTCATTGTCTGTCTTTGTTCTCTCTCTCTCCTCTCTCTCTGTCTTTTGTCGTCAGTTTCTGTCGTCGTCCTCTCTCTCCCTCTCTCCCCTCTCTCTCTCCTTCTCTCGCTCGTCTCTTCCCCCTCTTGCCTCTCTTCCCCTCTCTCCTTCTCTCTGCTGTCCCCTCTGCACCGCTCCCTCTCCCCCCCCCCCCCCCCCCCCCCCCCCCCCCCTTCTGGTTTTTTTTTTTTTTTTTTTTTTTTTTTAAGAGTGAATTGGAGATCAGGACCAGTATTGTTCATCGCCCATGTTTACTTTGCCTGTGTACACTTCTTCCTTTGGTGAAGAGTGCAGGCAACTGAAGAGAAAAGTGGATAATGTGAGTGTTTGTTTTCCTCATTCTTATTTTGGCTTTCTCTCTCTCTCTCTCTCTCTCTCTCTCTCTCTCTCTCTCTCTCTCTCTCGGTGGTTCTTTTCTGTTTCTCTCGCTCCTTTTCTCTCTTTCTCTTTCTTTCTTCCCCCCCCCCCTCCCTCTTTTCTCTGTTGCTCACTCTCTGTCTGTCCCCCCTTTTCCTCTGTCTTGCTCCCACTCACTCTCTCATTGTCTCTTCTTCTTCTACCTTGTCCTCACTCCTATTTGCTTCACCTGTCCACTGTTGCATTCTTTCCGCATGTTGCATTTCCTTTTGAGCCCCTCGCTTCCCATGTATTTTAGGTTGGTAATGATGTTTTATGATATCATGTTTTAAATTAAGTGAAGTGGTATATGTGTGTATATGTGGGTACATATGTGTATGTATATGTGTGTGTATGTGTGTGTTATATTGATGTGTGTTGTATTATATGTCGTGTGTGTGTGTGGTGTGTGTGTGTTGTGTGTGTGTGTTTGTGTGATATAGACATATGTAAACTGATTTTGTCTTTACTTTTGGGATTCTGATGGTGTTTCGTGTTTTTTCCAATAATGCAGATTCCTGATGAAGCCTTGAAAAAGGCGAAAATTTGAATGACAAATAAAAGAAGGGAGGCACTGAGTGGACGACTTCTTGATTTTATTATATATATATATATATATATATATATATATTTCTGTATTTATCTATCTATCTATATACACAGAGAGAGAGAGAGAGAGAGAGAGAGAGAGAGAGAGAGAGAGAGAGAGAGAACTTATCAACAGAAACTGACGGTTAATGTGGGAAACAGCGCGCGTAACGCGATGAAGCTTGTCCATTTTGCCCCGCCCAGTGTACACCCATTAGGTTTGGTAATGATCCGTGGCAGCGGATCTTGTTCGTTTCTTCCTCTTCTGTATTTTTCGGATGAAAACATCCATGAACAGATGGAGAGAAGAATGACGTAATCGAAGAGGAAAAACAGAAGGAAACATAGAAAGGAAAGGGAGGCCGTTGAGGGTGGGGGGTGGGGGGGGGGGGGGGGGGGGAGGGGTTGGAGCGGGAAGGGGGATAATGCTGGAAAACGATGGAAGATGGCTGCACACCAAAAAATCATTGCGCCAAGGCTTTGCGTAAGGAGTCGAGTATTTATAGACTAGCACAAAACCAGATCGTTTTCAGTTTGCGAATTTTTATTGGGTCTAAAAGCTGATTTTCCTTGTTTGCTTGCATATGGTCATCAAGGTACGAGCCAGGTGGTTCCAAACATTCATTATTTGGCTGATGTCCAGATCTGCATGGCTGTGAGATGTCCAGCCCTCAACGGCACATTTCCAGAGTTTATTCACAGTAGGTTTGATGGGTACGATTTTGGTAGTCGCTCGACTTAAACGCCGTTTCCGTTCCGATTTACGGAAATTACACAAAATTCATGTTTGATAACTAGGCAGCTTCGAAAAAAAAACAACTGATAATGACGTTTTGTATGCAAAGGAAAGAAATTTGGAAAAAAAAGAAAAGGACTTTTTTTTTTTATTGAACAATTTTTTTCTTTTTTTTTTTTTTTTTACAAGACATACACAAGGCACAAATACATATATGCACACATCAGTAAAAAATAATGACGATGAAAGGAAAAGTGACAATTAAGTAAGGGTAACACAGCTAAAGAAGCAACATTAAAACAGAACACTTTGGTAGGTTAGCATAGATTAGGTAAGACAAGTTGTAGGAATGTTTAACAAGTAATGCTGAATGGTTGTCTCATCAGTATCACAAACCGCCACCATCATATTTATGAGCAAGATTAACAATTTTTTTTATATATTATCGTAGTTGTCATTTATTCTTGAATCCTATGGTACAATACATCATCTCTCTGCCTCCTCCTCCCTCCCCCTCTCTTCCCCACTGTCAGCATACATGGATTTGATTAAATAAATTTGATAACAAATCATTCTACTCTCTGTGTGTGTCCCTATGCTTTTTCCTTTAACTGAAGTGCTTGAGAGAGAGAGAGAGAGAGAGAGAGAGAGAGAGAGAGAGAGAGAGAGAGAGAGACAAGAGAGAGGCAGAGGCAGAGAGAGAAGTGAAAGTGAGAAAAAAAGTCAACTCATTCGGAGAGCCCCCCCCCCCCCCCCCAAGTGTCTACCCTTATCACCAAAAATAAAAGCAACAAGGGAGACAGGAGGGCCTCCAGGTGAAGAGATACAGTCCTCATACTTTACAGTATTTCGATGGCCGAGAGCCAAAGTCGACCATCCCCAGACAGTGGATCCAGCCACCACCGACCGCACCGCAAACAACAAGAGCTTGTAGAGTTGTAGTAAGTAAAAAAGGACATAAATGTTGTATACCATATAATAAAGCATTCATTCACATACATAGGAGTTGATGATAAGGTTCGAACGAAAACTAAACACGAGAAGAGAACTAACTGACAATGCCGAGTGAGGCGAAACAACACTACAGTTTACGCGGGTGGTGAAACCGGTCCAGTTGGTGAAAGCGAGCACCAACCAGATCTCGGGCAAGAGCGAGTGACTCGGCAATTGTGACACGGCCTTTAGGCTTATGTCGCACAACACTGTTTCACAGTGAAATCTCCAGTTCAAAGAGCTCACACAATTTAGAGAAGCGAGTCTTTTGAAGTCTAGCCGGAAGGGAGGCACGGGAAAAGGCAACGCGGTGTCTCAAGTTTACTTCGACCCGAAATACGGTCACGTGATGTATTTGTGACAAAGCCCTTACTTGCTAAATAAAGGGGGGGGGGGGGGGGGGGGTTGTGTGTGTGTGTGTGTTGTGTGTGTGTGGGAGGGGGGGGGGGCTGTTAGGAATGGGGGTGACGAGAACAATGGAGCGAGCAAAACAGAAAAGAACGAAACGGACCCAACCGGACTGCGTCATACGCAGATTATATTATGCTGTGGCTGCATTCAGGATGTGAATCGTGAAGAACGAGGCACTTTATGTGCGACGTTAGCGCAGTTCATCTACGTAACAAACGCCACTTACAAAAGACGTTAAAGGAAATATGCAAATTCGGAAAGAACCTAGCTTTGTGTACGTGCAGACGTTAAACACAGTTTATGTCCCATAACTGATGTTCGTTCAAGCGGTGAGCTGTTGAAAGGTTCAACGATTCTGGAGTAAGACTTTTTGGCAGGTGAATGGATAGTCATCTCTCTCCTTCTGCTATCTGGGGTAAGGCTTTTTGACAGGCAGATGGATGGATAGTCATCTCTCTTCTTCCGCTCTCTGGGGCAAGGTTTTTTGGCAGGCGAATGGATAGCCTTCTCTCTCCTTCTGCTATCTGGGGTAAGGCTTTTTCAGGCGGGATGTGTTAGTAGCATACTTCTCTTCTTCCGCTATCTGGGGTAAGGCTTTTTGGCAGGCGGATGGATAGCCTTCTCTCTCCTTCCGCTATCTGGGGTAAGGCTTTTTGGCAGGCGGATGGATAGCCTTCTCTCTCCTTCCGCTATCTGGGGTAAGGCTTTTTGGCAGGCGGATGGATAATCATCTCTCTCCTTCCGCTATCTGGGGTAAGGCTTTTTGGCAGGCGGATGGATAGTCATCTTTCTCCTTCCGCTATCTGGGGTAAGGCTTTTTGGCAGGCGGATGGATAGTCATCTCTCTCCTTCCACTATCTGGGGTAAGGCTTTTTGGCAGGCGGATGGATAGTCATCTCTCTCCTTCCGCCGCATCAACTGCTCATGAACTGAATCAGGTATCCTTTGCCTGTTGGGTGGACATTGAAGGGGTTTTCAAATCGAAAAAAAAATCCATGAGGGATTTGGAAACACGACGGTCAGCTCTACAGCCGATGATTTAAAGCTTTTGACCCCCCCCCTCCCTCTCCCCCTCCTCCTTCTCCTACCCGCCATTCCCCACGTCCACTAATCCCTACCACATTCCCTTTACCCAGCATTTATGCATACGTACTTAATTACATTCATGCTTATTTTTTCTTTGGAACAGAAGACGAATGTACGTGTATACATATACGTGTATTCAGGTCAAAGAGACCTTTCTTGTATTAGATTGTCTTGTCTTGTCTTTGTTCGTCCTGTATTGTATTGTACTGAATTGTAATGTGTATATGCCTCGTATGAATTTCTCATCACAACAGATTTTTCTGTGGGAATATTTTGGGAAGTACATCACCATCATACAACATTACTCTTTCCCTTAGGAAACTTCACAGAAAAAAATTACTCTTCCGCCGAACGACAGAGACCAGCAATACCACAAGACAAAACACGATGCGTCTCCACCTCTTTGGTCTTCTGCAAAAGCAAGCTTAACAACATTCAAGACAATGAAAACGAAAAACGAACAATCACTAATCTCCTGACACTGGGCGCACAATGGATGCGGAATGGATGTGATGTGTCTGTCTCTTTCGTTCGGCGGAATAGTCATTGTTCTGTTAAGTATGTTTCAGTTGCCACTTGCAGTCACCTTTTCTCTCAATGGTAATGTTCCGCCAAGGTACGTTTTTTTTCCCTTCTCTGTTTAGCTCTTCAAATGGACTTTTCTTTAGAGTTCGGTCCAGAAGAACCCTGACGTCTGTGAATCTTTCATCACAAACACGAGTACATAACAGGCAAGAGGTTTATTTTCTCGTCCGAAAGACTAACGTTCAGAGCCACATGAAAGGTCTGGTGGAGAGAGGTTGGAAAAACAACTCCTGTTAGAGTCTCAAACCTGAGTGTTTCCCCCTTTCCTGCCAGATTGCGTTATCCACTGAGCCCCCCCACCTTGTGTTGTGTGTGTGTGTGCGTGCGTGCGTGCGTGCGTGCGTGCGTGCGTGCGCGCGCGTGTGCGTGCGTGCGTGCGTGTGTGCGTGAGTGAGTGAGTGAGTGGTGTGTGTGTGTGTGTGTGTGTGTGTGTGTGTGTGTGTGTGTGTGTGTCTATGTGTCTTTGTGTGTGTGTGTGTGTGTGTGTGTGTGTGTGTGTGTGTGTGTGTGTGAGTTTGCCTGTCTGTGTCCCTGTGTACGTGTATGTGTATATGTTTGTACGTGTTTGCCTGTGGGTGTAAACGTATGTACCTGTGCCTTCCAGGAGATGAAATCTGACACTACGAGTCGTCAGAACGAGGTAAAGAGACACCACCATTTCTAGCTGCCTCGTTCTTTGTAAGCAGAGCAGAAAGCAGCAACCGAGCGTAAAATATCGTCAGAAGAAGCCATCGGTTTTCTGCCTTGAAGAAAAGAAGAAGACTGGAAACCCATCATAGCTAAAACTTTGGTAGTTCGTTTGTTTGTTTGTTTTGAATCCATTTTCAGTCCGAAGCAGAGCCCTATCAGCGTTAGCTGCCAGTACGAAGGCTTGGGGCCAAGACCCAGACGAGGGTATCTTCTTCTGAAGGGCGATAGCCTTAAAACAAAATGGGAGGAGGGGAATAGAGGGAATGAGAAGGAGGAAACGGGAGAACAAAGGACGGAGGGAAGTGGGGGGTGGGATGGGGACGAGAAGGTGGGGTTTGAAGGGAGTAGACGGAGGAAGGGAGGGGGGGAACACCACACACACACACACACACACACACACACACACACACACACACACACACACACGCACAGAGTGTATATATATAATTATATATATATATATATATATATAGACACTCTTTCAAATGACCAGAACAAACAAGCAAGTTGTCATCTCCCGACGTTTCGGCACTTGGCCTTCACACACACACACACACACACACACACACACACACCACACACACACACATATATATATATATATATATAATGATCATTTTGTGACATACATAGGGCTATACAATGCATTGTAGTTTAGGCAGTAGACCTTTAAAAACCTGTATACATTGTAGTTTTGAGTCAAATATAATTTCGCTACTCGTGTGTATTCTTGGCATGCTTTTTAGAAACAAAATTAAAAAAAATAGATGGAGGCAGAGAGACAGATCGGTAAGGACACACATGCAGGAAAGACAGTTAGAGGGACAAACAGACGGCCAGACAGACAAGCAGACAAACAGAAAAATAGAATAGGCTGGACCACAAGTCAAAATATGTCATTGCCACATAGTGCATTGTCTTTTAAGTACACATATGCAAAAAATACTTCAGCAGCACACAAGAGCCTCAGAGAATGCCATCGGCAAAAGAACAGAATTATGACCGAATTGCCTAATGCTAGGTAATATATATTACATCATGCAGATTCATATATCAATGCAGATGAGACACGTTGGAAGGAAGTTAACTGAAACAATTATATACAAGAGACAAAGGGGTCCTATGCGAGCCATTTGGAATGGAAACCCATGCGGTTCACGGTTAAATGCGAGTTGCATTCTTAAATTTTAAATACAATACTCTCGACAAAAAATCTACTTTTGGGAGACTACTTATCTACTTTTGGGAGACTACTTTTCAACTTACACTTACATAAATAATATTCTGCAAAAAAGTCTACTTGATTAGAACATGTGTTCGACAGCAATTGTCACATCAAAACCTAGACGTATCAGAGATTTCGTGAGATGTACATTCTGTGCGTGAATGCATTGCTCTTTTACTAAATCGGTGAACATATTCCAAAAGCATTTAACATTAAGTACATTTCCAAAGCATATGGTCAATCCTGTCTTAAAACAAGCCCTCCAAACTACATTTCTCATTGTCAATATTTCCTGTTTCGTTCAGAATGACATTTGTTCATCAGCATCTATGCATTATTCTTTGTTGAAAACACATTTTAAATTTGTAGTTTTATGTGCGTGAAAAAGAATCACGATTCCCAGTCACAAGGTTGTGACAGTATCATGTACCATAGTGACAGGATCGAGTTTTCAACAGATTATTAATCAGTATATCGTAAGATATCTTTCAGCCTTTGTAAGTGGCAAACAATATCAAACAGCGGAGTGAAGAATATATACATTTATGGTTTTCTATGGCAAAGTAAGATTACTGAATGAATTCAATTTTTGCGAGTGTTTACCCTGTAATAATGAGAAAACCAGTGTAACTTATATCCTGTTATAATGAGAAAATTAATGTGTCTTATACCCTTAATAATGAGAAAATTAATGTGACATATACCCTGTAATAATGAGAAAATTAATGTAACTTATGCCCTGTAATGATGAGAAAATAAATGTAACTTATACCTATAATGATGAGAAAATCATTGTAACTTGTACCCTGTAATAATGAGAAAATCATTGTAACTTATACCTTGTAACACTAAGAAACACAGTGTAACTTATACCCTGCAATGACGATAAAATCATTGTAATTTATGCACTGTAATGATGAGAAAATCATTGTAACTTATACCTTGTAATAATGAGAAAATCATTGTAACTCATACCCTGTAAAAATGAATGTATTTTTCCTTGAAGTGTCTGTGGGAAACTACACTGACCACGATCATAAAGAAAAGTTTGAAACAATCAACTCTTTTGTTTTCAAGCATTTTGGAGGTTATGTATGTTTTCCAAACTTCAATAGTTTATTGTAGCAGTTCAGTGGAATGTTTTGGGGCAGCCATTTGTTAAAAAAAAAATCAAAAGGTTCAAGAACGTTTACCCAGGACGGATTATATTATTAACTAATTTCGACACAATCTCTGGACCATGTTCACACATAAAACACAACGAGGAAAATTACCGAGAAGAGTGTGTTTCCATTTATGGCTTAATCTCTCAGTTCCACTAATCCAGAATTAGTTTTAGAGATGTGACGTTGGTTTTAATTAACTTTTAAAAAAAAACCTCCATCCTGTATGTTTTTATGCGCTGTTTGTTCGACTGATTTTTTTTTTAATCCGCATAAACCTAAAACATACTCACTGTCATGCTCGAAAGAAATCTTTTGGTGGGTTTGCAAAAAAGCTGAAGATGAGTCAGCTTCGAAAGGATGACAGATTTTTATCATTGATATTCTGGCTAGAGGCGTACTCTAGCGTTTTATCCACATTTTAAGCAAATGAACCATTTTCCCAGTAAACGAATGTCTAGTGGATTCCAGACAATTTTCAAAAGCTCCATGTAGTGATTTTGAATATTTTTTTTTATGCTTCCCAATCAAACTGTGC
This sequence comes from Conus canariensis, assembly GCA_033310375.1. NCBI lineage: Eukaryota > Metazoa > Mollusca > Gastropoda > Neogastropoda > Conidae > Conus > Conus canariensis. Next base: position 36,367,057 of record CM065739.1, read on the forward strand.
TCGTTTTACTCAAATTCATATGATGATCTCAGACAGTCAAATCTAAACAGAACTTCAATACAAGTTTCCAACGATTTTTTTTTATCCCATGCGAGTAAAAATTCTGTGTCATCAGCATAATGAGATTGCTTGCGTTCAGTTTCATTCTTTCTAACTTCCAGAATACTTTTAAAGTGAACTAAAAAGAACGAACGAACGAACGCAAGAACAAACGAACGAACGAACGAAAGAAAGAACAAATAGAAAGCTCTCTTACAAAGAGAGAGAGAGAGAGAGAGAGAGAGAGAGAGAGAGAGGAGAGAGAGAGAGAGAGAGAGAGAGAAGGAGAAGAAGAAGAAGAAGAAGAAGAAGAAGAAGGCACATGAAACTATGAGTAGTACGTTGGCTGACATATATCCACCGCATGAGTACATCATAAATCTTTCACATACTCTGGCATAGCGTATAAATCACATACAAATGCAAATCGTTTATAAATAGTAGTACTCGTAAACAGCAACAATCTATTTGGAAAAAATAGTGAGTGTATGGTAATGACGATATAGTAATAACATTCACGTGGAAAGGTATTGGTAATATGAATTATAGCGCAAATGTGCGAAACTTGTGAGAGTGTGCAAACCATGTAAAAACGTTGCTTCTGTAAGGTTCTGAGCTTCGATTGTATTGAAGCTCAGACGGATCGAAATCCAGAGAAGAAGACCAGAATAACAGACACTTGTTTTAAATAGGCCAATTGTAGGTATGGGAACCAGGCGTTTTGTAGAGTTTCTAGAATTCATGTTGAATTTGGATTGAATAATTTGTGGGGCTAACGCAGATACACCTTTTTGCATGAACATTGCTTCATTGATAGCAAACATATCCTTTAATGGTAGAACTCCAACTTGAATATGATCCAATTCTGAAAGGCTCGAGGATTTTAGAACTGCTTCAAGAGCACATTTCGGGGTACTTACTGATTAAAGGTTTCATTGAATTTACGCTGGCCGAGTCAAAGTGTCGAAGAGTAATTTATCGGAGAAAGTAGGCATGCATTCAGGAACAATTCTCCGGCATGAAAATGGTAAAAAGTGGTATATCCTGTATAACGGACATGTCTGTCTACATACCGTTTTGCGTGGATGTTTTGATGTGAGCAGTTTATGAAAGGTTGTGGTTTATCATTATGCCTAGAACACGGTGGTCGTCTACTCTTTCAGTTCCTGCCTTGATGATAAAAACAGAAGGGAACTGTTTTATATTTTGCGTTCTTTGACAGATTGTTGTGAGCATGACTTTAGTCTTACTGGGGTTTAGTAACATATGGTTCACACTGCACCCACCATCCACTTAAGATGCGAACAGACTTTTATAATTATTCATACACAGGATTAATTTTCAAGCTGCTTGTATTAATGGTAGTCTCATCGTAGAAAAGCTCACAAAATTGTTCAATATGAAGAGGGAGATCGTTTACATTGATGAGAAATGGGTGAAGACCTACAACTGAGCCCTGGGGTACTCTACATGTGACCCACTCCCACAAAGGGTACAATCAGTCTATTTTGGACTTTGTGAGTATTTAGTATCATTAAAAATATCTGAATAGTAAAATATTTGACATCGAAGAATTAAGTCAGACAAACCGTCAACAGTTTATAGGAATCATGACATCGGTTGGAGAGAGAGAGAGAGAGAGAGAGAGAGAGAGAGAGAGAGAGAGAGAGAGAGAGAGAGAGAGAGAGATTGATTCAGTGCTCACATTTTATTTACGTATAGGCCTTGGCCTCTTATGAAGAGCTACATGACATCAACAACAGGCAAAAAAACTATAGATTATGGACTGGGTCTGAATGTACAGCATTGTTTCATCTATGACATAACTGTTTCTGTAAGTTTGAATTCTTTCTGAAGAAATAAGGAGAAAATTCAAACAGCTATTGTGGACGTTGAAGACATCAACGAGCACACTTTGAATAAAAAAAAAAAAGGCTGTCTAGAGTATGTAGGACTAATAAATATTTCACGAATGGAGAGAGACAGACAGACAGACAGACAGAGACAAAGACAGAGACAGAGAGCGATGAACCCAACCCACCACCTTGACAAGGCTGAAGAGCTTGTCTGCCCTAAACCTGTCAGAACATGTCACGAAGGATGTGAATGTCTGGTAGGATTAAAGTGCACACCGCTTGTGTCTGTCCACGCACTGTACACACTCATCTCCCCACATCACGCGCCATACTATGACCCAGTTGTTTACATCATACGGAAGCTTTTCTTTTCCAGAGAACGTTCGGCAGTGGAGAGAGAGAGAGAGAGAGAGAGAGAGAGAGAGAGAGAGAGAGAGAGAGAGAGAGAGACAGACAGACGACGGGAAGACAGACAGACAGACAGACAGCCAGCCAGACAGACAGGACAGAGAGACACACACACACACAGACACAGAGAGAGAGAGAGAGAGAGACAGAGAGAGAGAGAGAGAACTAGAGAGTGTGGGAGGGAGCAAGAGAGAGAGAGAAAGAGAGAGAGTACAGAAAAACAGAGAGAGAGAGGGAAAGAGAGAGAGTACTGAAACACACACACACACACACACACACACACACACACACACACACACACACACACACACACACACAGAGAGAGAGAGAGAGTACAGAAAAACAGAGAAACAGAGCGAGAGAGAGATGTCAACGTCCTGGCGCTTTGGTAATCCCAGAGTGACAATTGTGACTGCGCCATGCAGGAATCCTGTCTTAAGCGGGATTTACGCGTACACGATCTTTTCTCTACGACCTGGCACGATTCCACTTCCGGCCGAAATTTTGGAACCGTGGGAGAGCGTGAGGGAATTGTAGTAAGTCGTGTTAAAAGCGTACAAGGTCGTGGTAAGAACGTAGGTATTACCCCCTCTGGGCTGGAGTCGTGCGAGATCCCCTGCTAGTTACCAACATGTTGGAAACTTTTTGATTTGCCCGTACGATCTTGGCACGATGGTTGATGGTCATGCATCGTACCAGGAGCGTACCAGGTCGTAGCAGAGTGTACCAGAGCGTATGAGAACGTACCAGATACGTATCAGATCCTACGAGGTCGTACAAGGACGTGGGGAACCGTGTCCCGTGATGTCCCCCTGGATATATAAAGGGGGATGTTCCACTTGGCTGGTCATTCATGGTGAACTGATCAACCAAGATGCTGAGACTCCAGAGACGTGCAAGAGAACGCAGAAGGCTGAGACTGGTGGCTGCGCATGTCTGTTGCAGGAAGACATGCTGCGACTGGATGCGACTGCATGTATAATGAACAGAAAATTGGCCCATGTAGAAAATCTACAAAGCCCATTTCCCCCCAAGCAACAACAACAACAACAACAACAACAACAACAAAACCATTGCTACACTTATGCTTGCTTACAAACACCCCCCCCCCCCTCCCGGGAAAAAAAAATCGGTAACTACATTTCTGCCAGAGGAAAGGCCTGTCCTGGACAAAGTCTGCCATCTCATTCTGCTGCTGATCAGAGAGATTCACAGGGGGTGCCTTTGGCTTCCTCCTCTTCACACCTTCCTGAGATGGCGCACGCTCCTGTGTGTTGTCACCCTCGTCAGCTGAGTGCTCTGCATCTGGCTCTGGCTGTCGCTCAGGCTCTGGTTCTGGCTCTGGCTCTGGCTCTCGGCCGTCCTCACTCTGTGCCTCACTCTGTACCTGTGAATGACAACAAGACCATAAAGGTGAGGGGGGGAATACAAAATCAACATGCATATGTAATTGTAGTACAAATGCCACCCATGATAGAAAATAAGGCCCCGCCTCCATGAATGTAATCCCCACCCCCTTTCTGAAAAAAATGCCCCACCCAGTGAAAACAGTATTGAAACTCACCTCTGAATGGTCAGAGTCTTCGCCCACAGTCATTGATGGAAGTGGAGATAGTCTGCCTCACCTCCTGCCTCTGGGTCTGCTTCTGCCTTCCCTTGTTGCCTTCCCCTTGCCTCTGCCTCTTCCTGACATGACTGGAAGTTCTGGAAAAAAAATTCTGCAACACTTCTAGGTAGAACTTCTGGTAGCTTCTTGAGTTGTGTCCTCTGTGAATTCACCGAGCGTACTGAGGATCGTCGCAAAGCGGGCCCGTTTTAAAGCTACGACTGCGGACGTAGGAGTAGACTCCTGCGGGAGCGTAGGGGATCGTGTGAGAGCGTATGAGAGCGTGTGAGAGCGTGCCAGAGCCTGTGAGATCGTGTGAGATCGTGTCAGGCATCGGGTGAGAGCGTATGAAGTCGGGGCATGTCGTATGATATGTCGGCTCTACAAGAGCCTATCAGATCGTGCCAGATCGTGCGAGAACCTGCCAAGTCGTAGTAGAGCGTAGGGGGACGGGCCAGGAGGGTATCGTGGCCACCAATTACCCCAATTTCTCACGCTCTCAACCCAAGATCACCCACGATCTTGGGGGAGTCGTAGATGTTGAAATCGTACCAGGTCGTAGAGAAAAGACCGTGTACGTGTAAATCCCGCATTATCGCCCGACTTTGGACCCTCTGCCCACTTTGGCATTACCATCCAAATCTAGTATTTACGCATCCAGCTCACAGCACTGGCCCACAACACTCTCTCCACAGACACACTACCGTAGTACTCATTGTTTACTTCATGTGTTTTACAGCTCTTCTCTCTTCTCTCCTTTCTTTACCGTCTTCTTTACTTCATGTGTGTTACAGCTGTTCTCTCTTCTCTCATTCCTCTACTGTCTTTATTTTCTGTACAAACCTTTTCTTTTCTTACTTATCGACACCCCCCCCCCCCCCCTTTTTTTTTAAATTTGATTTTCTTTCAAATACATATACTCCTTTTTATAACATCTATATTTTTCTTTCCTTCTTTCTCGCCCCTTCTACGCCTTTTCTTTTCTTTCTTTCTATTTCCGTCGTAGTTTTAGCTTTTTATTCACTTAACAATTTCATTCCTGTCCACCTTCTTCCTCTTCTTGTATTTGTTCTTCTTTTACATATATGTTTTTCTTTCCTTCTTTCTCTCCCCTTCACACTTCGTCTTTCTTTTCTTCCTGTTTCAACGGTACTCTTGGTTGTTTTTTTTTGCTCATTTATCAGATACCTTCCTTCCCATCTTCTTGCTCTTGCGTTTCTTTTACTTGTTCTTGTTCTCTATCTTCTTCTTCTTCTGCTGCTTCTTCTCCTTCTTCTTCTGCTGATTGACTTCAATGCGGTGACAGCCCTGATGTTGCCCTTTGTGGTTGGCTGGGCTATAAGCGACACTAGTTTACCTTACCCCTTCTTCTTCTTCTATTCATTAATACTAAGCGACACTACCTTACCTTCTTCTTCTTCTTCTTCTTCTTCTTCTTCTTCTTTTTCTTCTTCTTCTTCTTCTTCTTCTTCTTCTTCTTCTTCTTCTTCTTCTTCTTCTTCTTCTTCTATTCATTAATACTATTACCATTTTCACTCCCATTGTCATTTTATCATTAATGTTATATTATTATTAGTAGTAGTAGTAATAG
>CM065739.1:36377556-36385056 GCA_033310375.1 Conus canariensis
CAAGTGAGCATGTAAGTAAGTAAGTAAATTTGTAAGTAAGCGAGTAAGCATGTGCGTAAGCAAGTAAGTAAGCGGGCCAGTAAGTAAGTGAGTCAGGAGTTAGCAAGTAAGTACGCAAGCAAGCAAGTGAGCACGCAATCAGATGGTAAGCGAGTAAGTAAGTAAGTAAGTAAGTAAGTGAGTGAGTAAGTAAGTGAATAAATAAGTGAGTAAATAAGTAATCACGTATTTAAGCAAATAAATTAATAAACCAAGTTTCAGTCGACACGGTACAAAGGGTGCCTTGAGAAGATTCCTGGGTGGATCTCTCCTTGCTGATGATGGCTCCCAGGTAATCTACAGTTTGGTTAAAGGACAGTCATGTCAGTGACAATGGGTCAGTGCCATCCACTAGCCGGGAGTCCTCCACTCAAGACAACATCGGCAGCTGTTCCACGCATGGAGAAGACATGAAAATAGACTGAATGTCGCTCCGAACTCGACAACACAGTAATAGAGCTTTATGTGGTTAATACCACAGGATTCCTTAACTGAAGGTGACTTTTTCAGTCTCTCTCTCTCTCCTCTCTCTCTCTCTCTCTCTCTCTCTCTCTCTCTCTCTCTCTCTGTATGTGTGTGTGTGTGTGTGTGTGTGTGTGTGTGTGTGTGTGTGTGTGTGTGTGTGTGTGTGTGTGAAGAAGTCGTGGCAGCTGCGAAGCTGTTGAAGTGTGGAAAGGCAGCAGGTATCGACAATATACCTGCAGAACTCTTGAAACATGACGACGAGGTTATAAGTGATGTCCTAGCTGCCATCAGTAGCACAACCTGGCACACCTGCGAGTGACTCACACCATGGACTCGATTGCTAATCCTCAACCCTTCGCGAGAAAAAAAAAGTAACCAACATGCCCAGAGCCTCTATATTGCCAGTTTGATTGACCATGCCAGTAAAGTATTATGAACAATGTTCTGCAAAGATTACAGCCGCAAGCAGACACCCTTTCTACAGAAGTAGAGGCTGGATTTGTCAAAAATAGACGTATTATCGAACAGAACTTTATACCCTTCACGAAAAACATTTCCAAAATCAGGTGGAGCTCTACCACGCCTTCATAGACTTCGAGAAAGCCTTCGACAGAGTCTGGCAGAAGACGCAATGGCATGTAATAAAGAAACTTAAAACCGGGCAAAAGCTAATCAACACCATCCAGACACTATGATTCAGAGCCACCAGTGCGGTGTTGAGACATGCTGCTTTTCAAAAGTAGTTCCATACTTGAAATTCGCCAGGGCGGCCTTCTATCTCCCACACCTTTAAACATATTCCTGAAACGCATCGTGACTAATGCACTTACGAATCATATCCGTACGGTAAGCATCGTAGGAAGAGCCAACACGAACCTTTGCTTAGCAGGCAACATAGATAGTCTGGCAGCCGGTAAACGAGAACTCTTCGAAGTTGTTACAAGACAGGATGCAACATTAGCGTAAAAAATGGGACATTGTTTTCCTAGAGATAAAAAGCACGTAAAAAGTACACGACGACCTGTTAATGAGACAAGTGGAAATAACGGAACAGAACAAATATACATCAAGAAAGAAACAAACAAAACGCCTTTCCATTTTTTTTCCTTTTCTTTTTTTTTTTTTTGGGGGGGGGGGGAGGGGGGGAGGTGGGGGGCATGTTTTCTTGGATTTTTTTTACCACCCTTTCTCTCTCTCTCTCTCTCTCTCTCTCTCTCTCTCTCTCTCTCTCTCTCTCTCTCTCTCTCTCTCTCTTTGGTAATTTTGATGAGAGGTATAAAGCTTTCTGACTTTTTGATGTTTTATCTTAATTCATTCATACATCCTTTCATTCAAAGCCGATTGAAAGTGTTCTTTTTGCCTGTCTGTCTCTCTTTTCTTATATGCTCTTTCCGCAATGTGTGTGTGTGTGTGTGTGTGTGTGTGTGTGTGTGTGTGTGTGTGTGTGTGTGTGTGTGTGTGTGTGATTCAGTCCTTAGTATCCATACTTGAATTAGCGCTGTATTCGTGGCATAATGTGACATACAGTTGTAATAATAATAATGACAATATCTATTGCGCCTACCCTAACAACGTAGGCTGCAGGGCGCTTTACAAGTTTTAACAAATCAATAATACACGCAACACACACACGCACACGCACCACACACACACACACACACACACACACACACACACACACACACACACACACACTCTCACACACACACACACTCACACACACACACACACACACACACACACACACACACACACACACACCACACACACACACACACACACACACACGTACACACACACACACACACACATACACACACACACACGCACACACACACACACAACACACACACACACACACACACACACACACACACACACACACACCACCACCACACACCACCACACACATCACACACACGCACGCACGAACGCACGCACGCAGGAGCACACGCACGCACGAACGCACGCACGAACGCACGCACGCAGATTTGAAAGTCGCGAAGGAAGGGGCATGACTTAGTTGGAAAGGTAGCGAATTCCAGACTATCGTCGCAGAAAATGAGGATGCCCTAGAACCATGCTGCTTTCGGCTGAATGAAGGAATTCGAAAAATTCGGTCTTTAGAGGAAGGACGGAGGGAACGCATGGGAAGTTAAATTTGGAAGAGGTCAGAGAGATTGGCATGTTCTTCACATGGGATAATCTTAAAGCACAGAGACGCAGACTTCAGGCCAGAAATACCAGCGTGTATATGTCACTCAGACCTTCTGATTTAGGGTAGGAAATATGTCTCAACACCGCACTGGTGGCTCTGAATCATAGTGTCTGGATGGTGTTGATTAGCTTTTGCCCGGTTTTAAGTTTCTTTATTACATGCCATTGCGTCTTCTGCCAGACTCTGTCGAAGGCTTTCTCGAAGTCTATGAAGGCGTGGTAGAGCTCCACCTGATTTTGGAAATGTTTTTCGCGAAGGGTATAAAGCTCTGTTCGATAGTACGTCTATTTTTGACAAATCCAGCCACTACTTCTGTAGAAAGGGTATATGCTTGCGGCTGTAATCTTTGCAGAACATTGTTCAAAATACTTTACTGGCATGGTCAATCAAACTGACAATACAGAGGTTCTGGGCGTGTTAGAGACTTTTTTTTCTCGCGAAGGGTTGAGGATTAGCGATCGAGTCCATGGTGTGAGTCACTCGCAGGTGTGCCAGATTGTGTTGCCGATGGCAGCTAGGATATCACTTACCGCCTCTCCGTCATGTTTCAAGAGTTCTGCAGGTATATTGTCCTGATCAGTACTCGTAACATATGCAAGAATCGCATGCGCGCACTCACTCACTCACTCACTCACTCACTCACTCACACAGTGCAGTATACGTGACTCAAAGCTGGTAATTCAGGGTAGGAATGGTGCGTCTATCAATACTTGCAGTTTTAAGTCAGTGTGGTGCAGTATTCGTGACTCAAGCATGGTAATTCAAAGAAGAACCAGCGCTGTAATCGCGACTTATTTCTTCTTCCTCGTTCGCCTCTCTTTAGATGTCCAGCCCAGTGTCCTGGATGAAGGCAGTCGTCCGCCGCAGCTCCTCCAGGGTGCTGTACAGCTTGGCCTCCAATGCTGTCGGTGTCGGCCAGTATTTGTTTCGGGATGCAACATGCGTCGGATTTTTGGAGAATATGTTCTGCTGTCATTTGTCCCTGACTACAAGGGCACTCTCCATGCGTGCATGTGGTGGCGCAGACAGTTGTGTCCAGTTCTCATTCGTAAGATTTGCACCTGTTCCCGTCGTCGCAGAGGAAAGTAGCCATCATCTGGGTTGTGTTTTGGGTGCTGAAGCTGCCACTTCTTCCGCTGCTGAGCCTTGATGATGGACTTTGCTTCATCATAGCTCACTAGGTTGTCGGTCTACTCCTTCTGCGCTCCCTCTTTTGCCAGTGTGTCTGCTTTTTCGTTGCTTCTGATGCCGCAATGAGCTGGGACCCACTGTAGCACCACTTTCTCCATCTCTGCACTCAGGCCAACTAGGGCTGTAGTGAGTGGGTTTAGTTCGCATCGCGACTTATGATTTGTTATTCAGGAGAGGGATGGCGTTGTCCTCGTCCCTCAAAACTTGTAATTCATGATAGGAATGGCGTTGTTGTGTTCATGACTTAGAACTTGAAATCTAGTGTAGGAACGGCGCTGTATTCGCCACTGCCGTGTTCGTCACTCAAAACGTGTAAATCAGAGTAGGAAAGATGCAGTGTCTGCCACTCAGTACGCGGGTAGAAGTGGAGCGAATGTTCGTGACTCAAAGGTTGTCATTCAGGGTAGGAATGGTTCAATGGTCGTCCCTCAGTATGCGGGTAGAAATGATGCAGTGTCCGTGTGTGGGCCTGGATTCTTTGCGTTTCAGGGGAGAAATGGCGCCGTCTTCATAACTCACTAAACAAAAACATGCACTGCGTGAAACAAAGGCATAACTCGCTCACCAGTCGATTCTTAAGAGTCGGGCTCTGTGACTTTCTTAGAGTGTGTGTTCTCAACAAATTGCTGGAGGCGTCAAAGGCATTGCGTCAGCGTATTCCGATTATTCTTTTTTTTTATGTATTTAGTTATTTATTCATTTATTTCCTCATCTGTTTATTCATGTATTTATTTATTTGCTTATTCATTATTTCTTTATTTGAAACCCTTTCATTGGTTCAGTTTATTTTAGCCAGTGCGCTCCCCCTGCCTGTATCTGTATGTGCTTCACTGATGCTCTTACACACACAGACACACACAGACACACACAGACACACACACAACACACACACACACACACACACACACACACACACACACACACACACACACACATCTGTATTTGCGTTCATAGTTGTGCATGACACAGACGGTGTGTAAGTGTATGCACGGAGAGAGAGAGAGAGAGAGAGAGAGAGAGAGAGAGAGAGAGAGAGAGAGAGAGAGAGAGAGAGTTTCATATGACCAGTTCCATTAAATAAAAGCAAACCAAATTGCCAGCTGCAAGGTAATGTTGTTATGACTTTTCATGGCAAACGATGAATTTGCAATGAGACTTTTTTTTTTTTTTTTTTTTGCTTTTATTTACTTTTTCTTATATCTCTCTGTCCACATCAATGTTAGCTTGCAGTGCGATGGCACCGGAAGTTTCGCTAGGAAGGGAGAAAACCTAGTGCTCCTGTCCCTGTAGAGTTCTGTTTGCCCTTCAACCCCCCCCCCCCCCCCTCCCGACCCCAAAATCGCCCACTCCGAGTCCGCTTCCCTTCCAGTTCACGAGTTCTGGAATAACGGCCGAGTGTTAATCTTTCCGAAGGCACGACAAACGGAGGTTGTCTGGTCTAGCGTGCCCTTAGCGCGCGATTGAGGACTAGCGACTAGGCAGGGGGGGGGGGGGGGGGGGGGGGATGTCTTTGGCAAAATTATGGAGACCATTTATGTACATACACTAAAAAGCCAGCTGGGGTGGGTGGGTGGGGGTGTGATGGGGATGGCGCGCGGTGAAAAGAAAAAGGGAAGGTCTGTTCGGAGAGAAGAGAAGAACCCTGGCACTGGAGCGGTTACAATGTTAGGAGGATTTCGCTTCGAAATTCTGGACAGAATGGACCCAGTGCAAAAGTGCACAAACAGTGTATTGATCTAGTGCTGCAATAGTGCAACAAGCAGTATATTGATCCAGTATAATAATGCTGAAAATGTATATTGATCCGTGCAATATTGCACAAGCAGTATGCTAATCCAGTGCAATAGTAAACAAGCAGTACACTGATTCAGTGCAATAGTGCCACAAGCAATATGCTGATCCAGTACAATATTGCCCTAGCAGTATACTAACCCAGTGCAATAGTACACAAACAGTATACTGATACAGTACAATAGTGCACAAACAGTATACTAACCCAGTGCACTAGTACACAAACGGTATATTGATCCAGTATAGTAGTGCACAGGCAGCATACTAATTCAGTGCAATAGTGCACAAGCAGTATACTGATCCAGTGCAATAGTACACAAGCAGTATACTAATTCAGTGCAATAGTGCACAAGCAACTAATCCAGTGCTATAATACACAAGCAGTATACTGATCCAGTGCAATAGTGCACAGCAGTGTACTGATCCAGTACAATAGTGCACAAGCAGTGTACTGATCCTATACAATAGTGAACAAGCAGTGTACTGATCCAGACATAGTGCACAAGCAGTGTACTGATCCAGTACAATAGTGAACAAGCAGTGTACTGATCCAGTACAATAGTGAACAAGCAGTGTACTGATCCAGTACAATAGTGAACAAGCAGTGTACTGATCCAGTACAATAGTGAACAAGCAGTGTACTGATCCAGTACAATAGTGCACAAGCAGTGTACTGATCCAGTACAATAGTGAACAAGCAGTATATTGATTCAGTGCAATAGAGCACAACCGTATCCGCACACACTAAATGCAGCGAAAAACTGTAAGACAGTATGGTAATATTTTCACCCTACATTTCAAACCACTCTCTGTCTGTCTGTCTGTCTGTCTGTCTGTCTGTCCTCTCTCTCTCTCTCACTCACTCACACACACACACACACACACACACACACACACACACACACACACACACACACACACACACATTCTCGTCTAATATCACATAACTTTTTGTGAAAAGACGTTAAATGAAAGCACTACTACTACTACACACATACACACACGCACGCGCGCGCGCACACACACACACACACTCTCTCTCTCTCTCGTGCAAACATACCCTCCCTAATACCCCCATTCTCCGCCTATTTTCCCTTTCCATATCACGTTCTCAAGATCTTGTACTATGACCTAGTATGAATAATTCTGAAAAGGGACCCACCGACGTTTCACAGTAACGCTTTGAGTGTGGGTTGAATATATCGCGAAAACATGACGCTCATAAAAAAAGCTTAATGGAGACATTCAGCGAGTGGTAACACGCTGGGTGGAAGTGACGTGCTATTGAGCGCAGCACCTGTGACACGCAAGCAACGCCCATGCCTGAAGAAGCCAGAAGGACAACCAGGTGAGCAAAGACCTCTAACGAAGTGGAACCGATCCTGGATTCGTCCTTTGGGTCAGGTTGTATGAGCGAAAAACGAAAATTGTTACCGCCAGGGGAAGTGATTGCTAATATGGACTGAAAGAGTTACTTCCTGTGTTTTTTTTAAAAAATAGAACACGGAATAATTCTACATGTTGATGGTTGTTTCACTGGACAAATTTATTACTCCATTGAAATATGTTACTTCGTGGTTAGCCACCATTTCGTAACAGTATGTTGAAAGCAGTCAAGTTCAAAGGGAAATAAATGCAATTATTCCGCTGAAGGGTGACGGATCTTCCATTTGATCAGATTTCCACTTTGGATCCACGCCCACATTTGGTGGGATCGTCCTCATGCCACATTTGATAATGTCACCAAGTGGTGTCAAAACAAACAGAGTCATTAGTTTTGATGTCATCAATTGTGT
>CM065739.1:36397556-36402556 GCA_033310375.1 Conus canariensis
ATGCGAGGTGAATGCATGAGTCAACGAGGATTATCGGGAAGCCACTGACGTCGAACAAAATGGAACAGACCCCCAGACTAGCCCTGTATGTTAGTTCGTGAGTGAAAACAGAATTATGTGACTGCCGTGGGTTCGATTCCCATCAGAGTCATGTGGGATTTTTCTGCCCCGACTTGCTCCTAACCACAGTTGAGTTTGCTACGGTTTCAATTGGGAAGACTGGGACCGCACGGTCGAGTTAATGGATGCGTCTCTGAGAGCGTTGTTCAAATTTCCTGGCCTACACTGCAGGTTTCTGTATCTCTCGGGTGTGGTTGACGCTGGGATGTATTACGAAAGTAAGCAGATAGTCCAGCCCTGTCATGCAGTCTCAGACCGGAATGGAAATCCGTATTATCATCTTCCTCATCCACATTCTCATCGATCAGCATTATGAAAAAAAGTCTAAAATTCTGTGGCCTTTCACCCCTGCCCTCATGGTGACTGCAGTTTCGATGTCCGCTCCACGTCTATGGCTTTGGTTTGATTCCGTCAGGTTCACCGGTATTGGATGATTTATTGGGGTTGTCATTGAACGGACGTGGTGACGCTCTCCGGACGGAGCGACGCGATTAAGCAATTACTGTCGTCAGTAGGGGGCTTAGTAGGTGGCATCCTGCCTATGTTAGAACAGGCGCCACTGGACACCAACAAAGTGATTCGGCGACAGTGCAGCGTCTCCTCCGGTGGGTTGCCTCTTGACGATTTGACATTGACTGCTCCCTGTGGATGTGGATAGGTGGTGCCGGGGCTGCAGCGGGTTGTGGATTTGGACGGAGGGGAGGGGGGGGGGGAAGGGGGGAGGGTCGGAATCAGAGGCGTGGGTGCAGTGCCACTGAAGTGGCGCAGAAAATGGGACAGAAAAAAAATGATGTGATCGCCAGGAGAAGTAAGAATTGATGCTGACTGAAAGAGTTATTTCCCACGTACCCTTTTCTGATAGGACATGGAAAAACTTCTTACCTCTACATTTATGTAGCGGGTCTATTATTCCAGTAAGTTAGATTACTTCGTTGATAGTCACCATTTCGGAACAATAACTTCATAATGTTCATGTTTAGGTGAAAAGTTTTACATAGTTTTTAGTGAAAAAAACAACTGAAATAATCTTGCTAGACGGATCCCGGATCTTCCGTGTGATCCGGGTTGCATTACAGATCAGCGCCCAGAGCTGATGGATTCCTCCTTGTGCCTGTTTCACTACAGAAATCCTTCAAAATTCATCAGCACCATCCAGTGGTTGTTTGAGGATTCCACCCACCAAGACATCCACAACGGGAAGTTAGCCAACCCCCTAACAATGAAGACCAGGGTGGGGTCAGGCTGCACACTGTCACCGACAATTTCTCTGATGGTCATCGGCTGGATCATAGGAAGAGCAATCATGGACAGTAGTAGCACCAGCGTCAAACGGCCCCTCACCAAACAATCTGAAGACCTCAACTTTGTTAACAATGTCAGCGTCCTTCCCCACAGACAAAAGGATCTGCAGCCAAAGCTGAGAGGACCATCCAAGGAGGAAGAGAAGTCAAGCACAGAGGAGATTGTGGTGATAAGAATCAGCCACACGCAAAAAGTCTCAGTTCAACCTCAGAGAGTGGACATCAAGGACACGGGCCTCTTCACATACACAGGGAACACCCTCAGCAATGGCGGCTCAGACGTGGACATTAAGAGCCGAATAAAAAAAAAGCGCGGCATGCATTCAACACCCTACGTCCAATCAGGAACTCAAGGGCACCATCTCTCGGCAACAAACTCAGCATCTCCAACACCAACGTGAAGGCAGTCCTTCTGTATGGATCTTAGTGACCATCTCCAATGACCGCCAGATGTTCTTTAACAGGTGTCTACGTCACATCCTACACGTCAGATGGCCTGAGATCTTCAACACCAACCTACAGAAGAAACAAAAACAAACAAACCAGATTCCATTCAGCCAAGACGTGAAGAACTTTACAAGGCAGACTCTGAGTTGGAACCCACAGGGCCAGAGACGAGTTGGGAGGCCCAGACAGACGTTGGACGAGCATGAGTCAAAGTCTAGGGGACCGACGTGGGCGCAACTGACAGAAGCTGCCCAGAACGCGTTCGTTGGCGGGTGTGTGTGTGTGTGTGTGTGTGTGTGTGTGTGTGGTGTGTGTGGTGCGTGCGTGCGTGCGTGCGTGCGTGCATGCGTGTGTGTGTGTGTGTGTGTGTGATGTTGCGGCGCTATGCTACTCCAGCATCTCCGAGGAATAGGTCAAGTTCTTGCGCCACTTTCCACGTTGTCATCAAGTGTTGTCAAAACTGGGTCAGTAGTTTTGACGTCATCAAACATGTCGTCATGTTTCCGAACAGATCCTGTGTCAGGTATTGGATCCGTATCTACACCACAGATCCGCATCACACTTGGAACAGCTTCGCCTTCTGTCTTTCCGCCCAGCGTGGTTAAAGTGGATTCTGTAGTTGTGTTTTCTTGTTGACACACATGGACTCGTGCCCACGCATCCATACACACACATGTGTACATTCACTATACCCCCCTCCCCCCCCCCCCCCCTCAAAAAAAAAAAGAAAAAAAAAAAGGCAACCAATGTTAGGTAGGCACTCAAGGTCTGACCGGCACGTTGGGCTAATGCGGAAGTCAGACATCTAAGTCGTAGCCACGAGACCCCCTCCTTCAATTCTCTCATCTTAGGTGTTAATTCATTTATCCATCAGCTTAAAATCATGCGTAGTGTGGTCTCGGAGCTTAGCGGATGTGGTGTAGCGTATATGGACTGGTCCGCACGCAGTGACGCCTTCTCGATGAAACTGAAACTGAGACTGAAACTTGTTGACAGACAGACAAATTCTCGCACGTGGGGGAAACATATTGTCACGATGTTAAAAAACGCTTAAGGACCACTTCCATTGCATTGTCACACGCTCTATTCACGTGGCATGCCCGTTAGTATGGATCTTCTAGCAAGCGTTAAAGTGAAAGATGTGTATATGCCATGCCCGTGAGAGTGGGTCTTGTATCAAGCGTTAAAATGACATGCGCTTTATCTTAGATGGCATGCCCGCGTGTGCAGATCTTGTATTCCAGTTTCACTTTCAGTTTCTCAAGAAGACGTCAGCGCGTGCGGACTGATCCATATACGCTACACCACATCTGCTAAGCAGCAACACCACACTGCACAGGATTTGCAGCTGATGGATATATGTAGTATTCACTAAAATGATAGGGTTTAAGACGAGAGTCTCATGGAAACGACTCACCAGATGTCTGACCTGCGCATAGCCCAGTGCGCCGAGCAAATTTTGCAGCAGGCATTAAAATGATATACGCTGTGTCTTCGTGGCGTGCCCGTGGGTGCAGACCTGGCAGCATGCATTAAAGTGAAATATGATAGGCGTACATGTCATGTCTTTGGGTCGGTTTTGGTAGCAAGTGGACAATACGAACGCAAGAACAAATCACAGTATATAGCGAGGTAGGGATGAAGCCTGCAGGTGCAAACCACGGCGATCAACACCACACAGACACACACACACACACACACACACACACACACACACACACACACACCACACACACACACACACGCACGCACACACACACACACGCACGCACGCACACACACACACACACACAGTGAGAGAGAGAGAGAGAGAGAGAGAGAGAGACAGAGAGAGAGAGAGATGGGTTGGGGTGAGCAGACAGACAGACAGAAAGAAGAACAAACAGAGAGCAAAAAGAAGGGAGAGATCAAAACTGAGAGACACAGACGCGTGTGTGTGTGTGTGTGTGTGTGTGTGTGTGTGTGTGTGTGTGTGTGTGTGTGTGTGTGTGTGTGTGATAGAGAGACACAGACGCACCTCACACACACGCAGGCACACAAGCACAACACACATGCAGAGCCAGCCATACACACACACACACACACACACACACACACACACACACCACACACACACACACACACACACACACACAGGCATACGCGCGCGCGGGAACTCTGATAAAAGTACGTTTTTCAGTGCATAGTTCAATGGGCATTAAGACGTCGATCTCATGAACTTTAAAGAAATATCCTTTGCAATGTGATCCTTTTTCTATTGATGTTGAATTGAACGGGAGATAGGACACCGCCTCAGCGTAACCCTAGTGAGACTGTGAACCAGGAGAAAATTCAGAGGTGGCTATTCAGAAATACTGCGTGGCTTGCGTCTTTGCAATGTGTTGCTATGACCTGATCCATTGTTGAATAACACAAGGCTTTATTTCTCAACGACCTGTCAAAGGCTTTCTTCAAGTCGAAAAAAAATCTTCACACAGGCCGCTTGCGTCACGTTCCCTTCTAATGGTGCCTTTCGTTCCGTAACATATCAGCTATCGTCAGGTTTGGGGAAGAAGTGGCGGGGGCGGAAGGTTAGGGGTGGGGAGTGGGGGGGGGGGGGGGGTTAAGGGGACTAAACCCTCAGGTCACCCTGTAAGCTAACTGAACCTTTGCGGAGTCGGGTCTGACTCTCTTTTTTCCTTTTGTTCTGTCTGGCTTTGGTTTTGTCTGGAGTGTGTGTTTGCTTTTTGTTGTTTTTACTTCTGTTTTTCTTTCTTTCTTTGCACAGCTGTATGGGGAATCATACGCGTCCGATCTTGATGGCTTGCTGGAAGTGTTGTGTGACATGGGGATCATCCGATTCACGTTAAAAGCGTTGCGTGTCAGGGAAGCGTTGTGCTGAGGGAAATGACAGGGGGAACAACTGGCGCGTTCACTAAAATGTACGAACTGTACATGAAAGCGTTCTCTCTCCCCCCCCTCCCCCCCTCCCCCCCCTCTCTCTCTCTCTCTCTCTCTCTCCAAAAATATGACAACACGACTGAATCTGTGTGAGTGAATATGACTGAAGTGAAAGCCGTCTTGATGATTGATTTAGAGGGGCTGAATACACACACGCGCGCGCGCGCGCGTGCGCGTGCGCGCACACACAAA
>CM065739.1:36405056-36410056 GCA_033310375.1 Conus canariensis
ATTTTATTTTTCCAGGGTAATAGGATAAGCAAATTATACATGCTTTTTTCCATCCACCCCTGAGAGAGAGAGAGAGAGAGAGAGAGAGAGAGAGAGAGAGAGAGAGAGAGAGGGGGAGAAAGAGACAGAGACAGAGAGAGAGAGACAGAAAGAGAGAGAGAGAGAGAGAGAGAGAGAGAGAGATTTTCTAAGGGCAAACTTGACCTAGAAGCTAAGACGTGAAATCGTCGCAGGTTTGTCTGATGACGTCTGATGCAGGTTTCCTGAGAATGTGTCCATTCCACCTTCATCCTGTTTTCCCCCCGTCTCCTTCTTGGCTGTGTTCTCTGCCAGAGTTCGATGATGCTGATGTTTTGTGTGGCCAGCGGATCTGGTGGAGTCTTCTGAGGCAGCTGAGGATGACGAATGGAGGCTCTCCTCTGAGGGAATTCTGGACATCAGACAAGAAGACTGATCTCACGCTGGAACTGGGACAGTTTTACCTTGACTCGGTGGGATACTTGTCATGAGTTCTCGAGAGTTTAAGTCGCAGGAATGCTGTTCTTGCATTGTCAGTTCTTGCTCTGTCACCTGCATCTAGTATATCGGTCTGCTTGCCGAAGACACTGTTCCGGCAGCTGATGGTTCCAACCTCCCTAATTACACCCCCATCCAATGTATTCAGATCAGTGTCCAGAGAGTTGGTCTCCGTGAACTAGTTTTTTTTTTTTTTTTTTTTTTGAGACAAAGAGAACAACAGCAACAAGAAATGTTTAAAAAAAAACAGAAACAAGTCTCTAAATGAACGGCGCTATTATTCAGAGGATGTTTGTGGCCATGTCCACAGTACCCATAAAACTGGAAGGGGAAAGTATTCACATGTTTCTTCTTTTCAAACTGTGGGCCGAAAAAGCGTGCAATGTATGCGCAGGGAAGTTGAAACCAAGAACAATTTATTCATTCATCAAAGAGCGACAAGAAAAGCACGTGTGCATTAAAAAATATTCAAACAGTATTTGAAACATGCCTGTCTCTTTGATAAAAAAAAAGCCGTTTTGGGGGGGCAAAGAGCACCCAGGGCGTGTCACGGTTATCGGTTTTTCCCATTGTTATTGCTGTAGAGCGAGTCACTGACGCTAATGCAAGATAAGGGCTGATTGTCTGGTCAGCCATTGAATATTGGGAAAGCGGTGTTTATCGAGTGCGGTCTCTTAAAGAAAAAGTGGACCACTCGCTTCCTTCTTCACCGTAAAACGGAGAGAGAGAGAGAGAGAGAGAGAGAGAGAGAGAGAGAGAGAGAGAGAGAGAAGATTTTTTTCTTCGATAAAAGAAAAACTGACACAGGAACTGGGGAGAGAAACAGTTCCCGATGAGAAGACATGCCACCCATTCCTGTATGTTGTGCACAATGTCTCGCCTGGGTGCGAGACCTCGCTAGATTGAGAAATTGTGTCTCGGGATCTGCAAAAAGTACGTGATCATTACAGCCCTAGAAAAGGCACCAGTACTATCAAGATTGGTGCATAAATAAAGGGCGAAATTATCAACATCACTGGAGCTGATCTCCGTAGACATGGTCTTCACAACAGGTCAAGCAATTTGATACTGCAAGATAAAATCCACGTCAGCAATTTACATGATTTTCGTAGGATATGACATTTTGTGCAGCTCAGACAGGTAGAGTGGTCGATATTGTATACGCCTGTGAAAGCAATGATTAAAGAAACGAAAGGAATAACAGTGATTATTACGATTTGCTTATCTTTTGGTGATACTGATGTATGTACTGACTTCTCGATATTAATCCATATAAAACATGAAGACAGGGAGACTTGAAAGGAAAAAAAATACAGAGTTAACTTGCAAGCCAGAACAGACTTTAAGGTACACTGTGAAAGTAGAGTTAAGAGGAATGTATTATTAGGGAACAGACTTCCAGGGAATAGACTTGGGAGGGATAGGTTACAAGCTCACAGACTTGACTTGACTTTTTAGACACGATTGTTTTACTTGGGGGAGAAATTGTGTTGGGTGAAAAATAGTACCATAACAGTGGTCCCGCTTGCAGTTTGTGCTGATGACGTTTGATGCAGGTCTCCTGAGGTGGTGTCTGATCCACCTCCATCTTCTTTCCCTCATCCTTCTGGGCTGGTAGTGGTTTTGTTCTCTGATGTTATGTGGCCAGCGGATCTGGTGGAGTCTTCTGAGGCAGCTGAGGATGACGAATGGAGGCACTCTCTCTGCGCAATTCGTCATTCATCTCCGTGCCTGGACTTCAGACAAGAAGACTGACTTCTTCACGCTGGTCCTGGAACAGTTTTACCATGACTCGGTGGGCTACTTGTCTTGAGTTCCCGATGGGTTTTAAGTTGCAGGAATGCTGCTTTTGCCCTGTCAGTTCTTGCTCTGTCATCTGCATCTGTGTAGGCCTGCTGATGGAAGATGCTGCCCCGGGAGCTGATAGTTCCAGTTCCCCCCCCCCCCCGCCCCCCGCGACAACACTCCCATATTCATATTAGTGCTGAGCGAGTTGATATTCAGGAACTTGGTTTTTGAGAGGAGTCTTCACTGGTAAGCAAGCTTTGCACAGACAAACAACAGCGAAAATAGATGTCAGGAAAAAGGAACAAGTCTCCCACGAAAGGCGACATTATTCGGAGGGTGTTTGTGCACAGGCCTGCAGGACCGGTAAGACAGGTCGGAGAAAGTCTCCCCATGTTGCTCCTTTACAGAGTGTGAGTCACCAAACCTTATAATGTCTGTACGATACCTGTTATAAAGGTGGTTGAGTGGTTAAGGTTAACGTTTAAAGTTCTCATAACCTATGGGTCGGAGGGGCGGGGGGAGGGGGGGGGGCAGTGAGCTGTCTCACGTTCACCGAGTCATGGGCTGGCCATGATGGAAGACGGAGTCTGTCCTTCCGCCGCATCAACTTTTCCATGTACTGAATCAAGTTTCCATTGTCTGCTGGATGGACAGAGAGGGTTTTTAGGTTTAAAAAAAACGCGACGTCTCGTGCAGCTCGAACTTACAACCGTCAGCTCCACAAGCAAACGCTCTAATTATTGGATCATTGGTCCTTCTGTTAAAAGCGAGACCTATTTATCGATTTATCTATCATTAAATACGAAGGAACCTGAGCACAAAAATTATCAAGAAGACTACAGAGGCTTACCTAAAAATTCCCAATTACTTTGATGAAAAAAAAGAAAGATTTTTTAAAGATGAATCTTGACATAAACAGTTTCTATCAGGTCTACCCTACGTGCCACGCTGAAGCTGGTAAAGGAGGCGGCTGTGAAAAGCTGTAATGTGACTCTCATGCTTCTTTAAAAGAGATGCAGTCAGCCGTGGCAGGTCTGCCTATTACAGACAAAGAACGACGACTGGGGAGAGTGTCATGGTTTTCAGTTTCCCCCACTGTCATTGCAGCAGAGCTAAACACTGATCGTACTGCATGATAGGTGGTGTTTATGCTGTCAGCTATTGTATGTATATCGGCAAAGCAAAATTTATCAAGTGTGACCTCTCACTGAAGAAAAACAAACAAACAAACAAACAAACCTCTCCTCTGTTCCTCCTGTAAAATGAACCTTGGCCTCCTTATGTATGCCAGGACAGCACTCAAGGTCCAGAGAAGACACAAAACTGCCGGTGAGTTCAACACAAAATAAGGTCCTGTAAGAAAATCGGGGATCATTTTGGAACATGACGTATATATCACTAAGTTCATTTCCTTCGGTGTACTAGCCCTTTAACAGTGGTGGCTGGACAGCGGTCAAAGTGATGACAGCTCTGTTGCACTCGACGAAGACCCAACAGTTTTGGAAACGGAATAACGGTGTCAACACTTCACTCTTTGGTACCTGTCAAGAGAATGCATCTGGTGCATTGCGGGATAAAACCTGTGCTTGCCTGAGAGAGGCGCTTGTTGGCTAGGAATTGTGCGGTCACTTGCCTTTGACACGTGTTGCCAGGTAACGCGAGGTCACTTTATCAACTTGTCTACCCGGGCGATCACTAAGAAATAAGGTAACATGGTCCTAAACTTTTATTGGAAATATATCCACCAGACGGGTTCTCTACATTTTCATGCACGGAATACAGATCTGATGACTATGTCACACAGCGTATGTCAGATGTCTCTCAGTCTTTGAGTTCAGTAGTGTCCGGATTTGGTTGCGGAGGATTGACGCTTTATCGATTTTGTTTTCAAAACTATTTCGTTGAGAGAGAGAGAGAGAGAGAGAGAGAGAGAGAGAGAGAGAGACAGACAGACAGACAGACAGACAGACAGACAGAGACAGACAGACAGACAGACAGACAGACAGAGACAATGACAGCAGAAAACAGCGACAGAAAGAGAATGATAAAGACTGTAAATTGTCGTAGGTGCTTGTATGCTTCGAAATGACTGATTCTAATACCTCTTCATAGACGTTCCTGTCACTGTCATTCTATGTGACCATTGGTCTAAATCACATGTAGAATTCCATTACACTTGCCTGAGGACAGCCGCGTTACTCTTTCGCGTAGAGGCTTTTGCTTGCCCTTGAGGGTGCTCACATTACTCTAAATTATAGTGTTCATTAACCGCTCCTTATGGAGAAGTCTGTCCCTCTTGTTGTGCTGGTGAACTAGCATTCTTGGCAGTAACATACCCCTAGACATACCCGTCCTTGACTTACTTGCTCTAAGCAAGGGCAGGGTACGGGTACGTGGCATAGAATAACTGTGTTGAAGTGTTGTCATCCTCCCATCCAGGCTTCAACCTGAATGGTGCCGATGCTGTCTTCGCTGCTGTTTAAGGGATTTTCGGTTTGGAATCCCTCATGGTTTATGACGGGTCTCAGAGAAGTCAACTGTTGAAGAACTTGTTCTTCAACCGTTCAATAAATTCAAGAGAGAATAGCCACAGTCAGAACTCTAAAATCCAATTCACGTCACTGCATATGCCTACATGACTTTCACAGACTTCAGCACAAGTGTTGCACTGCTGTTCTGCCCTCGTTGCTCTCACA
>CM065739.1:36425056-36435056 GCA_033310375.1 Conus canariensis
CACATCGTTTGTGCAGACGCTAAAAACCGCAGCTAAAAAGCACACTAAGGTTAAGTTCGCGGTCAGCAAACTGACTCCAGTTAGAGACAAGAAACTCGAAATAAAACGTGTTCTGTTTAATGCAAAAGTCACTTCTGAGTTGTATGAGGTGAAAAACATTTCGTTTATTCAAAATAACAACATCAGAATGGAGCATCTTCGAGACGAGGTGCACCGAACAAAGAGAGGCTCCAGTCTGCTGGCGGGGAACATCGGACGACACACGAGGGCCTTGCTGTGGGAGATCCCCAAGAGACCTGCCCGTCCTTCACGTCGCCATTTGTACCACGACCATCCTGGGCCACATCCTCCCAGCTGGCACAACCGGTTCTACAATCTGGAGGACTGGAACTTTTATTAGTCAACTCACACCTACTGCCGCCATGTCTTTTAATGTGACACTGCTGCTGGGTTACCTCTGTCCATTTTGTCTTTAGTCTTTAAACATATGTCACTAGGGAATGATTTTAACGTTTTTCAGTGGAACTGCAGATCAATTAACACAAACTATGAACATCTAGTACAACACCTAGCCCATCATCAATATCATGTTTTAAGTCTTCAGTCATTGAATGTTAAGAAAGAAAAGCTGCCCCAACTAGACAATTACTATTTTCCTCCTATCATCCAAAAGATAGACACTAACGAGAAAATTAATACTGCCATTTATGTGCATGAAGGGGTAAATTACACTCTGTGCCCAAATCAAGTTCCATCAGAATTACTTGGTATACATTCTTGTGCAGTGACGGTTAAGTTTAATAACACTTTATTAACCGTCATATCTGTGTATTTACCAAAGGGTCCAGATGATAATAATACAGAATGGATTCGTACGTTTCAAGCGGAGAAGGGAAAAAAGGTACTAATAACAGGAGATTTTAATGCGCATTCACCATTTTGGGAGAAGAACTGTGAAAACATTACTAGCAACCGTTTCATTGAGAATATTGTTGATTCATCATTGTATCTTCTGAATGACGGTAGAATAACGCGAATCCCTGATAATCCTTATCATAGAGCAACAGCTATTGATCTAACTCTTGTTTCTCCAGATCTGGCACCAATTTGTAAATGGGATTCTTTAAATGATAGCCTTAATAGTGACCATATTCCTGTTATTACTAGCTTTGAACTCTCTAGCACAAAAAACAAGGATCTAACAGAAGATAAAATCCCGAAGTATAATTACAAACATGCTAACTGGGACAAGTTTTCAGAACTCTTATCAACATTTGATGTCGAAGACGTCAATGATAAAGATATCAATGAATTGTATTCTGTATTTACTAATGCAGTCCTAAGTGCTGCTAATCAATCAATTCCTATGTCTAAAACAAAGAAATCATATAAACATTCTGGCAATGTTTGGTGGAACGATGATTGTGAAAAGGCCAAAGCTGAAAAATGGATAAACTTTGAAAATTACTTAAAGGATAATTCGATTCCTAATCACCCAGAATCCAAAAAAGCAAAAAACAAAGCAAATAGAGTTAACGCAGAAGCAAAAAGACAGTATTGGTCATCATTTTGTACTAATGAAGTATATAACTATAAAGATATGCAAAAGGTATGGGAAAAAATGAAAACGATGAAGAATGGGATAAACTTACCTCAATGCCCAATCAAACTGGAGAGTTCAAATATACCCTCTAATCAAGAAAAAGCGGAAGCATTTGCTGATTTGTATGCAAATTGCAGTAGAATTACTGGACTATCAACTGAAAGTAGACAATACAGAAAAAATGAGGAGGAAAGTAATATCACATCAGATCAGTTTTAATAAACCTCAATTAAGAAGCTATGTAAATTTAAATATAACACTCGATGAAGTAATTGAATGCATTTCACATATGGGTAAAAATAAGACGTCTGTTGGACTAGATGGGATATCTTATGAATTGTTAATGCATTTACCACAAAATGTAGTTCAATTTTTACATTCTTTGATACAAAAATGCTGGTCTAATGGTGAAATGCCTCTTATCTGGAAACACTCAATTGTTGTCCCTATACACAAGCAGGGAAAACCTCGGACTGATAAAAATAGCTATCGACCCATCTCCTTAACATCTCATGTATGCACGTTAATGGAAAAAATAGTCTCAAGTAGACTAGTTCATTTCTGTGAAAAACAAAACATTATTCAAAAAAATCAAGCCGCTTTTCGCAAAGGTCGCTCCACTACTGAACATTTAGTCAAACTTACGACACAAATTAAACAGCAGTTTGGCAGACGGAAAAATATTCTAGCAACCTTTTTTGATGTGAAAAAAGCTTACGATCAAGTATGGCATTACCGATTACTCCAAAAACTTCAAAACTACAATATAAATAGTAATATGTATAGCTATATACAACATTTTTTTTTATCACAACGTTTCATACAGGTAAGAGTTGGAAGCACATATTCTAAGTCCAGAGAACTTCAGATGGGTCTTCCACAAGGCTCGGTTCTTTCACCTATTTTATTCAATATACTTATAGCAGATCTTCCAAATAATCTATCAAAAGATACAGTTTTAGCCCAGTATGCAGATGATATATGCATGTGGATGAAGGTGACAATGAAGCGTAAAACTCCAATTAGAGCACTTAACTATACCAAAAAAGTGTACCAACGCGAACGTAATAAAATTGATATATTTATGAAGGAAAATGGACTTGCTTTATCATTAGAAAAAACACATATGGTATTTTTAATACGGGGCATAACCCAGAAAAACTGCCTGATTTCACTATTGGTGGCAGTGTCATTAATTATTCGCAAAGCGTAAGGTTTCTTGGTGTGTATTTATCATCCAAACTTACGTGGAATCAACATATAGACTTTGTATTAAATAAAGCCAGAAAAGCTTTAAATTTTCTCAAAATTATTAGTAAACAGCGATGGGGTCAAGACACAAAAGCACTTTTATGTCTTGCTAATTCCTTAGTTCGTTCGCGTTTAACCTACGGCCAGGAATCTTTCTTTAGTGCACCAAAACATTTGTTAAACAGACTACAAAGTATAGATTGTAAAGCCTTTAAACTGGCACTAGGAGTGCCGACTCATGCTTACAATCTTGGGTCATATAAAGAAGCAGGAGTTCTTCCTCTTGATGAACATAGGAAAATCTCTGCAGCTAAGTTTGTATTAAAATCCTTTGCACATAACTCATTCTGTAATGAAGAAACAAAGATAAATTCTAAGCATGACTTTGTTAACAGGGCTAAGACAATACACTGTTTGCAACCAATTAATTCGTTTGTCTCCGACATGATTAATTCTACAGAATTAAAAAGTAAAAAAATAGCAATTAAGCCATCTTTTTTACCTGTACCATCTTGGGAACAAATCAAACCTACTTTTGATATTGATCATACAGAATTGAACAAAAGTCAATCTCCAAACGTTCTGAAAAATTTAGTTAATGATCACATGGAAAATTACTATAGTGATTACATTAAAATATTCACAGATGGATCTGTACTTGATAATGGCGATGCAGGTTCAGCATTTGTAATTCCTGCTATGAAAACAGTCAAACGATATCATATAGGTAATCACTATTCAGTTTTTACTGCAGAGTTGTTAGCTATTTTAATGGCTTTACAGCATATTGAGGAGTTACCTATGAATAGTTGTAAAATTTTACTCTGTGTAGATTCTAAATCAGCATTACAAGCAATCAAAGATCAAAATGCAAAAAAACGTCTTGAAATGATACTAGAAATCAGACATGTAATTCATCAATTGGCATTTAAAGACATTAGTGTGACTTTTTACTGGGTTCCTTCCCATTGCGGAACATATGCCAATGAACTGGTTGACAGAGCAGCTAAAAATGCAGGACGTAATACTGAAGGGGCAATTCTAATTAACATAAATCTAGATCTGCACGAGTATTATAAACACATTGAAAAACTAGCGAAAGATAAGTTTGATAACATGCTGAAGACATCAGATAGCCAATATTCACACAATTGTATAAAAAGCGTCAGCACAATAAATTCCAAATTAATTTTAAATCACATATCTGATACAAGTTCAAGACATATTAGTTCTCTGATGTTCAAAATTCGTTTAAATGCTTTTAAAACAAAATTTTCTAAAGATATTAAATGTGTATGTGGAAATCAAATTTCCATTAGCCATCTGATTTTACACTGTCCTAGTATCAAAGAATTAATGACGAAAACTACAGGGGATTTACTGACTCGTCTAATACCATTAACTGTTCAGGAAGTGTTAAATGACTTCCATCTTCTTAAATGTTTTTCAGAAGTTTTACACCTTAGTCCTATTGGTCTTTTCCTTTGAATAGTTAATTTATTGTTGGATTCAATTTTTGTTATACTAATCTTCTGTTAATTGTTAAGTCACGTTTGATATAGATGGTAAACCTCACTTCCTTTCTACTAATTCTGTCATTTTCAACAATTCATATCCTATATATAGCTTGATCATTATATAGAATTGTAGGTGTAGGTATGTAGGAAAAACGCATAATCTTTACTACCACACACTCTCTAAACAATATCAACGCATGCATAAACAATCTCTTCTTTCATACCTTTATTTCTCCTATTTCCTCCCCCCCCCCCCCCCCCTTTCCCGTCTAATATCACTTAAGGGTGAACAGACGTAAAGCTAAAGAACGAACACACACACACACACACACACACACACACACACACACACACACACACACACTGACTGACTGACTGACTGACTGAAACCATTTACTGTCAGATTAACATAGTGTTGTACTGACAACACACAGACACACAGACAGACAGACACACACACACACACACACACACACACACACACACACACACACACTCACACACACACACACACACACACACACACACACACACACACACACACACACACACACTCACACACACACACACACAGCTCATTACAGGGCACAAACAGAATTCAAGAGAGAAAGGCAAATGTGAAATTGGGGCCTGTAAAAGGACAAGTAAACAGAGAGAGAGAGAGAGAGAGAGAGAGAGAGAGAGAGAGAGAGAGAGAGAGAGAGAGAGAGAGAGACTTTAATCATATTTTGGCCATTGCCCCTCATGAAAGGGTGCATGTATACAAACACTTGTCCAGTTTGGCATTTGTAAACAATGTCATCGTTCATAACACCCTTTGCAATGATTTTATGAAATGAGAATGGAACGTAGCTTAAAAGCCTTGTACAGATAGAATGACAAATGTTTGACTGTTTGTTTTGTTGGGTTTTTTTTTTCATGTGTGCATGTCATAAGCAATACTACTTTAAACTGACTTGATACCTTACAATATGTCGACGGTTTGTATTGTGCTTTTAAGTCATGTAGAATAGACCAGTATGAAACAAAACGCACCTCATTTTCTTTCTCTTTTTGACAAAGTGGACACATTAAGTCATCACCACTGTGTTTTCTATGACGATTACGAGAGAGAGAGAGAGAGAGAGAGAGGGGAAGAGAGAGGAGAGGAGAGGAGAGAGAGAGAGAGAGATTTGTGGCGTTTACAGCATCACCAGTCACCTGGACTGTCAATTCCGTTGCTGTAGTAGGTTTTCCTATTATTGATTCAATGACTGCAATAATAATATGGATGCAGGACGGAAGCTCCAAGGAGATGGTTCAAAAGAAGCAAAGCTAGATGTCTACGAAGCGATGTGGACATGTAGCAAAACACAATAAACACAATTATACGAATCATTTGCGGCAATTTGAAAAGCAAAACAAAACAAAAACAAACGTTTTGTTACCATTCTAAAACACACGAGCGAACGCGCACGCGACCTTGCAAACACACACACACACACACACACACACACACACACACACACACAGAGAGTAAACAATCATCATGACGGCTTACACTTCAGTCTCATTCACTCACGTAGTTTCAGTCGTGTTGTCATATGTTTGGACACACACACACACACACACACACACACACACACACACACACACACACAGATTCCTTAATTATACAGTTCGTACATTCTACTGAACGCGCCAGTTATTCCCCCTGTCATTTCCCTCAGCACAACGCTTCCCTGACACGCAACGCTTTAAACTTGAATCTGATGATGCCCATGTCACACAACACTTCCAGCAAGCCATCAAGATCGGACACGTATGATTCCCCATACAGCTGTGCAAAGAAAGAAAGAAAAACAGAAGTAAAAACAACAAAAAGCAAACACACACTCCAGACAAAACCAAAGCCAGACAGAACAAAAGGAAAAAAGAGAGTCAGACCCGACTCAACAAAGGTTCAGTTAGCTTGCAGGGTGACCTGAGGGTTTAATCCCCTTAACCCCCCACCCCCCACCCCTCCACCCCACGCCCCCGCCTCTTCTTCCCTAAACCTGACGATAGCTGATATGTTTCGGAATGAAAGACACTGTTAGAAGGGAACGTGACGCAAGCGGCCTGTGTGAAGTTTTTTTTTTTTTTTTACGACTTCAAGAAAGCCTTTGACAGGTCGTTGAGAAATAAAGCCTTGTATTATTCAACAATGGATCAGGTCATAGCAACACATTGCAAAGACGCAAGCCACGCAGTATTTCTGAATAGCCACCTCTGAATTTTCTCCTGGTTCACAGTCTCACTAGGGTTACGCTGAGGCGGTGTCCTATCTCCCGTTCGATTCAACATCAATAGAAAAAGGATCGCATTGCAAGGGACATTTCTTTAAAGTTCATGAGATCAACGTCTTAATGCCCATTCACACACACACACACACACACACACACACACACACACACACACACACTGTGTCTCTGTGTATCTGAAAGCCAGTATTAAGAAAATCGAACAAAACAAAATGTGAAGGAGAGAAAATTTTGACAAGCTGTGAAAGTAGCCAGGAAAGGCAACAACCCAACATACCGGAGGCCTACTAGCCATTCTGTAAACCTGGCAACGAAAGACTTGGTGGTGGTGGGTGGGGGGGGGGGGGGGGGGAACAGGTTATAAAAATTAATTATCTCTTCAGGTGTTGAACGAGTCTTGCACCCCAACATTAAAATTGAAAAGCTCGACCGACAAAGAATGCCCGGAGAAACACAAGTTGAATGGCTTTCGGGAATGTCTGGGATCGATAACACTGAGCGAACAAAACAGTCTGTCATAGTCTTCAGGTGGAAACAGACGTTAGGTAGTGAAATTGGACTCCATGCTTCAGTTGAGTTCGTACGGTCGCAGATACAAAAAAAAAAAACCCTAAAAAAAAAACAAAACAAAAACAAAAAAAACAAAAGAGCAGTGTGTGTGTGTGTGTGTGTGTGTGTGTGTGTGTGTGTGTGTGTGTGTTATGAGGCACGCTCCAGGTATCATTCAAATACATGAAAAGGTCCCCACTTTCCTCCCAGCCTAACCCTCTCTCTGAGAGAGAGAGAGAGAGAGAGAGAGAGAGGAGAGAGAGAGAGAGAGAGAGAGAGAGAGAGAGCTCGCGCACACGAGTACGTGTACCATGTGCCACTAGTGAAATAGGATTCCGTTTTCGAATAATATTATTTTACGTTCATGTCTTTTTTCTTCTTCGTTAAGTTCCCTTTTGACGTTGAATTGGAATCGCAATCCCTTTTGGAGTAATGTTGTATTGTGTAAATTCAAAAATATTGTTTGTTACCTGTTATGATCGATTCAGTACTTGCAATGCTTATATTTGTGTATGAATATAATGTGTGTGTAGATCTGTAGAAAAGGGGAAAAATTCGGAGTTTTGCCAAGAAGATTTCTGTACGTCGGCAGAGGAAGACTGAGCAATTTGGGTCACGGCGAACTCAGGGCGATTTCAAAGCGCATTGATTCATACCTCCAGTGCAAGGCTTTCAGCTATTCAGGTTCTGATTTTATATTGCCTATCGAAGCGTGCAACATTTTCTATGACGTGTCTGCAAAGAAGTAAAACTACCTGGTCAAAAATATTCACGGATGTTTAGGTGGTTGTGTGTGTGTGTGTGTGTGTGTGTGTGTGGTGTGTGTGTGTGTGTGTGTGTGTGCCTGCCTACCTTCTATCATTATTGTCACTTTGTTTGTGTGTGTGTGTTTATTTTTCCTTCTTTTTGTTTAATTTTCTTTCTTTCTTCTTCTTCTTCTTCTTCTTCTTTTGCTACGTTAGAAAATAATGCGATCTCCTGCCGGTTCGACAGAGGAGTATACAGGCAGGTTATTTGCCAGAATGGGTTCCAATAATTATGGGACTAGAGACCTGTCCTTGAGGCACACAATGGGCGGTAGTCGTAGCAGTGTGGGAGTGCGATGAGCGAGGTGGACGATGCCTTCCCTCTGCCTCTCCGCCTGAGGGGCGGCCACTCTGTTCAACTCAGAAATCTTATGGTAATGTTTTACTATTATTATTGGTGGTGGTGGTGGTGGTGTTATAATTATTAGTATTATTACTATTATTCTTATTACAATTTTGTTGTTTTATCATCATCATCATCATCATCATCATAATCACCATCGTCATTATTATTGTTGTGATCATTATCATTGTCGTTGTGTTTGTTGTTGTTGTTATCGTTATCATTATTATTATCATTACTATTACTATCATTACTATTATTCTTGCTATTATTATTATTATTACTATTCTTATTATTATTATTATTGTTATTTTATCATTATTATTATTATTGTTGTTGTTGTTGTACCTTCTCCTCTTTAACCTCATTTCCGTTACGAAATTTTAGTCTTTATTATTATTATCATTGTTGTTGTTATAATTTTTATCATTTTTATTGTTGTTGTTGTTGTGCTATTATGCTATTGTCATTGTTATTGTTGTTACTGCTGTTTTATTTTCATCTCGTTCTTCTCCACTTCAACCTCAGTTCCATTCTGTAGTTCTAGCTGTTCACCCAAGACTATATTCTGCACCCAGAGCGAAGAAATAAATGACTGTTTGTACGCTCGTTTTCACTGTTTTAAATGTTATTTCTCCTGTCTGAAGAAGACCCAGTAGGTCGAAATGCGTCGTGTCTTTCGTAATTTGTTTGTTAATTCGTTTGGAGGCCCAGTAATTCAGTTTCTCCTCTGGAAACTGTTTGTATCCCGATAATCAAAGATGCGAGAAAGATAACCGAGATCTGTTCTGCCCTTTGTGCCCGTCCGAGGAAGAAGAGGACGCTCCCTACGTTTTACGTTGCCGGGGCATTTCTTTAGAGCCCAGCATTATTCAAAACAAGTCTTAGTGTTGTCTTAGCACTAAGGTATTTGGAACAAGTCTGCTATGATTTGATGCAAGTCACTGAAAAGAAGTAATACTAAGGTATGATGTTACTGTAACACATACGTCAGGGGGAACAACTGGCGCGTTCACTTAAACGTACGAACTGTACATGGAAGCTCTCTCTCTCTCTCTCTCTCTCTCTCTCTCTCTCTCTCTCTCTCTCTCATAGATCAAAACGAAACAACCTCGTCATTCATGGGATACCGCGGCAAGACAACGAAACGTGGAAAGACTGTGAAGACAAAGTCAGTAAAATGATTGTTGACAATCTGGAACTGACAAGGGAATGTCAATCTGGTCGTGTCCACCGTGTGTCCTCTGAGAAAGACTCTCCAATTGTGGCCAGATGTATATTTTATAAAGATAAAGAGGAAACTCTGAGAGCTAGAGGTAAGCTAAAAGGGACATCTTTTTACATTAGAGAGAACTTCAGTAAAAGAGTCCGCGAAATGAGGAAAAAATTGGTTCCTTACCTAAAAGAGGCAAGAGAGGCTGAAAAAAGAGCCAGTATGGTCTTTGACCACCTCATCATTAATGGAGCTAAGTTTTTTTCTCGGCGCGAACGGAAATCCGGTTCAGTCAAGATAGACATTAGGCCGGTCAAATGTGCTAAAAGGAAATTCAGCCTCTAGAATTTTTAATTTCACCGTGGCAGACTTTTCACACGGGTGTACTGAACAAGATACACCAGTCAAACACATGTCAGAATTAGGTTGTGCAATT
>CM065739.1:36442556-36455056 GCA_033310375.1 Conus canariensis
AACAACGCCGCTGGAGGTGGATAGGCCACACCCTGCGTAAGCCAGCCACCAACACCACAAGACAAGCCCTCAGGTGGAACCCCCAGGGAAAAAAAGGAAGAGAGGCCGGCCGAGGAACACATGGCGACGTGACCTGGACGCAGATGCCAAGAAGATGGGCCACACAGGGGGGCAGCTGGAGAAACTGGCCCAGGACAGAGACAGCTGAAGGGACCTTGTCGGCGGCCTATGTCCCAGTGGGGGCGATGGGCATAAGAAGAAGAAGTGATTTCAAGCAGTTGCTACTCCCCAGGTTCCAGCATGTTGAAGTGTAATCTATGTCTGGTTCAACATGTGCATGCAAACATATATTACGTGTATGCTGATCGAGAAAATGTGTCATTCTATTTGGTTGGATTTGGGTTTTTTTGCGTTGTTCACATATGCAAGGACAAAGGTATATCATTATCAACAATGAGTCCGAGTAGTTTATAAATAAAAACCTATTTCAATACTTTTTTTTTTTTTGCTGCTGTTCCTTCTGCTGTACTGCCGCTGTTACTAATGTACCTTCTGCTAGTGCTGTTGCTGCTACATTTTATCATACCAACACAGACAGACAGACAGACAGACTGACGACAGCAGACGAAGACGGAAAATAGAAATAAAAAACCAAACGAACAAATCAAAGTGCACACGAAGTCATGTATTTTTTCCCCTTTTTTCTTTTTTTCTTCTTTCTTTCTTTTGTTTTGTGTTAACTATTTCCTTGAATTCAAATGCAAAGTGACGACATAGTTCTGACAGAGAGAGAGAGAGAGAGAGAGAGAGAGAGAGAGAGAGAGAGAGACAGACAGACAGACAGACAGTCAGTCAGGCAGACAGACAGACAGACAGTCAGGCAGACAGACAGATAGACAGGCAGGCAGACAGACAGACAGACATTAAGACAGACAGGCAGACAGACAGACAGACAGACATTAAGACAGACAGATAGACAGAAACAGACGAACCGAAAATAAGTCCAAATCCACCAGCCATAAAACTTGCTTGAACACGCTCCCACTCTCCACCCCTACGCCCCCCCCCCCCCCCCCCCCTCCCCGCCCCCACCAACCACGCCACTCAAAATCCACGATCTCCTACCGCAAAGTGGTTGAATACGCCGTGCACTTTTACGAGAACAGATACGGTATCTTAAATCTATTCCACGTAGAAATAATGTACGCTCAGGTAGAGGACAGACAAAACAGTGCCACCGAAGTGGTTGAGTACGCCGTGCACTTTTACTGACATTCGCGGACATTGTCAGGAGAAAGATTCGTGTGAAAGGAAAGGTCAACAAATCATGAAGTCGACGACACAAAAGCCAGGATATGTAATACCAGCGGGGCCGGAATAGCTCTGTGGCAGAGCGCCGGACTCGTAGTCTTGGTGATCCTGGGTCGCGGGATCAAATCTCCGCCGGGCCGTTTCGGTACAGGGGGATTTTTCCCTCTGAGTTAACATTGGTTCTGACTCCATTTCCCATACAGTCCTTGGAGTGAGATTATAAACCGAGGTTCCGTGTGTGAACGCACGCACAACATCATGCACACACGTAAAATCCCATCACCAACTTTCGGAAGAGAAGGCCAGTTTGGCCGTTGGTATGGATGACACGTTACACATAGCATGCACCTTCCCCGAAGTTGGAGTATGGCTGCTTTAATGGCGGGATAAAGAACGGTCATACACACAAAACTCCACTCCCTTTGTTGGGTAGATGGGATTAATCCTTGCCTGTCTATACAGGGAGTGTCCGCAGGTGTATCAGCCTGCGTATGCAGAAAAAAAAATAACACCAGTTTTTAATAGAAGAAAACGCAAGGGGTGACGACATCTTTGTGATCTTAGTCCCCGCGTTCAGTCTGCCGGTACTAAAGGCTCCCTCTTTCTGCCAGGGTCTAAGAGTCTTAGAAGAACACATCTTCATTCAATCTCCATCATTCCTTAAGATCCATTTCTTTAGACAATTCTGAGCTCTTTTCTTTTTGAACAATGATTTCCTAACCACGTTTTACACACACACACACACACACACACACACACACACACACACACACACACAGAGTGTGTGTAACATAGTGAAAAACTCATTCGTACACATGCAAGCATGTGCAAGTGACAGGCAGCAATGTCGTAACAATATTAGGTGGTATTCTGTAGCTGCGGCACGAGTCTGCAGGCGTGTTGAGATCAGGCACGAGCAGTTTTCGATTTCACTTGCAAGGACTCGATATTCCAAGAAACGGCACCAGATAAGCTTTCAAGGCCGACTTGAATGTCATGAAGGAAGTGGCATGACGTACTTGGAAAGAGACTGAGTTCCAGAGTCTGTCTGTCTGTCTATCTTTCTATCTATCTGTCCATCTTTCTATCTATTTATCTATATGTCTGTCTGTCTGTCTATTTATCCGTCTATCTTTCTTGCCGTACTAATCATTCTACCGGTGATAGCTTAAAGTTACTGACTGATACAAACATTCCTCCTCCACCCATTAAGTCAAGAATTTTTGTTAGTATCCCAGCGTCAGTCCTTTTCCTCACCGGAGACTGTGGTAGGGGAGACAAGCAGGTTTCACTGGGCATCCAATAGGCTCATGACTGCCACAGGTCGGTGCGCGTTAAGGAAAAGGAAATTTGCTTCCGATTCTCTGAACATGGAGTTTTTGCAAGTGAAATGGAACACTGCTCGTGCTTAATCTCAACATGCCTCTAGGGTCTCTGGAGTCTAGCCACAGCACTCTTGGCAGCAGCGACAAGACGCAACAAAGAAAGACAACTCCCTTTCGTAAATTACCAATCATGGGAATAAATGCTGCAGGGACAGATGCTCCGATAGGAAAGATGTGTTGTCTGCTAAAGAAAACTCAATCGTTCTAGAGCGCAAATCGACAACTAATCGGAAAAGACTCTTTATACTGACCAGTTAGAGAGTGAAGGTCGTCAACCAATCGGAAAAGACTCTTTATATTGACCAGTTAGAGAGTGAAGATCAGCAACCAATCGGAAAAGACTTTATCTCCTGACCAATTAGAAAGGCAGCTTTGTATAGGTACACAAAAAGTCTATTATGTAAGCTACCACAATCATAACACGTTCGATGTGGATATAATCAAACACACACACACACTCACACACACACACACACACACACACACACACACACACACACTCCTACAAATCAATCCATTGATGACCTGTTCAACCCAGGCAGGGCAACAACATGCTCTCATCATTTCACAAATGTAGGTTTCACAAACTGTTTCAAATAAAATATTGTGTGTGTTTCTTGGTATTTGCGTTCGTTTTCATCATGCTGTGGTCTGTTTCAGTCTTTGTCTTTATTTATTTTTTTAAAAACTTATTTGGTGTTACGGGGAAAAAAAAATAAATGAGTAAATAAATGAATGAATAAGTGAAATGAAATAAAATAAGTAAATAAAGAATATAAAAGATATAAATAAATAAATGAACAATTTTAATGGATGGTGATGATAGTAGTTATGTGTGGGTAGTCGTATCTGGGGGTGTGGGTAATGAAAGTAATGATTGGAAGAGAATGGAAATGATCAATGGGTGGTAAGATATCGTTAGGAGGGGAAAAAAAAAGGGGGGGGGGAACAGAATATGGAGGGGGGTGGAAGAGGGTAACGGGGGAGGGGGAGAAAGAGAGAGAAAGAATTCATATCTCTCCTCCCACACAAGCGTATGTGTGGGGTGGGGGTGAGAAATTCATGCAAACATTGTTGTTAGGGAAAAAAAGGGGGGGGGGGGGGGGGAAGGGGGGAAGAGAGGGGAGGGTATTATGGGTGAATTATGGTCAAAAGAAACTAAATGTGGGGAGTTTTCACACACACACACACACACACCACACACACACACACACAAATATATATATATATATATATATATATATTCTTTTTTAAATGATGATAATGATCATTGTCATAAGAGGGATAAACAATGCTATTGGACGTTGATCATTGTCATGAGTGAAATAACATGATAGCATTGGTATTATAATGCCAATTGAGCAGAAAATTGGAAATGATCAATGACTGATGAATAGTGACCGTTGTCGTAGGTGAAATCAACACTACCACACACACACATATAAGCGCGCGCACACACACACACACACACACACACACACACGTATACACAAACACACACACACACACACACACACACACACACACACACACACACACACACACACACACACAGGGGGGTTTGAATAAATATATAAATAATGATAATAAAGCTTATTGGATGATGACCATTTGATAACAACAGTGCTACAGAATGATAATCATTCTTGTTACTAAAATTTAAAAATAAAATGGGAACCTTGATGGGTGATGGTTATTTGATAACAACAGTGCTACAGGATGATAATCCTTGTTGTTACTGGAATCATAACTGAGATTAAAGGTACTGTGGGATGCTGATCATTGTCACAGGTGAAATGATGTGGTGGCAGTAGTAAAATGATGCTGGTTGAGGGGGGGGAGGGGGGGGGCATCAATGACTGATGGGTGATGATCATTAGACATCAACAGTAATGTAGGATGGTCTTCTTCCTTGTTCACTTGGGTAGGAACCCTGGAGGTATTGACAAAGGCTGCTGTATGGCGAAGGCCCTCCAGTGGTCAATAGGGCTTTCCCTTCATCAGTGTGTTGGCAGGCTAGGTCGTTGGGCTGTACTGCATGGATGATTTGAAGACTTGCCATTGTGGAATATAGTGGACATGTGATGTCTCAGTCTGGAGTGCCCTGTCCTCAGTCTCACAATGGTCTGATCTTGGCATCCGGTAGTGTCCATCCCTCTTGTTGAAGTAGGGTGCTGCTCAAGCCATCTGCCTTTTTGGTTTTTG
Organism: Conus canariensis; assembly: GCA_033310375.1. NCBI lineage: Eukaryota > Metazoa > Mollusca > Gastropoda > Neogastropoda > Conidae > Conus > Conus canariensis. The sequence goes on from CM065739.1 coordinate 36,447,458, forward strand.
GTTCTCCTTGATAATACTTTTGATTTTTTCAAAGGAGACTTCCTGTTCTAGTTGGGGCTGCTGTTCTCCTTCCTTTGCCAAATGGTCAGCTTCCTCATTGCCATATATATTGCAGTATGAAGGTGATCATGGGACGACAGTATTTCCAGCGACTGATGGATGGTGAACATTTGGGATCAGTAGTACTACAGGGTGAGGGTCATTGTCATGTAGGTGGAATAATGTAGCACTGGTACAATAGTGCCAGTTGGGGGAATAAAGGAAGATATCAATGACTGGTGGGTGATGATCATTGTCATAAGTGAGATACTGTAGGATGATGGTCATTGTGATAAGTGAAATAATGTGGTGGCACTAGTATAATACCGCCGGTTCAGGAAAAGGGTGGATGGGGGGAGGGGGCGGGGATGTCGATGACTGATGGGTGGTGATCATGGATCGTTTGAGATCAACAGTACTGTAGGATGATGATCATTGTTATATAAGTTGGATAATGTTGTGGCATTGGTGTAATAATGCCGGTTGGGGGAATGAAGGAGGTAAACAATAATTGATGGATGATGATTATTGTCATGGTGTGAGTGTGATTCACAGTAGTGTGGGATGATGGTCATTTACAAAAGTGGAATAGTGTACTGGCCTTAGTATGTTAATGCCAGTTGGGGGAATAGAGGAAATGATCAATGATTGATGGATGATGATCATTATCATAAGTGAGATCTACAGTACTACAGGATGATGATCATTGTCATAAGTGAGATAATGTGGTGGCATTGGTGTGATAATGCCGGTTGGGGGTGGAAAAAAGAAAATGATTGATGATTGATGGATTAGTTTGAATCATTCCAGCTCTTTTCCTTTCCCACGACCTCTCCTCCATCCCTTTCTCTCTATACCCCCTCCCCCAATTTCCCCATCCCACCTTAATCTTATCCACACCCCATGTACATATATAGCATATCTAAAACATCACATGTAGAGCATATATATATATATATATAATATATATATATACCCCAAACACCATCTCCACCATCCAGGTATGCATACTCATAGACACATACACATGTGAACAATCTATATATATGCATATATATATATATATATATAATTTTTTCCCCTCATACACACCCTCAAGTGCCCCCTTCCAAGAATAACTCCTCATCTACCACTCTCACTTTCTTTTACACTCTCAAGTGCCCCCTTCCAAACATAAGACTCATCTACCACTCTCTCTTTTTCTCTATCTCTGCTTCTGTTTGTCTTTTCCCTCTATCTGCCTCTCTTTTTCCTCGAGGTGAAATGGGATTGGACACTGAATTTTCCTTTTTCCCATTACACACACACCACACACACACACACACACACACACACACACACACACACCGTGTGCGCGCGGGTACGCATACGTACCTGTAAACACACACAACAATTGGAACTTATTTAAAGAGTAAGGTAAAGGATGGTATTAGTACGCTTCAGAAAACAAATAAAATAATAGAATGACATTTCAAGACTATCTGAAGAGCTGTAAATCCATAACTCACCTCTAAAGACGAAGTTTTCACTGGCAAATTACGGACACGCGATCGGAAGCGGCCATTTTGACTTTCCCGCTGCGGGTCTACAAAGTCATGAAAAATTAAGGAAACAAAATAAGGCCAGCAAATTTTCTGATCAACGTATGTATTTTCATACACGATATATCATTGTCAAACAACTTACCATTAGAAAATAATTTGAGCTTACATTAATTTTGCTTGATAATATTCACTGCGGGCACCTCGCGCTAGAAAATCGTCTGCAATTTTGGCTCATCTTTTTAAAAAACTTATTTCTCAAAATAAAAAACGATTTTGAAGTGGCTTCAAATCTTAAATCAATTATAACATTGTAAAGAACAATATACCAATGTACTGTGCTTGTTGCACAAAGTGCACAATTCTGCTTAATTCTACAACATAGAACCCCCGCTATGTCCTTGTCCCTAATATAGTTCACCTTCTTCTTTCTTGTGAAACTCATATTGTAATGGCTGCATTCACACTCAATTTCATTAGCATTCGACAGGCAGTTTCTTAAGCAAGATCTTTTTCCGCAGTATTTGAATAACATCACTCTAAAAGAGATTGTTGATTCTATGCTGTATCCGATTTCTGTGTTAGGCCCTGGTTTGTACTTCTTCTAATTCCACATAATGGCAGATTTAAATTGCGGACGAATTAACTGAAATCTGAGCAACATCCTTGTTTTGTTGTTGTTTGGATTCTATTGTGTTTATTGACAATACCTTAAAACATACGTTTGAAATTAACTTTGGATACAAACGCTTTCTACGGAGCAAAATCACAAGGGCTTTTAATCTAGATTGTTAGTAGACAAGAAGCAAAAGCAGAGAACTCTCTCTCTCTCTCTCTCTCTCTCTCTCTCTCTCTCTGAATGTCTGTATGCCTGTAAGTCTAAAATATGTGTGTGTGTGTTGTGTGTGTTGTGTGTGTGTGTGTGTGTGTGTGTGTGTGTGTGTTGGTGTTGCATGCGTAAGCATGCGTGTGTGTGTGTGAGTATGTGTGTGTGTGTGTGTGTGTGTCGGAAGGGGTGGCGGTGTCTGCGAGGGGAAAACCAGAAGAGACGGCTGGGGGGAGGTGGGGGGGGGGGGGAGGAGAGGAAACTTGCATACCTGCTCGGAAATCAGAAAATAAATGCAGAGAGAGAGAGAGAGAGAGAGAGGAGAGAGAGAGAGAGAGAGAGAGAGAGAGAGAGAGAGAGAGAGAGAGAGAGCGCACGGTCATTTCTGATGAACACATGCCAGGGACAAAAAGAGAGAATTTTTTTTCTCGAGGGAAAAAACGGAATAAGCACTAGTGGCTTCTTTTTATACCCCCCCCCCCCCCCCCAAGCAAAGGAAAGGATCGATGGTTTATTAAAACAAAGGAAGAACACTTAGTACATGGACATGAAAATACCAAGTACAGTTTTGAAGTTCTGCAATGAAAACAAACAATTGAATTAGCAAAGCATTCAGGACATAAAAGAAAGTCATAATGGGAAAAAAATCAACATATATACATGGCAGAGAGAGAGAGAGAGAGAGAGAGAGAGAGGAGAGAGAGAGAGAGAGAGAGAGAGACTGTGTGTGTGAGAGAGAGACAGAGACAGAGAGTTGCCGGGACATTACATGATATTACATTAGTATGTCTGGCGAAGACGTCAAAGTTGGAAGAGGTATTAATCTGATTCTATAGAAGACCGCCATAGTATTAATGACTTGATTTAAAACGAACTATTTTAGGAAACGGTTGCATACTTCTGCGAAATTGACAATTTCATTCAACTGAATTCTATCTACGACTGATGTTGAACCGTACTCTCAGATAACGAACATAAAGACCGCTTTATTGAAATAAAATTTTAGTCGTAGTGGAAGAAATCCTAAGGTTCTATAGTCAGAACGATGATGTTTACGATTTCAACAGAATGAGCGGTAGAGGTCGCCTGTGACGACTAAATAGTAGTTTCAGGCCACTCACTGAGTGTAAAACTGTCATGGCGTTATTTACGTCAGTATCAGTGCAAGCATGGACAAATTTTTTTTTTCGAGAGGGGGGGGGGGGGGGGGGGGGGGGGGGGGGGGGAAGTTATGTGTCTTATTTGAGACAAGATGAAATTCATTTACATTGTTTTACACACTCTTCGTACACGATGAGACCACAATAGATTATTACCAATAACAACTCTTAAAACTTTATGGTAGTCTACCTCCTCAATGGGTGAATTTTCAATAAATACGTCTTCTTTGGAGGTTAATAAACAAACCAAAAAAAAAAAGCTCCGAGAAATACTACCCGGCTGACTATTAGCAGCAAAATGGCCATGTGGAATCAGAAATGGAACAGGGCAACAGGCGATGCTCGGGATTATGCAGGGGAGGTAATCTGTGTTAGAGCTCACATTCAACTAGAGTGACCCTGCCGTTTTCATGGGACAGATGCCGCTGGGGGGCACTCCCGAAGCAAATTTCACCCCCGTCATTCAACTTAACAGTTAAATCAGACAGACGAGTGAACCGGAATAGAAACCCCCTACCTTCAAACTACACTCTCTGTGGCCACACACTTGACACAGTCAGCAAGTCCAAATACCTTGTCGTCACCACCAGTCTGATCTCAGCTGGAGCCCCCGAATCTCCAATGTTTCCAACCGTGCCAACAAGACTCTTGGCCTCTGTGTGTGTGTGTGTGTGTGTGTGTGTGTGTGTGTGTGTGTGTGTGTGTGTGTGTGTGTATGTGTGTGTGTGCTTTGAATTAGAATCAGTATTTTATCATATTTTTTCTGTAATACGCGCTTTGGGCTCTTGTAAGGTAAAGCGCTCAATAAATATCTTTTTACATTACGTTACATTGGCCTACTGAGACGGAACCTGAAGGTAGGATCCCAGCGCATCAAGCAGCAAGCCTACCTGTCACTAGTCCGTCCAACCCTTGAATACGCCAGCTCTGTGTGGGACCCCTACATAGAGAAGGACATCAATAAGCTGGAAACGATCCAACGCCGAGCTGCTGTCTGGGTCACCCATCGACACCGGAAAACCTCCGGTGTACATGACATGCTGGAGACCCTTCAGTGGTCCCCCTTCACAGAACGAAGGAGAAAGGCGCGACTAGCGAGCTTCTACAAATACCACAACGGAAGCCTCACCATCAACAGTCCACAAACCCTCTCAGAATCCCTCTGCACCCAAAGGAACCCGACGGTCCCATCCAGCAACCTACCACCTTTCCAGCTGCAGGACTCTCTACAGACAGAAATCCTTCTTCCCCAGGACCATATCTGACAGGAACACCCTTCTTGCTGAGGTTGCCCTCAGCCCCACCCTGAAGGGCTTCAAATCCCGAATCTGATCCCACACCCCTCCCCCCTGTCCCCATCCCCCCCCCCCCCCAACACCACCTGGTCCAGCAAACTTACCTCAAGCGACTTCAAACTACACCCCCCCCCCCTCCTTATAGTCTACAGAATCTTCACAATGATGAAGGCGGTAGCCAAGGGAAAGAAGGAAGACGAAACATGGGTTTGAGACGGTGCACTTGTAATGCAGGTACAGTTTCAGTTTCAGTTTCATCAACGAGGCGTCACTGTGTGCGGACTAGTCCACATACGCTACACCACATCCGTTAAGTTTTGAGACCACACTGCGCATTATTTTAAGCTGATGGATAAACGAATTAACAACTAAGATGAGAGACTTTAAGAAGAGGGTCTCGTGACTACGACTTAGCAGATGTTTGGCCTACGCATTAGCCCAACGCGCTGGTCAGACCTTGAGTGCCTACCTCACATTGGTTGTGTCTTTTGTAATGCATATAGTCGATATCCCGCTCGTTGTACTGGCGTGCATTTCAAATGTTCAACTCTCTGGAGTTATGTGCCTGACCCTTAAACTGAGGAAAGGTAATTCTGTCGGTAAAGGAAAGACAACCATCGCCTTCCTCCACTTTCTTTCCGCCCGAGAACACATCTATTTGGAAATAGAGAAGAGCGGCAGATAATGGAAAAGGAGATAAGTAGTAGGCCGGGGTGGGGGTGGGGGTTGGGGGGGAGAGGAGGGGAACGAGGCCAGGGGCTAAGTAGGACACAGGAGGGGGTATGGGTGAAGGAGGAGCCAAAAAAAAAAAAAAAAAAAGCAAGCTGGAACTCTTCAACCATGAAAATGACGCACAGTAAAGTGCTGGTGTCTGACAGCATTGTGGATGAGTTGGCAACGTAAGCAGAATGAATTGATCAACGTGTCTTGAAAGGCATATAGATCAAGGGCCAATCACCTGCAGCGGCCAGCCAAGGTCTGACAAACTATCATGCGTTGTTGTTGTTGTTGTTGTTGTTTTGTCCCACTTTCTCTATTCCACATCTATTCACATTCACTCGCCTTCATTTACACACACACACACACACACACACACACACACACACACACACACACACACACACACGCACGCACGCACGCACGCACGCACGAACACCTACACAAACACACACACACACACACACACACACACACACACACACACACACACACGCGCGCGCGCGCGCGCGCGCGCGCACTCGTGCACATGTAAACACACACTCTTACAAATAAAATTCACTTGCAAACCCGCTCGGAGACAGATCTCTCCAAGGTGCTAAACACACAACTTCTGGTGCACCCGGTGAGTGTTTGGTTTGGATGGTGTGTAAAGACAGAGTGAACCATAGGCGGCGTTGACTAGAGCAGAAACAATCGGACCATTTGTGAATACCTCCGTATTACATTAATTCTTGCATGCATTTGTGTCTGGGTCAGTTTGCGCTTTTACTTGATTAACATGTTTCATTTGAGTATGGTTGTTAATACTTTTGTCCTTTCTTATAGACAGTGAACGTAAAACCCGTGTGTTAGAAATACGCACGCACACACCAACTCATCTTTCTGTTTCTGTCTGTCTGTCTCTTTCTGTCTGTCTGTCTGTCTGTCTGTCACACACACACACACACACACACACACACACACACACACACACACACACACACACACACACACCAAGAAAGGTTAATCCTTTGACCCATACTGTGGGCTTGAAAGATGTATTACGACAAATCTTACGTCTAAAAACAAGAATCAAACCTAAGATGATAACAATCCATCATTTTCAGATAACGATTTGACAAATGCTAAGCAGTGTACTTGCGTCATGCAGACATAAGGTCATTTGGTAAAGAAGGAACAAGTTATCACACCTTTCCTATGTTTATGAATTTGGCCGAGTTGAAACATACATCCCGCTTGATCTGAACCGGAAAATTTAACAACAGATTCTGGTTTTGGGTGCTTTTTTGAACTAATCTCTGTTAGAAAATTATCAAGTGTAGAATACTCCGTTGTAAAATGAAGTCCGTTTCCAGTTACATCCATTTCCACAGTTACGACAAACACGTACTCTCGTGTAACATTTATAATGCCTTCAAACTTCAATAGGCAGTTTGTGACTGTTACATCTGAAGTGAAGTGAAGATATTTCATAAGTACTTGGCATGTTGGTGATATTTTTCTCTTCTTAACTCCTTTTTGCAATGTCTGAAAACCAAATTGCTCTTCAATAAAATACACCAGTGATATTTTTCTCTTCTTAACTCCTTTTTGCAATGTCTGAAAAACAAATTGTTCTTCAATAAAATACATCAACATGAACATGTATATATCTGATAGTTTCTGTATTACATGATGACATAATCCATTTTCGCATGCGAATAATTGAGATTTCCAGACACCATCAAATCCTGTATCAACTAAAACCCTTTTCATGTGATTAAGTCGCGGTGAAGTTATGTAATCAATAAATAAAGTAGTACATTTTGTTGTATTTTTCGAATGCAGGTGTTATTGTATTACTCCAGTGGACTGAAAGAGTACTTTCCTGTATCGCCATCATCCTAAGAAATAGTAGCATTTTGATTTCACGTGAACAAACATTTAAGAAATCCCGATCGTAACTGTTCCAGAGCATCAACATTCTCAATTACTCTAAATTTCCAATCCATATGACAACAGTGGTGAAACCATAGAAT
>CM065739.1:36460056-36465056 GCA_033310375.1 Conus canariensis
CTTTTTTTTTTCCAATCTTGGGACGAGCCATGGCTGGGATTCGAACCCATGACCCTCTGGACATGCTCATTTTCCACTTAATGACTCGCGCTTTAACCACTGAGCCATAGGGACACCTGATATTTGTAGGGAAATTAAGCCTTATGAAGTTCACTTTTGTTCCTCCTTGACCAGATCCAGCTTGAACACCCCTCTGCCGCTTCTGCCATTGCTTTCAGGGCTCTGGTTTTTTCCTTCCCTGCAACTGAGAGCTGTTTCATGAGGCTGTATGCAGACGTTCCTACAAACCCCCTAGCTCCAATTTCTGCAGTGAGGACTTTGACCTGATAGCCTTCTCTCCTCAGGCTGTTTGCCAGATCAGCATACTTTTCAGTCTTGTAGATTTGAGCTGCCTCCATTCTGTTCTCATATGGCACCGTGAGCTCGATCATGATCAGCTGCTTGGTTGACTTAGAGTGGACTACTATGTCTGGTCTCATGCCACTCTTGCTGATGATCTCTGGGTGACTCTTCCATTCTGGGAGGTCTGCAGTGCACTCCCAGTCATCTGCCCTGTCCAGCAGACTCTGCCTACATGTTTCGAGTGGCACTGTTGTTCTTGGTCATGATTTGCTGCCTCCTGCCGTGAAGAATGTTGCGGGTGCTTTTGGAGTCCTGATTTTCCCTTTTGTGGTGTTGGTACTAGCCCAGACTACTTGTACAATCTCTTTGAGCACTTGGTTGTGCCTCCATGTGTACCTTCCTTGAGCCAGGGCTACTTTACATGAGCTTAGGACATGCTCCACTGTTTGTTTCTCATGGCAGAGGGGGCATGCAGGATCGTCTGTTTTCCCCCACTTCACCAGGTTTGCATTTGAGGGCAGAAGGTCATATGCAGATCTGAGAATGAAGCTGATCCTGAGAGGGGCCATGTGCCAAATGTCATTCCAAGTGAGACTTCTTTGGAGTGCATTCTCCCACGTTGTCCATTGCCCTTGCTGGCTCTGCTGGACTGCTTTTTGGAGTCTTTTTTGGTCTTCTTCTTTTCTCATCTCCTGAATCATCATGTCTCTTTTGGCTTTTCCTTTGGCCTTTGACCACCATTCAGTTTTGGTCACCCCAGTCCTTGTCTGTTGGTCTGTGTGTGTCCTGTTATTTCTCTGATCTCGAGACTTTCTTTTGCAGAATCCATCGCCTCTTGAACTTTCCATTTTCTGCCTGTCTTCAGCTGGGGCTTGATTGCTTCTACCACCTTGTCTCCTGAGTCCTCCAGCATGCTTTGAAGTCTGATCTTCCCTGCTTTGTATTCCTCCAGGATGGATTTCAGTGGTAGTTTCAGCTTTGCTTGGCGACAGTACAGCGCTATGTCAGTCAGACAGGGTGGGACACCAAGCCATTTCCTTGTGAACTTGTTGATTTTGGCTTCCATTGCCTCCACTATGCTGGTGCAGATGTCGTATATCATCAGAGGCCATAGCAGCTTTGGTATCAGCATGAACTGCAGACATCAGACCTTGAATTTGCCAGGGAGCCCACACTGGTCAATGGTCTCCAAGCCTTCCTCCGCCATCTGCTTGGTTTCTTTTGCTCTTTGTGTGTCTTTCAGCGTATCATCATACCATCTTCCAAGGCTCTTGACTGGTTCTTCTGTGACTGTTGGAATGGCCTGGTTGGCAACACTGAAGACCACAGATCCGGCCACTTTTCCTTTCCTCAGTGAGAGACTCCGTGATTTCTTTGGCTTGAACTTCATTCTGGATGAGGCAACTATGTCGTCCAGTCTCTCCAGCACATGACGTGTCTCGTCTTCTCTGGATGAAATCACTGTAGTGTCATCCATGAAGGCCTTGAGAGGAGGCATCTTGTATCCATCGCCAAGGTCTGTTTGTCTCGCGTTGTTTGTTGCTGCTTTCAAGATGAGTTCCATTGCCAGCACGAACAGTATTGGGGAAATTGCACAGCCCATTGCAATACCCACTTCCAAGTTGATCCAGTCTGTTGTGTACTCCTTGGTAGAGAACCGCATTGAGAAGCCATTGAAGTACTTCTTGAGCATGTCGCGGATGTTCTTTGGCACATGGTACATCTCAAGAGCCAACTGTATCATCTCATGGGGCACAGATCCATATGCGTTTGCCAGATCAAGCCACACTACGTCCAGGTCTCTCTTTTCTGTTTTTGCTTTTTGGATTGCGTCCCAGATCATTGTGGCGTGTTCTACACAGCCAGCCACGCCTGGGATGCCACCTTTCTGGACTGACACATCCAAGTACTTGTTTTCCATCAGGTACTTGGTCAGCCTTGCTGCCATGACAGAGAAGAAGATTTTCCCTTCGACGTTCAGTAGTGATATTGGCCTGAACTGGCTGATGTCACTTGAGTTTTGCTCTTTGGGGATGTACACACCATCTGCCGTCATCCACTGGCCGCTGATCTTCTGGTTTCTCCAAGCCGATCGCAGCAGCCTGTGGAGCCACTCCAGCACCTTGGGACATTTCTTGTAAAGCTGGTAAGGTATTCCGTTTGGCCCTGGTGATGATTTGGCTCTGGCTTTGTCGACCACCTTCTTGATTTCCGCCAACGTTGGAGGCTTGCCATTGAACTGTTCCTCAGGGTTGGTTGGCCACACCAGACCTTGAATGTCGAGTGGTGCTTTGCTCTGTGGGTCAGAGTATGTTTTCCTCAGATGCTGCTCAAGAACTCCTTTGTCCACACTTAGGGTCCCAGATTTTGGCTGCTCAAACAGTGTTCTGGCAAACTGGAAGGGGTCTCTGAAGAAGCGCTCTTGTGTCTTCTTCTTTTTGCTCTTCCTCTTCCTCGCAGATTCCGCTTTGCTGAGGGCGCTGTGTTTTTCTTTCAGGTCTTTCCACAGTTTTTCCAAGCCTTGTTTTTCAGCTGGCAGTGCGGTCTTCATTTGCATCTTGAGGTTTTTCTTTTGGACCCTGATCTTGTCCATCTTTTCTTGGCGTCTGGATTTCTTTGGAGGTGTTTTCTCTTTGGGTAGTTTTGCTCCATAGGCGTCTCTACATGTGGCATACACAATGTCCCCATATGTGGCTAGTTTGTGTTCCAGGGTGCTTTTCCCTATCAGTGCATCAGTTTATAATAGATTTTTTAAAAAAAGATCGCACGACGCCCCAAAATTATCGTTCAAGCTGCTACCAGAGTCATGTATGAATGATAATAACCTCTCATTGTCCCCACTGCATAAATAGAAAAAAGCCAAGGGAATATCACATATCCAACAACCATTTATCATGTATATTTATAACCTTATCTTTTGAGCATCGCTTATTATTTCACATTGTGAAATGCATCTTATCATAATAAAAGTTGTGCCAATTCATCAGTGATGTCTACAGAAACGTCAACTGTTCTTCAATGAATACACCACATATCAAAACTGAGATGGCATCATGTGAACATAGAGTGTCCACCTTCCATTCTTCAATTTGACTGATTCCGTTATCAACTTTAGAGACTGCATAGTATGGTGATCCCTCTGGAGGACCAGAGCTAGATGTTTTTTTGTTGTTGTTGATGACAAACATCAAAGCATTATCAAAGTTTGAATCCATTTTTTTCATAGATGTTAAAAGTTTTTTGTTTTTTTTTAATCAAAATATTACACCACCTGGTCTTCCACGCTCTGTAAATATTTGACGAAGACAGTGTTGTGCATAAAATTTGTTCAACAGAAGTTTTTACCGAGCAAACTGAAATAAAAAGACAGACATATAACTGACAAAATCACAATCAGAAATCTTAGAAAGCAAACCGCTGACATTCCATTGCAAGAATGAAAACTTTTTACTGTTGACATGTCAGGAAAGCCATAATCCTGACTGTATGTGTTTGACACCTCAGTATCTTTTTCATCGCAATATTCACATGCAGAAATACGCTCATAATCATTCAAGAGTGCGCTTGCACTGATAATGGCAACACAATTAGATGACAATCTGCCTGCCATAGGGGAATGTAAAACAATAAGTGTCAACTTTCCAAACTGCATTTCACGTGCTGAACCCAGTACAAGCAACTCCGTCCCCACAGCCAGCTTAGCCTTACACTTTCTGCCATCGTATTTTCCCTTGAAGTATTGGGGTGGCGCAATGCACTGTGTTAATCTAACGTGAGGCCGATCGTGTCCCTAGGGCACTTTAGCCATGCTATTGTTATCGCCAAGAATAAACCATTTCCATCAATGATCAGATGATTATTGATCAGTGTCAGTGTGTGTGTGCGTGTGTGTGTGTGTGTGTGTGTGTGTGTGTGTGTGTGTGTGTGTGTGTGTGTGTGTGTGTGCGCGCGCGCGCGCGCATGTGTATGTGTGTGTGTGTGTGTGTGTGTGTGTGTGTGTGTGGTGTGAGCGTGCGTGCGTGTGTGTGTGTGGTGTGTGTGTGTGTGTTGTGTGTGAGAGAGAGAGAGAGAGAGAGAGAGAGAGCGAGAGACGCTTCAGACGCTTCAGATACGTTTTTATTGACAATGGCCTACATAGCCTTTATGTCAGGGGAGTGTACGTCAATATTTGCAGCGCCGAAAAACAAGTTTATAATGCAAAGAAACATGAATTGTAACGGATTACGTAAATGTTAATGATGAGGCTTGAAGCCATGTAGAAGAAAAAGAAAATAATGACGTGCTTTTTCGTCACTCAAAATGAATATGTAGGTTTTTTTTCTAAGTAACATCATGATCATAGACACAAGTGCCTCACCCAGGCACACATATTCACTGTTATAAATCTTTCCTGCACTGTCACATCTATCATCACCGTCCGCCTCATCATTAGCTATACTAGTGAAGAAAACAAAACCATTTCTTACCAAGGTCATCAAGCTTGCGGATACATGAAAACAAACTCAAACATTAGTTCTTACCGAACATTTCTTTTTCCTAACATTTGGGTACTTCTGCCACATACTTAGCAGTAGAGTTATTATCCTATTGTTGTCAGAGGTCAACAAACTATATAGGTTATGATTTTCTGTCGCAATAATATTAAAAAGTTGAGACTT
>CM065739.1:36475056-36477556 GCA_033310375.1 Conus canariensis
CTACGTTCTCTGTAGCCAAGCAGGCCATTCCACCTGCGAACAGAAGAACCACTAGAGGATCTTGGATGCACACACGGCACGCTTACTTTCTCGATGTCTGTTCCTTCATTTTTCTACTTCCATGTATACAAGCTGGCCAATTGTATTCAACCTTTTGACAATTTGAACTGATGAACATAAAATGAAATTAATAAATTTTTCTGTGTACAGTGAGTCACGAGAAACGTGGAATGGAGGCTCATGCGTGCGTTCGAATCGATGTCACGTGATGTCTTTCATTGTTTGCAACGGCTGCACTAGTGATGCTTTATTAGTGTTGTAAACATATATTTATTTTGATTTTTTTCTAGGAAAGTATCAACCGTTCGTATGTTGTCTGTAACATCCTTGCCATTATGACGTTTTGGTTGAAGGCGAGAAAAAGTCGCAGTCCTTCTCTCTCTGTCTCTGTCTCTGTGTGTCTGTCTGTCTGTGTCTCTGTCTCTGTCTGTCTGTCTTTCTGTGTCTTTGTCTCTGTCTCTGTCTCTCTCTCTCTCTGTGTCTCTGTCTGTCTGTCTCTCTCTCACCACCCCCCTCTCTCTCTCCTCTCTCTCTCTCAAATGCACTCACTTTCACCTAACCTGGTTTCTGTCTGTCTGTCTGTCTGTCTGTCTCTCTCTCTCTCTCTCTCTCTCTCTCTCTCTCTCTCTCTCTCTCTCTCTCTCGCTCATCCCCACTCCCACTCTGTCTACCATCCCTTTTCTCCTCCCCCTACCTACCATTCTCTCCCCCCCCCCCCCACCTCTCTCTGTGTAGTTTGTTTGTTTGTTTATTCGTAATTTTCCTTGTTTCACCACCCCCGTATCAGTATTACTTTTATGAACAGTTTGCTTATCATTGTAAAATTAGATTACAGTGTTGCTGTGTTGAATTGTCAGTATGAATGATAATTATGGTGTTGAGATAATGTATGCATGACAAGGACTGATTGTAAGACTAGGCTTTGGCCTAAAATCTTCATCCTTGCGCATTAAAGATCAATCAATCAACCAATCTCTCTCTCTCTCTCTCTCTCTCTCTCTCTCTCTCTCTCTCTCTCTCTCTCTGCTTGTTCAGCTGTCTCCTTTCTGCGTTTTATTTCCCTTGATCGTTTTTAACGGTTCTCCGTGAAACCGACACACCAGGTTTTGACGTTGATGTATTCCCCGGTCTGAAATCTACCAGTTTACGTCACAAGGATCCAGTGACCGGACGACTGGGGAGGAGTTTCCACGCCCCACCGCCTGTGGCTACCGCTGTCAATACCTCCGTGGGATGTCTGTTTCAGCTGTCCTTAGCTGTGGGACGATAGGTGGAACTCTAGCTTCCATGCAAACTGCCACAAAAATCTGATCTGGGGATCTGCTCGCCTGGGCATCGATTTTTGTCCCTTTTTTTTCTTGTTTGTTTGTTTCAAGCCCAGCCTTAATACGGCCCTTTGTGGTTGGCTGGGCTATAAGCAACATGACCCTTTTAAAGCCGACAAAGGACAAATTTACGATGCATTGATCAGTTTCTTACATCCTTGGTGGATTTACATCCGAGCTGTGCACGTGAGCACGTGGACTGTGTGTGATAGGTGGGTGCTGGGTAGTCCTACCTGTTTGGCTGATTGGTAGAACAATGAGTTCGCTGTCAAATGTTTTTAGTTTGAATCTCCCGCAGAGGTCCGACGTGAAAACTGCCTGTTTGTTTTAAACTCTCTGTCCACTTTAACGTGTCGTCGTTCCGGTGATAACAGTGTAGAGTTAGGTCAATACTACCGCTCTGTCGGGATGCTTGTATTCCTGTCTACAACGTCAACTGTGGTTTGAGGTGGGAGGTGAGGGACGGGGAGGGGGGGTGGGGTGCAAACGGAACTGATCAACAAAAGTGGCTGCAGGCATGCATGCAAGATACGTGACGCCAGATATTTCATTTGTTATCGGAGGGTGGGGGGGGGGGGGGGGGGGGGGGGGGGGTGTTCGCAGTGAATCAAATGTTTACAGACATCTTTAGGAATCGATAAACAGAATGTTGGTAATCCGTAATTAGGTAACTTGCTGTCTATCTATCTATCTATCTATCTATCTATCTCTCTCTCTCTCTCTCTCTCTCTCTCTATATATATATATATATATATATATATAATGCTGAACAATTAAGTAGGGAACAATTATGTATATATATATAGCTAGCTAACTAAATAATTAACCAACTGACTGACTGACTGGCTCATTGACTGACTGGCTGACTAGTTAACTTACTAATTTAAATACACTTGATCATGCACATACGCGCTTGATTATGCACTCGTACACGCACGCACGCACACACACACACACACACACACACACGCGCGCGCGCGCGCGCGCGCGCGCGCGCGAATAGTAAATGTCACTGGACTCAATAGATCATTGATCCATTTTGTAAACAATGTGACGGCTGTTGCTTTGAATGGTTATGTCATTTTTATCTTAATCTGTCCTAAATATTCCAAAAT
>CM065739.1:36487556-36490056 GCA_033310375.1 Conus canariensis
TTCGGCTGGACAGCTCTGATTCAGGGTTTTAGCGTACGAACTAGACAAAAATCCTCTGGGATCGATAATACGTCCAAGGTCAGTTGATCTGTAGAGGCAAGGCCTAGACAAGTGAAAAACTGGCTAGTCTGAGCATACGCAGCAGTTGATGACGCTTTGACTGATGAGTTACACCATGGTTGAGTGGAACATCTAGTATGGCGCAGTAAAAGCTGGTATAGCTTGGGTTTACGCAGAGCTGTTTGAAAACCGGGCTGTTGGATGGTAACGTCTGTCTGCATTGATGGGTTAGATGGATGGGTAACTGTCCTCGTGTATGTGAGTGGGTAAAGTCTGGAGAACGTAATATTGATATGGGTTAACTGTCCTTGTGTATGAGTGGGTTAACTTGTCATTGTGGTATGGAGTGGGTTAACTGTCTGTATGGTGGTAATGTTGAATGGGTTAACTGTCTGTGGTATGGAGTGGGTTAATTGTCCTTGTGGTATGGAGTGGGTTAACTGCATGTGTAGGAGTGGGTTAATTGTTGTGTATGGAGTGGGTTAACTGTCTTGTGGTATGGAGTGGGTTAATTGTCTTGTGGTATGGAGTGGGTTAACTGTCTTGTGGTATGGAGTGGGTTAATGTCTTGGTATGGATGGAACGTCTGTGGTAGGAGGGTTAACTGTCTTGTGTATGGAGTGGGTTAACTGTCTTGTGGTATGGTGGGTTAATGTCTTGTGGTATGGAGTGGGTTAACTGTCTTGGTATGGAGTGGGTAATGTCTATGGTATGGATGAGTTAACTGTCTTGTGGTATGGAGGGGTTAACTGTCTGTGGTATGAGATGGGTTAACTGTCTTGTGGTATGGATTGAGTAACTGCCTTGTGGTATGGAGTGGGTTAACTGTCTTGTGGTATGGAGTGGTTAACTGTCTATGGTATGGATAGTTAACTGCCTTGTGGTATGGAGTGGGTTAACTGTCTTGTGGTATGGAGTTGGTTAACTGTCTAGTGGTATGGAGTGGGTTAACTGTCTTGTGGTATGGATGAGTTAACTGTCTTTGGTATGGAGTGGGTTAACTGTCTGTGTATGGATTGAGTTAACTGTCTGTGGTATGGATGGTTAACTGTGTGGTAGATGTAACTGTCTATGTGGTATGGAGTGGTTAACTGCCTTGTGGTATGGATTGAGTTAACTGTCTTGTGGTATGGAGTGGGTTAACTGTCTATGGTATGGGATGAGTTAACTGTCTTGTGGTATGGAGTGGGTTAACTGTCTATGGTATGGAGTGGGTTAACTGTCTATGGTATGGAGTGGGTTAACTGTCTTGTGGTATGGAGTGGGTTAACTGTCTAGTGGTATGGAGTGGGTTAACTGTCTTGTGGTATGGATTGAGTTAACTGTCTTGTGGTATGGAGTGGGTTAACTGTCTAGTGGTATGGAGTGGTTAACTGTTGTGGTATGGTGATTAACTGCTTGAGTGGTATGGAGTGGGTACTGTCTGTGGTATGGAGTGGTTAACTGTCTTGTGGTATGGAGTGGGTTAACTGTCTATGGTATGGAGTGAGTTAACTGTCTATGGTATGGATTGAGTTAACTGTCTGTGTGGTATGGAGTGGGATTTAACTGTCTATGGTATGGAGTGAGTTAACTGTCTAGTGGTATGGAGTGGGTTAACTGTCTATGGTATGGAGTGAGTTAACTGTCTGTGGTATGGAGTGAGTTAACTGTCTTGGTATGGAGTGGTTAACTGTCTATGGTATGGAGTGGAGTTAACTGTCTGGATGGAGTGAGTTAATGTCTATGGTATGGAGTGGGTTAACTGTCTTGTGTATGGAGTGGTATAACTGCTATGGATGGAGTGGGTTAATGTCTTGTGGTATGGAGTGGGTTAACTGTCTAGTGGCATGGAGTGGGTCAATGTCTTGTGGTATGGAGTGGTAGTTAACTGTCTTGTGGTATGGAGTGGATTAACTGTCTAGTGGCATGGAGTGGGTCATGTCTTGTGGTATGGAGTGGGTTAACTGTCTAGTGGCATGGAGAGGGTCAATGTCTTGTGAGTATGGATGGATTAACTGTCTAGTGGATGGAGTGGGTCAATGTCTTGTGGTATGGATGGTTAACTGTCTTGTGGTATGGAGATGGATTAACTGTCTAGTGGCATGGAGTGGGTCAATGTCTTGTGGTATGGATTGAGTTAACTGTCTTGTGGTATGGAGGGGTTAACTGCCTTGTGGTATGGATTGAGTTAACTGTCTAGTGGTATGGAGGGGTTAACTGCCTTGTGGTATGGATTGAGTTAACTGTCTTGTGGTATGGAGGGGGTTAACTGCCTTGTGGTATGGATTGAGTTAACTGTCTAGTGGTATGGAGTGGGTTAACTGCCTTGTGGTATGGATTGAGTTAACTGTCTTGTGGTATGGAGGGGTTAACTGCCTTGTGGTATGGATTGAGTTAACTGTCTTGTGGTATGGAGTGGGTTAACTGCCTATGGTATGGAGTAGGTTAACTGTCTAGT
>CM065739.1:36500056-36515056 GCA_033310375.1 Conus canariensis
ACAGACATCAAATCACACAATATATAACAATCATACATGAGAAAAAGGCATCAAAATCCAAAGCAAGGACACAAACTCACAAGCATGCATACACGCAAACACACACTCACACAGACACGAACGCACACAAAGCAGACACTCGCATCACACATTGCAAACGTCGGGTCACAGGGAAGACGAAGTTACCTAGGAAACAGATGAGTTTTGAGAAGGCGCTTGAATGTGGGCAGTGAGGGTGAGTATCTGAGAGAGCGAGGCAATTGATTCCAGGTAGTTGGAGCTTGATAGGCAAAGGAACGTTGACCAAAGGTTTTAGTGCGAACAGTGGGGATACTATAGATACGAGTGTCACATGAGGAACGTAAAGCTCGAGATGGGGTGTAAAGATGTAACAGGTGGGTGAGATACTCAGGACAGGAAGACTCGATAGATTTGAAGCAGAGAGAGGCAATCTTGTAGGATATTCTTAGCTGAACAGGGAGCCAGTGGAGAGAGCGGAGCAATGGGGTAACATGGTTATATTTAGAAGTGCGGAAGATGAGACGGGCAGCATGATTCTGAACTCTTTGAAGTTTGTTGATGAGATGAGAGGGAGAGCCAGACAAAAGAGCGTTACAATAATCCAGGCGGGATAGAACAAATGCGCAGACAAGAGCTTTTGTTGTGTTTTCTGAGAGAAGATGGCGAATAGAAGCAATTCGGCGGAGTTCAAGAAAGCAAGTGCGACAGACATTGCTGACATGCTGTTGGAAGGACAGGGTTTGATCAAGAGTTACACCGAGGTTGCGGGCAGAATGAGAGAGAGTGATAGGTGAATCAACAAGTTTGATGGAAGTCGGAACAGAAGGGTGGTTTTGAAGTTTTGGTGGGGTGATCAGGATCAGTTCAGACTTATCTTCATTTAGTTTTAGTTTGTTTCGGGTCATCCAGTCCTTAAGGTTGGCTACACAAGACTGGGTGTTTTGGATCATGAGAGGAAGGTCAGAGAGAGGCCCAGAGACATACAGCTGATTGTCATCAGAGAAGGAATGATGCTGAAGTAGGTGTTCTTGGACGATAGAAGAGACAGGATAAGAGTAGAGAATGAAGAGTAGAGGGCCCAAGACAGATCCTTGTGGCACGCCGTAGGTCAGACAAGAGGGATTAGAAGAAAGGCCGTTGACAGAAACTACTTGTTGACGATCAGTGATGTAGGAATGAAACCAACTCAAGACTGTGTCATCAAGCCCAAAAGAGTGATGTAGGCGGGAAATGAGGATAGAGTGGTCAATAGTGTCAAAGGCAGCAGATAGGTCCAAGAGAGTCAAAAGTGATACATTGTTACAGTCAAGGGCAGTCAGAATGTCGTTACAGATTTTGAGAAGAGCAGTCTCAGTACTATGTCCAGAGCGGTAAGCAGACTGAAGGGGATAGACAAGGCTGTTGGAATGAAGGTGGTCTAACAGTTGGTCAAGAACAACTTTCTCTAAAATTTTTGAAAGAAACGGAAGATTTGACACAGGTCTGTAGTTTTTCAAATTGTCAGGGTCAAGAGTAGTCTTTTTCAAAAGAGGTCTTACAATTGCAGATTTGAAAGAAGAATGAAAGAAGCCAGTTGAGAGGGAGTGGTTGATGATGATGGTAATATGAGGGAGTAGAGTGTCAAGGCAATGGGTGAGGAAAGAAGCTGGTAGTGGGTCAAGTTCACAGGTTTTAATGCCAGATTTCATGATGATTTTCTTTACAAGGACCTCAGAAACAGGATGGAAGGAAGTGAGGAAAGTTCCCGAGAAAGGGGGATCGGGAAATGGTGCATGAGTATTAGTCAGGGAGTCCAGTGAAAGCCTAAGATTAGTGATCTTGTTGACAAAGTAGTCAGAGAAAGCCTGTGGAAGGTCAGAAGGTGGGAGATTGGAAGGAAGAGGAGAGGAGTCAGTTTTACCAAGAAGAGTGTTAGTAATGTTATACAGCTGTTTGGATGTGGAGCATGCAAGAATTTTGGCATTGTAATAGGCAGATTTTGTAGCGTGAACAAGGCTGTTAACAATTTGTTGGCAGTTTGGAAAATTTGCTTGTGAACTGTCAGACTGGACTTGAGCCATTGTCTCTCGGCTCTGCGTCTTTCACGCTTGGCTTCTTGCAGCTGAGGCGCAACGGAGGAGAACCAAGGTGATGGTGGCCTCTTGGAGACAAGACGGGCACAGGCAGGAGCGTACTGGTCCAGGAGCCGAAGGAGAAGGGAGTTGAGGTCATCTGGAGTGGTCGGCGGTGAAGTAGACAGGTGAGAATGGAGGACAGCGTTGAAGAGAGTCATGTCGACTGCGGAGAGGTTTCTGGCTTGGACGTACGTTTTGCGAGGTGGAGGGCGGAAAAGGTGGAGATCAGCTACGAGGCAGACCTGAGGGTGTGGTCGATAGTGACAGAACTCACCACAGCCTGGTCAACCCTGTGGATCATATTATCCAATGTGTGTCCACGAATGTGAGTGGGAGCGTGGACACACTGAACCAGTCCATAGCAGTCCAGGAGGTCGATGACTTTGGAGGTGGTGGAGTCAGAGGGGCGATCAAAATGAATGTTGAAGTCACCAGCGATGATGTAGTAGCCATGAAGAGAGTTGCAGTAGGACAGCAGATCGGGGAGTTCATCGAAAAAGGTGGAGTCAGTCAAGCGGTTCTTAGGGTTTGGCACAGGAGGTGGAAAGTTTGGTGGGGAAAGGTGAGGGTGAGTTGTGCCAGTTCGAAGGAGGTGTGGGTGAAGGGGAAGGAGGACTTGATGGAGAGGAAAGGGGAGAGTGAATCAGCGACGACAAATGCAATGCCGCCGCCGCGGGACTGACGGGGAAAGGAGATGGTGTGGTGGCCGGGTGGAGCGATGTCACGGCACTTAGCTTCGTCACCTTCAGCACGAAACCAAGTTTCGGTCACAGCGAAGACATCAACGTTGTTGTCATGGATGAAGTAGGAGAGGGCAGACCGTTTTTCAGTTCCAGTACCCAGAGCTTGGGCATTGAAAACACATAGGCGGAAAGAAGCAGATCGGTCCAAGAAACGGTTTTCAGCAGAGTGAGTGTTGATGCGAATCAGATTTACAAGATTTCTAGAAGAGGGTTTGTTATGTGGCTTCCGATTGCAGGAGATCCCATACTTTTATGTCCTGCAATTCATGGCGATGTGAATGGATTTTTTTTCTTTCATGGAGGGGAACGGGAGAGGGGGAGGGGGTTGAGGGGATGGATGAGGGGGGGGGGGGGGGGAGGTTTCTTCCGTTCAATTATGGATGACACTTGATTTTTTCTGACTGCGTTTCAAAGAAAAAGAAAAAGTGATGGTCAGTTTTGATTTACTATAAAAGGGTTAACTCGACATTCTCAGAAAGAAATCTCCTTGGCTCTGTGTCTCCCCGTTGTGCACGTGTTGTCGGTCTGTGCACCTACACTCGGCATTTTATACAAAGCACCCATGATTCAGTTCAGAGATGGTTCAGGCGGCGGAAGAAAAATAATGGGCCCCGTCTTCCATAATGCTGTGCCCTTGACATGCTGAATCTTCAATAGTTCACTGCTCCTACAGCCTTCAGGCTAATTGAGTCTCTAATCTTTTTTTTTCTAACAAAGAAGCACGTTTTAACAGTGCTTAACTCCATCAACCAGCTCATATTGGGTCAACATCAGTAATACAAGCACTCAATTCCTCAAACCAGGCTTTGATGTTTTTTCCCCAGGAAAACCTCATCACACTCAGAAATAAAAGAAGTCTGAGTCCTTTATGTAAAAAGAACATCTAACTTCTAGATAACTGTCTAAACGTCGTCTTTTCCAGTCATCTCAAAATAAAAAAAAAACACGTAACTTCTTAAGTGTCTTTTTTTTTTATCACTTTAATGGTGTGATACCCCCCCCCACTTCTCTCTCTCTCTCTCTCTCTCTCTCTCTCTCTCTCTCTCTCTCTCTCTCTCTCTCTCTCTGTCACATTTTTCTCCAAGGATGACGGAGATGAGAAGGAACTGGGTTCTCCAATCAAAGAATGCCAGAGAAAAGAGCGAAAGAGCTTCAATGCTCTTACATCAGTTGACCACAGAGGGAGAGAACTCTTGTTCGGACACTAATCAAAAGCTAAAACCAATGGCGTAACAGTCCAATCGGCCTCAATTCACGAACCATTGACGTCATGTCTCTGTCACTGAGGAGAATCTGTTGTAGGCCTTTTTCCCCCAGATATTTTTTAATGGGGAACAAAGACATTTTAGTCACCGTCTCGCATAAATTTCGCCCCCTCGCTTTCACGTGCAAACACAGGTGAATAAATGAGAGCAACACAGCGAGTCACACTGCTACCACGCTGTTCCTCGCCGTCTGACGGCAACGCTCACGAGATCCGTGTTAACTCACCTGTTACCTTTTGTTTGCCACTGACTGGGTCAACTTTGCCACTAGGTGAAACTTTTTTTTTTCTTAAATGTCCTCAGTTATATTATTGATGACAATGAACACAAAAAGAAAGATGAAAAAGATTTTCCCATGTCCGACTCATTGTGTACAAAAAAAAAAAAAAAATGTATGTTCATTCTCTGGTTGATGATTCTTTTTTTTAATTTTTTTTTATTTTATAAATGCAAGTCATGTATTAACGTAGAAAAAAATGTAACGTGGTATTGTAAGTGTGACGTTTATGGTTGATATTGTACAAATAAGTGAAGGGTCTTCTTCTTTGTTCTCTTTTTTTTTTTTTTTATAAATACAATGGAATGTGGATGGCATACTGTGAAAGTGAAAAGACCACAATTCGTCAGTTGCATTTTGTCTTTTGATTTTATATTCCTTGCTGAAAGTTTTGTTGAAACGTTTTGTTGACAACTTTCACTCCGTAATGTCAGCGATTTAGTTTACAACACAAGGGAGAAGCGAGGGGGGGATATTTCATTAAAAAGAAATTGTTGAAATATGTACAAAAAGAGATAATGAGTGTAATCATACTATAATATTTCTATTAAAAAAAAAAAAAGCGTTTTAGGCTTATCAAAGGATGCCACATACATTTGTACACACTACTAGCAGAACATTCTCCTTTCTACTGTTTCTTTTGGTACCGGCAATGGCGTTAGCGTGCTTGAAAATACTATTGCTGATAACCATGTACATTACCTGGTGTGTATCTCTCACGAAAGAAAGACTTGAATGGTAGACTTGCAAATTTTGATCCAGATATTTCTTTTCATAGGCATGGTAATTTTTTTTTTCCCCAAATCTTACCTGATGTGTATCTCTCACGAAAGAAAGACTTGAATGGTAGACTTGCTAATTTTGATCCAGATATTTCTTTTCATAGGCATGCTAATTTTTTTTCCCAAATCTTACCTGATGTGTATCTCTCACGAAAGAATGACTTGAATGGTAGACTTGCTAATTTTGATCCAGATATTTCTTTTCATAGGCATGCTAATTTTTTTCCCCCCAAATCAAACGTACGTCATGCTGTGGTAACAGATGCTCCGAAAACAACGTGCTTAATGAGTATGGACATTTTCTATTGAATGTGTGTACAGCGTTTGAATTATGTATTATAAATGGTGTCTGTAATAGCGACCAGCAATTTCGTTTTATACACATCTCAGATACAAGGAATTGTGTCAGATCTGTGGGAAAACTATCATATATACAAAGGGAGACAAGCAAAGAGATGCTGAAAGGCCTCTCATTTTCTCTTTTGTTTATAAATGAATTGGCTTCAGAAAATACAGAAAGTAGAAGGTCCTGTGCAAATATTTCTCCAGATTGTATCGAACTAATTATTTTGTTCCGAACTGATGACTTTGTTTATTATCTAAATCTCCAGCTGGTCTCGAAACCCAGTGAAATAATCTGTCCCATGTAGACCATAGACTTCGGCTGAGTGTAAATATGAAGAAGAGCAAAATTGTGGTTTTCAGGAAGACAACTAGAGACAGACAGGGTTTTTTTTAGGATAAGTGATGGCTGTGGTAAACTGTTATAAATATTTTGGCATATATATATATATATACTCTAGTTCAAGTTTTATATTGCTTGCCCGGATGATTGTGTTGCGTCTTGCAAAAAATACACATGTTGAATAATAATTCTGTAATATTGTCTGCAACTGTACACACTGTGGAGGAGCATGCTCACACAAGCCCACAGATCACACACACACACACCACACACACAAGATGGCGGCGACAGTCAACCACTAAGTTAAAAGCTGCTGAGTATTTAGCAAAAGTCTCTGAGAAGATGACTAGAACCAGAAGCAATAACCTAATGAGTAAGACGGCTAAAGAACATTCGATTGAGAAAAACGCAACAACTAGCCCCAGAAGGACGAGGACTTCTGCTACAAGGAAAAGTTCTTTTCCAGTCGACAACGACCGTTTGGACGGGCCCGAAAAAAACAATGCAAACAGAGCCAATCAGCGATGAAAAAAAGGAAGAAAACGAAGCCGTAAGTAGAATCATATTCCTTGAACGAACCGTATCAACACTAAATGAAAAAGTGTCTAAGCTTGAAGACACAATTCAAGCGCAAACTGAACTGATGAAAAGATATTTTAATCAAGAGAGAAAAAAAGTACCGTTCCAGAACGCGGAAACACAGACTGAAACCGACCGACTATCACACGCGTCTTATGCCGAAGCTGCCAAGGCTGGGACATCGTTATCGTCCGCTAAACAGCCCTCACCTTCTAACCTCCTATCCAAAACGGCAGCCAAACAAAATCCACAGAAAGAAGGAAAGAAATGCGACGAAGGTAGAAAGAAGACTGAAGAAAAAAGAACTGATGACGCAAAAGCAAAGACCGATCACTTACGTCATGGGGAACATTTCAAAGAACAAAAACCTTCCGAGAAGAACGTAAAATCAGATCTGCCACGGGTGTTGTTTCTACACGATTCCATAGCCAACAAAATCGATAGCAAGAGGTTGGGAAATTCGTACTGCTTCAGAGCAACATCCAAAAAGGCGTATGTAGCAGAGGAGCTTCCAAGAATGTTCAAGGCTGAAAGTGATTCTAAAAAACCCATGAAATATGACGCTCTAGTCATCCACACAGCAATAAATGACCTGAAAAAGAAGTCCCCTGAAGACTGCTGTAGAGACTTTGTTGTGAACATTAAAGCAATTGTTAAGAGTCATCCTGATCTCAAAGTAGTGGTCAGCAAAGTGTGCCCTACCAGAAACAAAGATCTAAACATCAAGGCAGAACTGTTCAATGCTCTCGTCACGCAGCAGCTAGCTGATTTCAACATCATCAGTTTCGTGGGGCATTCTAATCTACCAACCAGCCCGCGACATCTTCAGGATGGTCTTCATCCCACCTTCCTCGGAACCAGTAAGATGGCAGCTAACATCGGGCGCCACGTGAGAGACCTGTTCTGGAGGAAGCCCAGGAAAGCAACCAGGTTCCAGCACCACCCACCCAGACCCTTCCCCATGTACTACGACGACCTGTTGTTCGCTCCCAGTTCATGGATGAACAGATTTGCAGTGCTGAGTGATTATTGATCCATTTTCTGGGGACTTCTTTCTGAGAGAGGGTGGAATAATTTTTGCAAAATTCCAGCACCTTTTTGACTGTTAGTTTTGTTTTGAACAAGGTGCCATCTTGTGATCTCATCATTTTGTAATTAACCTCATTATCATAAGAACATCAGTACCATAAATTAATTCGTTATTACTGCGAATACCATTATATTGGTTGGGCTAATTAACACAGTTTGTTATTTTTGTTATTTGCTATTTTTAATATTATAAAAGTTGCTGTTTATTTGGGTTTTTTTTCTATTTAGGATAATACATTTTTTCATTTTTCAGAGAGCATGACAAAACATTCGAATTTGAAAATATTGCAATGGAACTGCAGATCAATATCAACAAATATTCACGAACTGATTCAACATCTCTCAGATCATTCGTATCAAGTGTTGATATTACAGTCTTTAAATACAACTGAAAACAAAATTCCAAAATTACAAAGCTTTTATTACCCTCCAATACTCCAAACTAACAACGAAACAAGGAGGGTTAGTACTGCAATATATATTCAAGAAAAGGTTGAATATTTTGAAATAGAGCCACCATTTTCAAAGAATGTTAAAAACATTAATGCATGTGCAGCAAAACTGAAACTCAACGAATTACTTACATTAAACGTTGTTTCCATTTATTTGCCAAAAGGTCCTGACAATGAAAACACAGAATGGCTTCGTGCTATACCGGACCAGCATGAAAAATGGTTAATAGCAGGTGATTTTAACTCACATGCCCCGATTTGGGATAATGAATGCGAAATAGTAACACACAATCGTTTTGTTGGAAATATAGTAGACTCTTCAATGAGTCTGTTAAATGATGGCAGTGTAACAAGAATACCTGATATTTCACACCATCGAGCAACAGCAATTGATTTAACACCTATATCTCCTGCCATAGCTCCAAGCTGTGAGTGGTCTACCTTCAAAGATCCTCTTGGTAGTGATCATTTGCCAATAATTATTACCATTAAGGGTAAACAATCCGTTCAAAACTGCGCCAAAGATAAGATCCCAAAATATAATTATAATAAAGCAGTTTGGGATAAATTTGAAAACATACTCTCTACTTACAATTGTGAAGAGATAATGTCTGATAACATTGACACAAGCTACGCGAATTTTGTTGATATTGTTTTACATGCAGCTGATCTCTCAATACCAAGGTGCAATTCTGATGCATCAAACAAATATGCAGGGAATGTATGGTGGAATGCTACTTGTGAAGAAGCAAGAGAAAAAAAGATGCAGGCCTATAAAATATATTTAAAAGATAAGAAAGATCCTGACAAAATTGCTGAAAAGAATAGAGCAAAAAATCATAGTAACAGAGTAATCGAAAAAGTCAAGGAGCAATATTGGTCAAATTTCTGTGAAAATGAAATACATGACCACAAAGATCTTCAGAAAACATGGAAAAAATTAAAAGACATGAAAAACGGAATCAGTCTTCCTGAATATCCCCTAAAATTAGAAAATAATGAGTTTCCTTCAAAATTTGAAAAGGCTGAAGCATTTGCAAATATTTTTGCAAAAAATAGCAATAGGGAGGGCCTGACAGAAAAGCAAAAGATATACAGAGAGAAAATGGAGGATAAGGAAACGCATGAAAAAAGTCCCAATAATAGTCACTATACAAACGCTCCCCTTACATTTCAAGAAGTAAAGGATGCAATTTTCTCTATTGGTTCGAAAAGAAAGTCAGTGGGACCAGATGCGATTTCCAATGAAATGATAAAGCATTTGCCAGTTAATTTCACAATGTTTCTGAACTTATTATTTCAGAAATGTTGGTCTGAAGGGCTTCAACCTTCTTTGTGGAAAAAATCAATTGTAACCCCTATCCCTAAAGAGGGCAAGTCAAAATCAGACAAAAATAACTACAGGCCAATTGCTCTCACTTCACATGTGGGAAAACTTATGGAAAGAATTATTCTAAAAAGACTTGAACATCATTGTGAAAAAAATGGTATAATACCAATACAACAGGCGGGCTTTAGAAAGGGTAGATCTACAGTTGACCATCTTGTAAAAATTACAACACAGGTTAAACATCAGTTTGCACGCAGAAAAAATGTTCTTGCCACGTTTTTTGACATTAGAAAGGCATATGACCAAGTCTGGCATTCAAAACTTCTGAACTAACTGAAGTTAATTGGTCTCTCAGGATGTATGTACAATTACTTAAAAACCTTTTTAAGTGATAGAACAATACAGACGAAGGTAGGAAATGTATACTCTAATGAAAGACATATCCAGATGGGAATCCCGCAAGGAGCTGTAACAGCTCCTATCCTGTTTAATATTTTGATCCATGATCTTCCTAAATCATTATCAAAAACTGTTGAACTAGCACAATATGCGGATGATATCTGCATATGGATGAAAGTTACTTTAAAACGTCACACACCAGTTAGATCAATCAACTATATTAAAAAGATATATCAAAATGAACTAGATAAAATTAGTAAGTACATGACTGAAAATGGATTGGCCCTTTCAGCTGAAAAATCGCATATGGTTCTGTTCAATACTGGTTATGATCCTAATCCTCTGCCTTCATTTCAAATAGATGGATTGTGCCTTGAATATAAAAAAGTTGTAAAATTTTTAGGAGTAAATTTAACTTCTAAATTGAGCTGGAATAATCACATACAAACTATTTTAACAAAAGCTAAGAAAACTTTAAATTTCTTGAAAATGGTGAGTCAACAATCCTGGGGTAAAGACAGTAAAGTATTAACACATTTAGCTACTGCGCTTGTACGATCAAAACTATCCTATGCCCAGGAGACATTTTTTTTCAGCCCCAAAATATTTAATCAAAAAGTTGCAGAGTATCGATAGTAAAGCTTACAAGATAGCTCTTGGTGTCCCGGTTCATACATCAACTTTAAGAACTTATATGGAGATCGGAATATTGCCTTTTGAAGAAAATATGAAACTTGCATCTGCAAAATATATCTTAAGAAGTCATACACTACAAAATCTTAATACCAGTGAAACTGAATTAAAATCAGAAATAAATTTTCCTAAACGGGCACAAAAAATTGATTCTCTAAAATCGATAGCCTCATACACATCTGACTTATTTACAAAAGCAGGCACTGCACCTCAAAACGTAGCTCCTCGGGTGTCTTTTAGCACTATCCCAGAATGGGAACTTAGTAGAGCAAATTATGACATAGACTATACAAGTTTAACAAAAAGTGATGGACCCTTGCTGCCAACGTATGTTAAGTCACATATAAATGAAACCTATGTAAATCACCTTAAAATCTATACAGATGGTTCCGTGCTAGACAATCATTTGTCTGGTTCAGCATTCATAATTCCATCTTTAAAAATAGAGAAAGGTTACCACCTTGGTAAGAATATTTCCATATTTACTGCGGAACTTGTTGCCATTATTATGGCATTAAACTTTCTTCTTGATTTTCGATTTCCTGTATTTCAAATACTACTTTGTGTTGATTCAAAATCAGTCCTACAAGCTCTAAAATTTTCGAATACAACTGTGAGAGCAGAACTTATATCAGAAGTGTACCACCTAATTCATTTTTTGCATTTACGTGGTTCTTATGTCGATTTTTGTTGGGTTCCATCTCACTGTGGATTATCTGCTAATGAAAGGGTAGACACATTAGCCAAAAAGGCTGCTATCACTGAAACTGATTTAACAAAGATATACATTCCTTTATCCTTACATGAGAGTTATAGTCTTTTAAAAGACGCAGCCTGGAATACTATTTTAAATAAGGGAAAAGGCACCAAAAACAAAAAGGGTATATTATTTAACAAGATATCAGACAATAAAACAGGTATCAAGAATCTCTACCAAGAGAGGATTTTAAAAAGTTTGATTTTTAGATTGAGGCTTGATGCCTTTAAAACCAAATTCTGTAAACATGTGACTTGTATTTGTGGCCAGCAAATCACTCCGTTCCATCTACTTTTTTGTGCGATAGAATGAAACCCTATTTACCTGCTTGGTTGTTGAACACCGAACCGTCGATGTCAGTCTTTGAAGATGTCATCTCTAACGAATCAAACATTTTTGAAGTTGTTCAAGGACTGATTAAGAGCCCAATTGGACATTTACTTTAACGTCTATGTTATTTTCCCCTTCTTGGTGTTAGTTGCTTATTTAGTGCTTCTTTTATAGTTTTGGATTCAGTTATGTGGTATTTTGTTGTTGTTGTTTTTTTCTTTTCTTTTTCTTTTTCTTTCCTTTTTTTTTTTTTTTTTTTCTAGGCCTAATTGCATTATACATACCTACGTACGCCCAAAATCAACACCAACCGTTCGCATGCATACACCCAAAAACATCACATGCACACACACATAACACTTACATACTGTCTAAGATCACTGTTAGGTGGATAGACGTTAAATTAAAGAACGAACGAACACACACACACACACACACACACACACACACACACACACACACACACACATTCACGCACTCACTCACTCACTCACTCACTTTCACTCTGTCTCGTCGGTCATGTCCGTCTCTCTACACTTTTCTTCATCCCCCCCCCCCCCCCCCCCCCCCCCCCCAGCTTCATTTCTGATTCTCTCCTTACTCCCTTTCTGTCTCTCTCTTTCCTGTACCCCGTGCTGTATCTTTATGTTCTCTTCAATCTCTATCCTACCTCACCTCTCTCTCTCTCTCTCCCTCTCTCTCTCTCTCTCTCTCTCTCAATGATTCATTGATTCGTTGATTCTCTCTGTCTGTCGCGTGTCTGTCTGTCTGTCTGTCTGTCTGTCTCTCTCTCTCTCTCTCCTCTCTCTCTCTCTCTCTCTCTCAATGATTAATTGATTCGTTGATTCTCTGTCTGTCTGTCTGTCTGTCTGTCTGTCTGTCTGTCTGTCTCTCTCTCTCTCTCTCTCTCTCTCTCTCTCTCTCTCTCTCTGTACCTTTGTTTTCCTACTCAACTGCCACCCCAGCATCTGTCTGTCTGTATGTCTGTCTGTCTCTGTCTCACTCTTTGTCTGCCTCTGTCTGTCTCTGTCTCTGTCTCTGTCTCTTCTCTCTCTCTCTCTCTCTCTCTCTCTCTCTTTCATTCGCTCGCTCGCTCACTCGCTCGCTCGTCAATCGATGGTCGGTGTCCACAAGACGATGCGGAACAGACTCGTGACACGGGGGACAAAGTGCTGGCAAGTTGTGCACGGACAAAAGGAAGCGAACGCTGCTGAATGTTTCAGTGGACGTCTTTGACAGCTAAGCCCCCGTACACACACACACACACACACACACACACACACACACACACACACACACCTGTACATGCCGTACAAGCGACGTCCTCCATCATTAAAGATCGGCCACAGCAGTTTCTTTGTCTGAGGTCTTCTAGAACACGCTGTCGGCTCTGTCAGCAGAAGCAGAGAAGTAGGTCGCCTCTTTCAATAGCTCAGTAAGAAAACAAAGCAACGCAAGACAAAGAAAGTCCCTCAAGCGTGAAGACGTACAATGGCAAGCTCAGCGGCTGGAGCGTGACGCCCAAGGGCAGCTCTTGGTGAGCCACGACGGCGTCCGCTCACCCGGAACTGTCTGATGGGTCCCGCCGCCATTCCAACTTAAGAGAACCTTGTGGGTAATTTGAGGCTGCGGTCCTACACACACTTTGATCTAGAGAAGGAGGAAGGGCAGAGATAAGTATCTACTCCTTTCCCCAAGTTAGAGCTTTAATGTGCATACTGAATGCGTTTACGACTTGCAGCTGTTGTGATTGGCTGTCTGACTGCCTTGAACTGCCGGGCTGGCTGTAATATAAGGTTCGCTACGCATGGTCGCTGACAGTGTCGAGGTATCAGGTTCGAAACACACCGTGGTGTGTGTGTGTGGTGAGTGCGTGGGCACATGTACGTTCAGGCAGTGGGCCGACCTAGTTGAACAGTGCGCAGAACAAGCTGATGTTCTCGGTATCCTGTGAGGGCTGTCCAGCGAATTGAACAATTATCTCGTGGTGCGCAAGGAGTGTGGTATCAGGTGAGTAGTTTGTGACTAGCAACAGCTCAGTGACGCTGAGTAAAGACCTACTGACCGCAGGGAAAGTGCTCTTGATGGCAGGAAAGACTGTAACCCATGATCCTCATCACAGTGCACGTGAGACATCAATGTCGAAAGCTTGGCCGTGTCTGGAGTTGTGCTGCCTTCACCTGTCAGCGGAACAGCAACGAGTGAGGCTGCGGGATGCACACAGCATTTCTTTGACAGTGAGGTTTTTGCTGGTGGGCTCTGCAGTCATAAAATATCGACTGGTACACCCATGAGGACGCTCGTGTGGAGGTTCGGTCGTGTCACATCCAGTCGCCATTACACAGTGGCATCTGCCAGGGAAGAGTTATGTCCCTTGATGTCTTAAGGGAACAACCCTGTGCGTGCCTACGCCCTATGTGAACACAGTGCAGACTTTCAAGGGTAATATAGGATTGCTCCCAGCTGGTTTGTTTGGCAGTTAAAGAGAGCACTTCCCTAGGTCGCATTCGCACCTTCGAATGCTTTTGTTGTTGTTGTTGTTTTTTGTGTTTTTTTGCTGTCCCAACCTCTGCGCCACGTCAGAGGAGTGCACCCACGCCGCTTATTCCGGCACTCCGTCCACAGCCACAGCCCGGTCGGCCCCGCCGCAGCCCCGGCACCGGCAATCCACAGGGAGCAGTCAATGTCAAGCCGTCAAGAGACAACCCACCGGAGGAGACACTGCACTGCTGCCGAGTCATTTCGGTGGTGTTCAGTGGCGCCTGTTCTGATCTAACATACGCAGGACACCACCTACTAAGCCCCTACTGACGACAATAATTGCTTAGTCGCGGAGCCAGCGCGAGTGAGCTCTCCTTCCGGAGGGCGCCACCACGTCCGTCCAACGACAGCCCCCATGGACTCGCCGATACCGGTGACCCCGACGGAACCAAACCAAGGCCACAGACGTGGAGAGGACATCGAAACTGAGGTCACCATGAGAGCAGGGCATGAAGGGCCACAGAATTTGAGACATTTTTTTATGCTGATCGATGAGAATGAGGATAATTAAGATGATGCTACGGATTTCCATTTCGGTCTGAGACTACATGACAGGGCTGTACTCTACGCTTCCTTTCATAATATATCCCGGCGTCAACCAGGCCCGAGAGATACAGACACCTGCAGTGTTGGTCATGAAATTTGAGCAACACTCTCCGAAACGCATCCATTAAGTGGATGAAACTCGACTGTGTGGTCCCAGTCTTCCCAACTGAGTCCGCAGCAAACTCAACTCTGGGTAGGAGCCGGTCGGGGCAGAAAAACCCACATGACTCTGATGGGATTCGAACCCACGACCTCCCAACCGGGAGTCCGCGACGCTAACCACTTCGCCACGGCGGCTGGTCGAATGCTTTTTTTGTTTGTCAACCTTCTTGAAGCGCACGAGAGAACGGGCCTCCGAAAAACGTGACTGGAGGAAAAGCGAGGCCACTCCCCTGTT
>CM065739.1:36520056-36524407 GCA_033310375.1 Conus canariensis
TAAACATGATGCTCTGTCTGAGTTAGCGCATAAGGTGTCGCGTATCTATGGACTCGTCGGCACGCACGCAGTAACAACTCCTCGATGACACTGAAACTGATAGGTGTAAACCAGTGTATCCTCGATCCCAGGCCGTGGCAATTAGGTTGTGACAGACGTCATTTTCAGTTGCCATTCCGCATTAAACAGCGTTTTAAGTCTCACCCTGCATCTGTGGAGTCCAACCTAGAATATCTAATCCTCACGCCGCCAAAGTCATGAGCGAGAGCGATAGTGTTACTCGAACGTCATTCGGGGGGGGGGGGGGGGGGGGGGGGGATTTAAAAAAAAAGTGGAAGGATATGGGGGGGGAGAGGGGGGGCGATGTAATCCGTATCTTACAACATAGGCCTACACACTTACGCCATGTACACTATCGCTCAAGTAACCAGGTGGAGTAATGAATGACAAGCGAAAATAAGAACAATGGCATAGGCGCCGCTTAACTCACACGACATTCGGGGAAACTATTAAAAAAATTTTAAAACAAAAAACAACAAAAAAAACCGAAAGGGGGTGGGGGTGGGGGGGGGGGGGGGGGGTGGGGGGGGGGGGGGGAGGCAATAATATTAATCCGTATCTTACAACACACACACTTACACCATGTACACTATCTCTCAAGTACGCAGGTGCAGTGATTATGACAGTCGAAAAGAAGAACAGAGAACTATAAAATAGGCATTCTGGCTCACCCGGCTCCGCTGTTGCTCCGCCGGCTTACCCAGAATGCCTATTTTATAGTTCTCTAATAGTAAACACTTTACAAACATACATAATGTGTAGGATTATCTGTTTTTAACACTAATTTAGAAAACTTTTGAGATTTTAATTTTTGCTTAATCCTTCGTTTTTTTGATCGTCTTCAATAACATCATTTTCCCGCATACATTCATCAAATGCGTCTCTATCTTTCATGTGAAATAAAACTACAGTCTTTAATTGCTCTCTAAAGTCTTTTAAAACTGAGTTATATTTCTGACATAAAATCCACACACTTATCCCAGCATGTCTTCCACTGAAAGCTAGTTTTGATAAAGTATTTCTTTTTCTAACTATGTCTCTTTCTGCTGAACAGTCATCTATAATAAATAGTGTCTGAGTTCCTTCAAACTGTCTATAAAAGTGTTCTAAGCACTCGCTAAGTTTATTGCTGGGATCAATCAAATAGATTTCATCATCCGTCCATATAAACCTTCTGTCGTGATATGCTTTGTTCCACTTTAATGTTGGACAGAAAATTACAATATGATCAAAATTATAACTATAAACTGTAATAGGTCGAGGACAAATATTGTTTTTCCACAACCAGTCTGTCCACAAATCAATGAACAATGAGGGGTTTTTGTCATAAAGTTTAACATCGGCATTGACACCAAAGTCGTCTGCTCCATAGTTTTAAAACATAATTTAATCTAATCCAGTTATTGTTTTTATCATACTCTCTGTCAAAACTTGTTCAGTATAATAAAACCCTATAAGGCCCAAATGTGTAAGATTAATCCAGTTCAGTTCTGTAAGATCGTTTCTATTTAGACTAATATCAATTTTGTTGCTTGTTGTTATGACCTTAATATCCTCGCCATTGTAAAGAACAACGACAGTAACTTTAAGTTTGTGAACGTCTAAGTTTTGCCAGCTAATAAGAATTCCTTTTAGAAGATTGTCACTGACGCCCAGAGCTCCATTTCTCGCCTCATCTTTTAAGACAGAAATTTTAAATATCATTGTGAACGTGTCTCCTAATTTTGTGCGTGGAATGAACTGTAATTTTGTAGAAGCTTTCTTTAAAACCGATTCTCTTCTGTGGAGGATGTGCTGTTTGTCCCCAAACGGCTTTTATTTCGATCTCTTTCCGACTGTTGTCCTCTGGCATAAGACTTACATGTAAAGGGCCAGAGTTCAATGCTTTTCTGAAACTTTTTTGACGGTCGAAAAATGTAAATGGGCTTACGAATTCAAATTTTATGTCCCATTCTAAATATGGTTCTAAGTGCCATTTGCTGTCAGTTTTTCGAACTATTTTATATTCATACTGACCCGCATTATTTGCTTCTACATTGCGTAGTTGTTCTAGTTTAGGAAACCTTTTGCTGTCGCTAACCTCTTTGCGTTTATAATAACCATCTTTAGTGTACTCAAAACCATACAAAGTGCCTATCTCACCGTTTTGTTCAAAGTCCTCAACGTCTGCAAGGTCTTTTAATTCTAAAGTTACACACCTCTCAGGCGCTAATGTAACTCCTGATTCTTCTGGTCCACGTGACATTTTTTTAAAAACAACGTATTATTTTATTTCTAAAACAATGTGCAGGTTATCACATTTCACGACTTTCCTGTTTTATCTGTGATCTTTATATTAAATGATCTGACCCTCCCACAAGCTAATCTTTTAAACTGTAAATTAGGGAATTGTATAATTTCATAATCGCATATGCAGCTTTCCCTGATGGAAGAGCTCTAAAACAGTTGAGGGCCTTCCATCATATAAGTTTTCATCAGTGCTCAGCTCGTCCAAATGAACATAGAGTAATGAATGTAATGCAAGATCGAGCGGATATTCTCCCTCATAAGTAGTTTTGTCTGGTGTAACTATAAATCTATGAATGGCTCGATTGTCAGTTGCAAAGCCTAACATTTTAGCTAGCTCTCCATCAAAAAAGTAACCACTTCTTCTTCTTCAGGTTTGAATGCCAACATTATTTTCAAATTTGCATTGTTAAGTTTGAGAGTAATGTCGAAGTTACTCATTGCTTCTTTTAGCGAGCAAAACCCGTAATAACCATCAGGTATGGTTAACTGGCTAACGTTGTCTCCTCTTTTGTCAACTTTTAGAATCTTATTATTCTCCTTGGATTACTTATATTAAACCATACGACTTTGTAAAAAATTTCATGGAGTGCGACCCTTTGGGTTCCGCAGTTATTATCAATAGAATATTCTAAAAACGAAGGACTGTCTTGTGTTGTTATTGTTACAAACATTTTTAAAACAAATTTAAAAATGAGTGCATTCAAATATACTAATGCAAAATATTCTGTTGGGCCGCTCTACAATCTTAAAAATATAACAACTGACACCCTTGACATTTCTGTGACTCAGTCTGACGCCTTTCAAGTAAAGGTTAGTACTCCATTGGATCGTTATCTTAACCCTCCTATTAAAAACGACTACATCCCGAAAGTGTGGTTTAGTCATCGATGCAGTTTTATCAGAACCAGTTAAACTTTGCTGTGTTTTGTGCATCAACTGGGTGTGGAGTGTCGTATGCTGATCATTTAAAATCATCCTGATCCTTTGGTGAGGTCAGTGTAATATTTCATTTTTATTACACCTTCAGAGTATTCTATCTGAACTGCAAGCACCATTACCAAATGACAAAACGTTTAATCCATTCAGCAACAGAAATAGATTACAAGGCTTTTGAAAAGGATCTGTAAACGAATTTGATATTGACCAAAGACAGACTTTAAGACAAAAGTTGGATCTTAATCATGGTTTAGGCACCCTTTATTTTTGGGGCGTGCACAGAAAGTATAATACTATGATTGGAATCCTCCTTACACATCTTTTTCTTCAGGCACAAACTGTTCACCTCGGGTCCATAGAGCAAGAGCATAAAACAGCATGGACAATATTTATTTTGGATACTTCTAAGGGCCTAACAAAAGCAGGAATAGAACGAATAAACGACTCTATTCGTACTTATGTTTGGTGTTTGCTAGGTTCGCAAGCACAAACGAGATCAAACATAATTGATCCTTCTACTGGCTTTGACGCCCAAAAACAGTATTTAGCAAATTTAGAGGATTCTATTAATTCTGCAATTGATTTGCCTTCAAGTATTAAAAGGTACCAAAATGTTTTGCAATACGCAAGATCGAAAGTAGACTTTGCTGTCGGCACTGGTTTATACATGCTGCCTTCTGACCTCAGACTTCAGATAGGAACAATAATAAACTATAATAATGAAATCCTTGTGGCTGGTAAAGAAGGAGAAGGTCGGAAAAAAAAAAAAGACATAAATTCTAAGCCAGCAATAGCAATAAAAAAAGAAGCCCCCCCACCAATCCCACGAGCCCCCAAACCCCCTCAAAACCCCATCCAATCCCGTGGCCTCAAAAAATAATGACCATGAATATGAAAAGACGGCACTTGTTATTGGATTAAACTGCCTAGGATTACTTGGTCTTTATCTTACTATAAAGTAACCCAACTATTAAGACAACTAATGCCCATAAGTGCTCAGCCATTTAAAGCCAACTACTTTACTTGCGGCAGACAAAAGCCAGCTAACGATTCCTCCTATTATACC
>CM065739.1:36524507-36537007 GCA_033310375.1 Conus canariensis
TACTCTGGCATCAAGCCAAGAACACCCCTCTGGGAGAGTTAAACATGAGACCGTCCGTAGAACAGCACGCCCTCTAGGTAGGAGTTAATCAGGCACCGTTTAAGGGAACAGCCACCCCCCCCGCCTCCCGGAGAGTTAAAACTAGACAAGGCCAGAACAGCCGCCCTCCACCTCCCTGGGGAGTTATTCAGCACTGGCCAAAACAGGAGCCCCCTAGAAGAGTTTAAACTGGACCTGGCCAAGAGCAGCCCTCCCTCCCCCCCCCACCCACTCCTGGGGAGTTAATCTGGCTCCTAGCCTGGTACAGGCCTCCATTGGTGGGTAAACTGGCCCAGGAACTAAACAACCATTAATCCCCCCCTCTCTCCCCCCACCTCTAACTGGGTAGTTTAATCTGGCACCAGCCCAGAACACCCCTCAAAGGAGAGTTAAACTGTACCTGTCCCAAACACCCCCCTCCAGGAGTTAATCTGGCACCGCCAATGAAACAGGCCCCCCTGGTAGAGTTTAAACTAGACAAGGAAGGCCGCAGAACAGCCCCCGCCCCTCCTGGGAGTTAAGCTGACATAACCGGCCCAAATCTTCCCTCCAAGAGGAGTTTAAACTGGACCTTGGCTAAGAGCAGCCCCCACCCCCCCGCCCCTGTTCCGCTGGGGAGTTAAATGGTTTCCGCCTAGGTACAGCCCCCCGGGAGAGTTAAACTGGCCCTGCAACCAAAAACAGGGCCCCGCCCCCCCCCCTCCACCTCCTGGGGAGTTAAGACTGGCACTCAACCCAGAACATGCCCCTTCTGGAGTGAGGTTAAACAGCACCTGTCGCTAGAACAGGGCCCCCCAAGTTGAGTTAAACTATACCGTCATGGAACAGCCCCCGCCCCCCCCCCCCGCCCCTCTGGAGAGTTAAACTAGACAAGGCCCAAAACACCCCCCCCCCCCCACCCGAGGGGTTAAACTGGCCCTTTGCACCAAAACAGCCCCCCTAGAGATTTAAAAAACTGGACCTGGCCAAAATAGCCCCCCACCGGGGGGTTAATCGGTAACTAGCCCAGGACAGGCCCCTAGAGAGTTAATCTGAACCGGCCCAAACAGCCCCCCCCCCCCCCCTCCTGGGCAGTGAATCTGTTACTACCCAAAACAGCCCCCCAAGAGAGTTTTAAACTGGACCTACTCCAAAACAGCCCCCCCCCTGAGGAGTTAATCTGGCACCAGCCCAGAACAGCCTCGGGAGAGTTAAACGGGCCCGCTGCCCAAAACAGCCCCACCCTGGGGAGTAATCTGCACCAGCCCAAAACACCCCCTCCTGGAGTGTTAGCTTAAACCCTGTAACACCCCAAAAAGTACTTCCCGCCCAGAAGTATTCCGGAGAAACTTCTAGGCCCGCGCGCCAAAGATTCCCGGGAATACTTCTGGGACAGTACCTCCCCCCTTGGTCCCAGAAGTATCCCCCCTATTGAAAAAACTTTGCAAAAAAATGTTTGTTTTTATATAACTATCTTATGACGAGATTCCTTTAGCCCGGGGGAGTACTTTTGGTACCAGTCCCAATTGACCCCCGATTCCCCCCCCCCACCCCCCCCCCACCCCCCTCTGCACCAGAATGACTCCGGGAGTACTTCTGGGCCCCCCAAAATGTACTCCCGGAAGAAACTTTGGCGCGGCTCCAGATGTCCTCCCCCTAAAGTTGTTTTCAGAGAATTTTTTCATTGTAAATCAGATAGAATGTCCATGAAATGATTTTTAATGTCCATGTATGAGTTTCTAACCAGTAAGTAACAAACCTGACACATTAATAAAAGAATATGCAAGGGGGGTGGGGGGGGGGGGGGTATTTTCGTGCCCGGCCCAGAATTCTCACCCTAAATTTGAATCAAGTCTATATATGACGATGTTGATTTAGATACAATGTCCATGTTTTGAGCTTATGACCAGTAAAAAAAACAACCCTGAACAAAATTAAAAAAGGAGAAAATGCAAGGGGGGTGGGGGGGGAGGGTACTTCCTGGGACTTGGCCTAGAAGTACTCCCCCTAAAGTTGATTCAGACCGTTTTTAATGTTTATTCAGATAAAATGTTCTTTGTATGATTTTTGGGCCGTAAATAACAACCCTGAACACACAATAAAGGAGATCTGAAAAGAGGGTACTTCGGGACCACCCCGGAAGAAACTCTCCCAAATTAGATTCAAAACTATACTTTCATGTTGATTGAGATAGTTTGTAAATGTGTGAGTTTATGACCAGTAAATAACAACCCTGAATAACATTAAAGGGAATATGCAAGGGATGGTACTTCTGGGACCGGCCCAGATGAACTCTCCCTAAAGTTAATTCAGACGGGTTTTCAATGTTGATTCAGTTAGACTGTCCATGTGTGATTTTTATGACCAGTAAATAACAACCCTGAATACATTAAAGGAGATATGTGAGGGGGGTACTTCTGGGACCGGCCCAGAAGTACTCACCCTAAAGTTGATTCAGACTGGTTTTCAATGTTGATTCAGGTAGAAAGTCAAGGGTGTGAGCTTATGACCATTAAATAACAACCCAAACTCATTGATAAAGGAGATATGAAAGGGGGGGTACTTTTGGGACTGGCCCAGAACAACTCCCCCTAAAGTTGATTCAGACTATATTTCAATGTTGATTAGGTAGAATACTATGTGGGGATTTTATAACCAGTAAATAACAACCCTGAACACATTGATAAATGAGATATGGAAGGGGGGCACTTCTGGGACCGGCCCAGTATACTCCCCCTAAAGTTGATTCAGACTCGTTTTCAATGTTGATTCAGACAAAATGTCCATGTATGAGTTTATAACCAGTAAATAACAACCCTGAACAATTAATAAAGGAGATATGCGAGGGGGGTACTTCTGGGACTGGCCCAGAAGTACTCCCCCTAAAGTTGATTCGGACTCGTTTTCAATGTTGATTCAGGTAGAATGTCATGTGTGAGCTTATGATCATTAAATAACAACCCTGAGCACATTGATAAAGGAGAAATGCAAGGGGGGTACTTTTGGGACTGGCCCAAAAACCCTCCCCCTAAAGTTGATTCAGACTATATTTCAATGTTGATTCAGATAAAATGTCCATGTATGAGTTTATAACCAGTAATAACAACCCTGAACACATTAATAAAGGAAATATGCAAGGGGGGTCCTTCTGGGACCGGCCCAGTAGTACTCCCCCTAAAGTTGATTCGACTGGTTTTCAATGTTTGATTCAGACAGAACGCCATGTGTGAGTTTATGACCAGTAAAAAAAAAACCTGAACACATTAACAAAGGAGATATGCAAGGGGGGTACTTCTGGGACCGGCCCAGAAGTACTCCCCTCAAGTTGATTAAGACTATATCTAAATGTTGATTCAGATAGAATGTGCATGTATGACTTTATGACTAAATAAATAACAACCCTCAACACCTTAACGGAGATATGCCGAGGGGGGGGGGGGGGGGGGGGGGGGGGGGGGGGGGGGGGGGGGATACTTCTGGGACCGGCCCAGAATGACTCCCGGGAGTACTTTATGAAACAGGGGTCCACTTTTTACCCGACCCAGATGTACCCTTGGGAGTCATTCAGGCGCGGCCCCAGTAGTACCCCCCGGGAGCACTTCTGGACGGTGAGTACTTTTGGGTTGTTACACCGAAAACCGCTGTTTTGTCGCACATCCGCCGTTTTGTCGCACAGAGACAAAATGGTGGACCTTCAACCGCTGTTTTGTCGCTATCCCGCCGTTTAGTCGCATGTGTGACAAAACGGTAGGGTGCGATAAAACAGCGGTTTACAGGGGGTGCTGTTCTGGACCAGGTCCAATTTAACTTTCCAACTTTCCGGGAGGGGGGGGGGGGAGAGGCTGTTCAGTGCCAGGGTTAGCTCCCCAGGAAGGGGGCAGTTTCGAACCAGGTCCAGTTTAACTCTCCGGGAGGGGGGGTGGGGGGGAGGGGGGAGGGGGGGGGTGTTCAGGGCCAGTGCCAGATTAGCTCCCCAGGAAGGGGGCAGTTTTTGAATCAGTTTAACTCTCTAGGGGGTGGGGGGTGGGAGAGGTTTGTTCTGGGCAGGTGCCACATAAGCTTTCGCTTGTTGTGCTCCGTGTTGTGATGTTCGCTGCAAAATGTTTCGGTTGAATAATGTTTGTTTAAAGCAAAGTCTCCCCATAAGGGGGCTGTTCTGGGCTAGGTCCAATTTAACTCTCTTGGTGGGTTGTTCTGGGCCGGTGTACCCCCCCGGGGTGGGCTGCTTCGGGGCAGATCCAATTTAACTCTCTAGGAGTCTGTTCGGGCCAGGTCCAGTTTAACTGGGGGGGGGGGGGGGGGGGGGGGGGGGGGGGGGGGGGGGAGGGGGGGGCTGTTCTGGGCTAGTACTAGATTAATCCCCAGGAAGGAGGCTGCTTTTGGCCAGGTCCAGTTTTAACTCTCTAGGGGGCTGTTTTGGGGAGGTCCAGTTTAACTCTCTAGGGGGGACTGTTCCGGGCCGGTGCTAGATTAACTCCCAGAAGGAGGTGGAGGGGATGTTCTGGGCCAGGTCCAGTTTAACTCTTTTTTACTGGGGGCTGTTTTGGGCTAGTAACTCTCGGGGGCAGGGGGGGGGGGGGGGGTCAGTTCTGGGCAGGTGCCGGATTAACTCCCCATATAAGCTTTCGCTTGTTGTGCTCCATGTTCTGATGTTCGCTGCACAATGTTCCTGGTTGAATAATGTTTGTTTAAAGCAAAGTCTCTCCACAAGGGGGGCTTTTCTGGGTCAGGTCCAATTTAACTCTCCTGGTGGGTTTGTTCTTGGCCGGTGCTAGATTAACTCTCCATGGAGCGCTTATTGGCCATTCTTCATTAATTGAGGCAGAGGGGAGGGGGTTGGGGGGGGTCTATTCTGGGCCTGCGCCAGTCTAACTGCCGGGGGGGGGGGGGGGGGGGGGGGGCATTTCCAGGCCTGTCCTGGAATGACTCTCCACTTGCGGTAGTTTAACTCCCGGGAGTCATTTTGATGTCAAAAGTTTGGGCCCAGAAGAACTCCCGGGAGTTATTTTGGAACAGCACCAGTTTTAACTCTCCAAGGGGTTGGGGGCTGATTTGGCACTGCCCCATATGAACTCCCGGGAGTTTAGTTTAGAGTCAAAATTTTAAGGTTCAAAACAACTCCCGGGAGTTATTCTGAGACAGGTAGGGGTTCATTCTGAAACAGGTCTAATAAACAGAAAGAAGAGATGGGGGAGGGAGGGGGGGGGGGCGTTCTGAACCTGTTGGGGGGCTGCTTTGATGCAGACCCAGATTAACTCCCGGGAGTTAATCTGGGACAGTGTCATACTGACTCCCGGAGTTAAACTGGGAGGGGGGCGGTTTCACCACGTTAAAACCGGCAACCGCTGGAGACGAGATTCAGAGGAAGACCGGAGATAAAGAGAAAGGAGATAGCATCGAAGTCATTCAGACACACGTCGCTGGGGCAAAATCAGAAATGACGGCAGAGGAGAGGATGAAAGGCTCGCAGTCAGTCCTGAGAGATATCGGCTTCCTGGGCACACAGTGCCACAGTGAAACTCTGTGTTGAAGACCAGCGAGCAATACGGTGTTGGATTCGCGGAGTTTGTCGAGAAGCAAGAGGAAGGATATTCAGAACGATATCTTTCAACAAGCGCTTGTGAATCACGATGCTTCCCCTGTATTCATGGGTCTGTCGAAAGCAAGAGGCGCGAAAACGATAGGCTGTCATACGGCCGATCAAGAATATCGTGCTGTAACAGAGAAAAAGAGGGGGGGGAGAGGGGGGAGCGAGAGGGAGAGAGAGAGAGAGAGAGAGAGGAAGATAGAGAGAGAGAGAGGGAGCGAGAAAGAG
Organism: Conus canariensis; assembly: GCA_033310375.1. Taxonomy (NCBI): domain Eukaryota; kingdom Metazoa; phylum Mollusca; class Gastropoda; order Neogastropoda; family Conidae; genus Conus; species Conus canariensis. Next base: position 36,530,341 of record CM065739.1, read on the forward strand.
AGACAGACAGACAGACAGACAGACAGAGAGACGGAGACAGAGACCAGAGAGTCAAGACTTCAGATTCAAGATTCAAACGCGACACTCTTCAGCTGCTAGATAGACACTGTTTTGAAATACATGTGGTAAACATATTGATTCTGAAAGAACTAGCCGCTTTCGCATCTATGAACACAGTACGAGAAAGAGAGAGAGAGAGAGAGAGAGAGAGAGAGAGAGAGAGGAGAGAGAGAGAGAACATCAACAGTCAATTCAGAGGCATGTGTGACTCAATACGTCAGTTTTGAGAGAGAGAGAGAGAGAGAGAGAGAGAGAGAGAGCATCAACAGTCAATTCAGAGGCATGTGTGACGTCAGTTAGAGAGACATACCCAACGGAAAATGCCGTGTTCTGACATGCTTTGATGGGATAAAAAAATACCTTCAGCTGTCACACCCCATACGTAGACGTGCGCGACCAAACTGGGCTGTATGCAGTCAAAATGGCGCCAGCTGTTACTACCACTGAAAGAAAGGTATTGTTTTAAATGTGTGGGCACCTCCTTGAAGAGAGAGAGAGAGAGAGAGAGAGATGAGAGAGAGAGAGAGAAAGAGAGAGAGAGAGAGGGGAGGCAGACAGGGCAGACAGAGAGAGAGAGAGAGAGAGAGAGAGAGAGAGAGAGATGGCTGGACATAATTAGACATGATTTCCTTTTTGACACCTAACTTTTCAAGACGAAGTTAATTCTACGTGTATGGAAGATCAATTGAAAATTCAAACGATAAGAAGCTGATTCGAAACGAGACTGCTGAAGTATTGGATGCGGAGTGACGCCATTCAATGAAGTCTGTTACTTTCTCCGCCACTGGTACGGACAACCATGGGCATAAAGAATCAAAATGGCGACGTTACTATTTTTACTGCATGGCGAACAAACTAATGGCTGAACAGAGCTGTAAAAAGATTTCCTTTTTAACCTGTACCCTTGTCAGAAGACAGAAACCTTGTACATTTCTGTGATGAAACGGATTTTGAGCGGTAGGAATCTGAGTAAGTTCCAAAGTGAGTGGACTGCAGGCGGAAATTCAAACAAACTGAGAAGAAAATTTTCTGTTCCGAGGAACCAGGTACTAGATTTTTAAGCCTCGTCTGTGTTTTTTCCTCTCTGACTCTTCTATACAGAAACGTTACAATATACGTCGGATTAAGTGATTGGTTGAAATCTGTCTCGTGACTGGTTGAAAGAGCGGCCGGCATGCTAGTATATAGCTTACACATACTTACGGCATATTGTTGTGATCACTTGAACTGTCACATGAGAAGATAAGTGACTGCTCGTTCTTCGTTTTAATTGTCCTGAACGTTGTTCATTTTACCTGAAGAAGACTTAAGAGGTCGAAACGCGTCGTGTTTTATCTTGTGACTTGTTTTAAAAGTTGTTTCAGTTTCTGCCTGTAGTCACCTCGCTTTGAAACTAACTGCATCATATAGGTTTCAGAATCACAGACATTCCAGACACGCATGGACACATGAACACACACGACAACAGGTAAACACCGATGTTTCTTTCTACCAATGGCAGTGAGGTGTACAGATTTGGCGAATCACATGACTCCACATATCATTCAAGAGACACAGACGAAAAAGGCGAGGTTTTTACACAGTCTAGTTTCTAACCCAACTTATTTCCATGTAGAATCCCCTTCATCTTCGATAGAAACCAAACACAAGTTTTAACACCTAGATCTCAAAAATAACATTTTTTTTTCTAAATGCGTCAGCCATTATTTTTCGCTCTGCATCAAAAATAGTATCGTCCTCTGATTGGTAGTAAAAGAAAGTCGTCGGTTTTTTTTAGTTTCACGCACGCAGTGTGTCGTGCGACAGTCTTAACAAGATGCAAAGCATATAAACGTACTCCCAGTTATCTTGAATAAGCGTGAGATTTTCCATAAAGAGGAAAAACCGTTATGGGCCGTTATAGCCGTTAGTAACGGCTATTCTGGTAAACATCGACCATCATCTGTGACCCATACTGAACATATCTACAAATTTTTCAGAAAGATCGGCCAGGTACTTTCTGAGATATTCCATAAAGAAGAAAAACCGTCATGGGCCGTTATAGCCGTTAGTAACATATATATAACGGTTAACTAAAACATCGGGCATCATCCGTGGCCCATAATGAACATACCTACAAATTTTCAGAAAGATCGGCCAAGTACTTTCTGAGATATTCCATAAAGAAGAAAAACGGTTATGGGCCGTTATAGCCGTTAGTAACGGATATAACGGTAAAATTAAACATCGGGCATCATCCGTGACCCATCGTGAACATACCTACAAATTTTCAGAGAGATCGGCCCAGTAGTTTTGTCTGGAGCGAGTGGAACACATTTTGACCACGGACGGACAGACAGACAGACAGACAGACACACCACACACCACACACACACACCACACACACACAAAACACACACACACACACACAACACACACACACACAGAGCATTTCTTCGTTCCCAATCTAAAGTACTCCCTGTTCTATAAGAACTGGGAGTACAAAAAGGTAGAAATCCTTCACACAGTTCTTGTGGCGGACACCGGCTGAAGGACAGAGACTAAAACTCTGAATGACTTTTCCTACCAATGATCGAGCAGGTGCATGAAAACCAACAAACAAACCCTGCAACGGCTGATCATAATTTCGTATAATTCCTCATTGATCTTTTCTTACCAAACAACGTCTATTTTGTTTGTGTCAACGATGAAGTCAATTTTCAAAGGAGAGAAACTAAATCCGACACTAGGCCGTACTCGTCTCATTTCTTTTTGCTTCTGCATCTTTTAATCTGTGAATATGTGGGGCCTCGTGATTGGCCGAGTCTGTAACTGCCGTAGCGATTGGTGGGAAGAATCACAGGCATTTCCCTGTCCAAGTGGCGGCAGGGGTTAGAAGTCTTTTACGTAACAGTCTAGGTTTTCATGTTTTCAGGTTTTTCATGTTTTCAGGTTTTTCATGTTTTATTTCATGCGGAACGTTGGCTTGGTTTGATCGTTGTTGGCTTACTGGCCAATGGCCTGTTTGTAGTCTGCGACTAAAGCATTGTAACCTGATACGGGGGTAGGGGGGGAAGGGGAACACACACACACACACACACGCGCGCGCGCGCGCGCGCGCGCGCGCACGCACGCACGCACGAACGCACGCACAGACAGACAGATACACAGACAGATAGACAGACACACACATGTACGCACGCACACACCACACACACACACACACACACACACACACACACATGTACGCACGCGCGCACACACACACACACACACACACCACACGTGCGTACTTGCGAGCGTGCGTGCGTGCGTGTGTCTTTGTTCGAGCGCGCGCGCGCGCGCGTGTGTGTGTGTGTGTGTGTGTGTACATTACTCTAGATCTAACAAGTGAAATATAGACAAGAGTTTACTTACTATTTTTAAAGAGTTCACACTTTTCATTACATTTGATACCATGGTGTCAAAGTGTTTTTTCATATTTGATTTTGGCGTAAAAATTTTATTTCAGTTTTGTAAGTAATATCCTGACCGTCACTTTGAAATGACCGTCACTTTGGATCAGCACCATTGTTGAAGAGAACCATGCTAGTTTTTGGCGCTGAAAATTCTAAACCATTAAATTATCAAATATTTGTTCAGTTTATCAAGCTCTGTCTGATATCATCTGTTTATATGACTAGAAAGCGTAATCCAGTCTTTTTCCTCAAAGGGACGTTCATCCACATTGCTATATTGTCGGCATACTGTAGGCCTACTACATTGATGGATTTGGACAGACATTTTGGTAAATCATACAACATGATGTTAAAAAGCGAAGGAGTGATTATAGATCACTGAGGAATCCCATGTTGATTTGCCTCGAAGAAAACAAAGTATTCCCTATTTTAGTGATAATTTAAGCGCCATTTTTTTTGGAAAATGGCTGACCATGCTGTAGGAAATACCATCATACCCTACAGCAGCTTTTTTATTTGTAAAGAACTCAATGGCCACTTCCAGTTCATTAAAAGAAATAGGGGAATTTATACCATTTTTATTATCCGGAACACGATCTCTGTACTCCTTTCGTTCATTGCTTTTTCTCATGTCAAGTTGGGTTGGTGTTAATCCTTCATCACTACAGATGTTGGCAAACTTGGGAGGCTCTTATCCTTTCCTTTGACTGGACACTGTGGGAGACAGAAACCATTTTTCACATCTCTTTTTTTTTTCTCCACACTTTGTGTGCATCTTCGTAGTCTGACACTTTTGTGAGCACGATACTTAGACCAATATTGTCTGTTTGCTTGTGCACAAACTCTATTGCAATAACAAAAGCAACAGTCCTTACAGTTACACATGCACTTTTTCCCCTTCCTATTTCTTGTTGATGACATCACACATTATGATGTCAGAACTTGTGTAAAATATTTATGACGTCAATTCTTTGCTCTGTCCAGTTGCCAAAGATGGACATTATGTAGTTGTATTGTTTTTTTGTTTTTTTTTTCTCTTGAAAAAGGCCACGTGGCTGAAAATTTGAAGAGTGGAATTGTGACCTATTGCAGTAGTTTGTAGCTTTTTTTCATTTCCATATGATTAGATTCTGATCTTTTCCTCAACCAATTTTTATACGTGATTTTTTTTTCTTAATGGCATCTTAAAACGTATGTATCTGAAACTTATTCTAATCATCTTAAGGTTTATACTGACGGTTCTGTGCTAGAAGGTCATCATGTGGGCTCTGGCTTTGTTATTCCATCTTTAAAAGTTGAAAAGTCTTATCATCTTGGCACAGACATTTTGATATTTACAGCAGAACTAATAGCTATTCTTATGACTCTGTTATATTTGATTAATCCACCACTAAATCTGTTAACTGTTCTTTTTTGTGTAGATTCTAAATCAGTCTTGCAATACCCTTGCTTCATCATTCAATTACAAGAATAATGCTATCTTTGAAATAAAATCTTTAATTCATTGCATTCAATTGAAAGGGTCCAATGTTGACTTTTGTTGGATACCATCCCATTTTGGAATTTATTACAATGAATAAGTTGACCATATTGCAAAAAAAAAAAAAAAAAAATAGGGCGAGAAACACTTTGAATGCTATTGAACTGCCTTGCAGTTTATCTTCAGTAGAAATGTGTAACAATAGAAAATAAAACGATACGACATTTTTTTTCTCTTCTGGGACAGTTTTTTTCATTACTGAATACTCCGTGTACAAGTAGATCAATTGTTACCTTGTCGTGTAGACTTTTGTTAAATGTTTTAATGACAAAGTACTATATATAAAGACGTTAAGTGTGTCTGCTCTGCAAAGTTAACAATTGAGCATACACTGGTAAAATGTGTTTCAGTGAAAACTTTCCTACCTCCGGATGTCGTAGAATGTATTTTGCTTGTTTCTAATGTGAAGTTATTTTGGGATCAGTTAAATCTTTTCAACCTTTCAATATTTAGATTAGTTAGCTATTTGTTATGTAGTCCTACTGCACGTTTCTTGTAACTCTCTCTCTCTCTCTCTGTCTCTCTGTCTGTCTCTCCCTCTCTGTCTCTGTCTCTGTCTGTCTGTCTGTCTGTCTGTCTGTCTGTCTCTCTCTCTCTCTCTTCTTTCTTTTTTTTTTTTTTTTTTTTAAAATCTTTGATGATGTTAAAAATTAACAAAGTTTTGCTGTTTTTGATTTTAGAGTCTAAAATCATCGACACGATGAAAAGACTACATTAAATAACTCTCTCTCTCTCTCTCTCTCTCTCTGTCTCTGTCTGTCTGTCTGTCTGTCTCTCTCTCTCTCTCTGTCTCTCTCTCTCTCTCTTCTTTTTCCATTTTATTTTCCTTTTTTTTTTTTTTTTTTTACAGCTTTTAATTGCGTTCGACCTCCTCCGATAAGAACAGATGCAAATCTAATGTGGAGTTTCGAGTTAATGACTTCGTTAGGCATCATGTTCTAATCAATAGTGAGCATGTGTGCGTGCGCGCGCGCGCGCGTGTGTGTATGTGTGTGTGTGTGTGTGTGTGTGTGTGTGTGTGTGTGTGTGTGTGTGCGTGCGCGCGCACGCGCGCACTTGTGTGGGTGCGAGCGCGTTTGTGTGTGTGTGTGTGTGTGTGCGTGTGTGTGTGTGTGTGTGTGTGTGTGTGTGTGTGTGTGTGTGTGTGTGTGTGTGTGTGCCTGTGTTTGTGTGTGTGTGTGTGTGTGTGTGTATGTGTGTGTGTGTGTGTCCTTCATTTAACGTCTATCCACTATTCGTGATATTAGACAAACATGCATGCACACACGCACATACGCGCGTGTGCGTATGTGCGTGTGTGCATGCATGCATGCATGCGCACGCTCGCGCGCGCGCGCGTGTGTATGTGTGTGTGTGTGTGTGTGTGTGTATGTGTGTGTGTGAGTGTGTGTGTGTGTGTGTGTGTGTGTGTGTGTGTGTGTGTGTATGTGTATGTGTGTGTGTCTGTGATTGTGTGTGCGTGTGTGTGCGTGTGTGTGTATGTGTATGTGTGTGTGTGATCTGTGATTGTGTGTGCGTTGTGTGTGCGTGTGCGTGCATGCGTGCGCTTGTGTGCGTATGTGCTTATGTGTGAGCACGTGTGTGTTTGTGTGTATGTGTGTGTGTGTGTGTGTGTGTGTGTGTGTGTGTG
>CM065739.1:36542007-36551995 GCA_033310375.1 Conus canariensis
CCTTCAACGCTTAGATGCACTTGTACACAGGTCTGGATAGAACCCTCACACAAAACAAACCCAGGGATGGATCACTTCATTAAGGAACAGGACAGGGGTGGAGGGGGAAGGTGGAAAAGGGGGGGGGGGGGCACTGCGGGATACTCATGGTAGCCCCAATTTCCTTTTTTTTTTTTTTTTTTTTTAAAGATCTTCAGCATCGGAATACTTACTTACTTACTTAGGCCCATAGCTCAAGGGTGAGCATAGGCCATCGACAACACTCCGCCATCGCACTCGGTTCTGGGCTGCTCGCTGAATGCCTGTCCAGTTGGTCCCCTGCCTCTTTATCTCTGCCTCAGTGTCTCGCCTCCAGCTGCTGCGAGGTCGGCCTCTCTTCCTTTTCCCCTGCGGGTTCCATGTCAGTGCTTGGCGTGTGGTGCTGGATGTTGGCTTCCTGAGAGTGTGTCCAATCCAGCCCCACTTCCTCCGCAGAATCTGCTTGGCCACTGGTTCCTGATCCTGTCCTGCTTGCTTCCATAGATCTTCATTGTTGATCTTCTCTGGCCAGCTGATTTTGGAGATGATCGGAATACTTAGAAAGGGAGAAATGATGGGTGGGTGGGAGGCGAGGTGAAGGGAGGGGGTGATGGGTGGAACTCGTGCCTACCTGACAAACGCAGTAAGGTGGGGGAGGTGGGTGAAGAGATGAGAAGAGGGAGGGCGGAGGGGCAAGGTGATAAAAGAGGTGAGGGGGGAGGGGCTGGAGACGGGCATCATTCATGTCGTGCCTTATTCAGATGTTTTGTCCGTCATATTTTCTGACGACTTGTTTCGTCCGTTTGTGTGATACAACAACAAAAAAGAAGAAGAAGAAGAAGAAGAAGAAGAAGAAGAAGAAGAAGAAGGAGAGAGAGAGAGAGAGAGAGAGAGAGAGAGAGAGAGAGAGAGAGAGACAGACAGACAGACAGACAGACAGACAGACAGACAGACAGACAGACAGAGGACGGAAGGAGTTGTGTGCCATAGTTTCTTACAGTTATACAAGACACTAGTCGACCTGCATTTGTTACTACATCTACCCACCCACCAGTCCAAGAAATTATACCGCCATCTATGCTATTGCCTAAACATGGGCTCGCGTGCGCGCGCGCGCGCGCGCGACACACACACACTCAGAGAGAGAGAGAAACAAATTCGCGCGCGCACGCACACACACACACACACACACAGGCAACACACACACACACACACACACACACACACACACACACACACACACACACACACACAGACATGTGATAATTGTACGGGGATTTATTTTTAACCTAATAACGCAGAGACGTAAATTCCTGTGATCGAGTCCAAACCGACAGGGGTCTTTGTATGCAGTGTTTACTTCTAATTACAAAATGCCTTTATCAACATTATAAAATCAGAATTTGTAAGAGTAATGGGACTCCAGTTGTTAAGTTTATCCCGATCCAAGCCTTCATCTTTGTGACAAAGAGTTTTAACGCCTTGCCACTGTGTGAACGACAGACTTCCTCTGTTGAAAGATTCAATAAAGGAGTTAGTGACAACACACGTCCTTTTGTGACAACAAGTCCCCTTCCTCCCCCCTTCACACACACATGTATATATATATATATAGTGTGTGTGTGTGTGTGTGTGTGTGTGTGTGTGTGTGTGTGTGTGTGTGAGAGAGAGAGAGAGAGAGAGAGAGAGAGAGAGAGAGAGAGAGAGAGAGAGAGAGAGAGAGAGACTGGATCGAAACTCCTTTCATTTTCGAATACGGGATGGGAAAATCATCAAAACAAAACTCGACCCTGTTTACATACTTGGAAGGACACAGACTTGTGTTTGAAGGAGAAGGCTTATGAAAGGGAGTCTTCCCCCAATGAGTGCTTTCATTGTTGTGTTGTTCCTCCACAATGTTTTCATTGTTGAATCGTTCTTCAAGAGAGAGTTCAGTGTCAGCAGGACAGGACCAGCAAGCGACAGAGGTTTCGTTTTGTGAAAAGCTCTTCAGGTTAGCTAATGGATCCTGGTTGCCTGGTGAATGAGAACTAGTTCTATATAGCCAAACATCGGAAACACCCAATAATTGAAGAAGATCTCCTTGTCCTGATATCTCCAGAAAACAAACGAGAACAGTCAGTTAAGGGGAACATTAGGAATTTTGAATTTGATGGTAGGCTAAAATAGTCAGTTAAGGGGAACATGAAGAATTTTGAATTTGATGGTAGGCTAAAATAGTCAGTTAAGGGGAACATTAAGAATTTTGAATTTGATGGTAGGCTAAAATAGTCAGTTAAGGGGAACATTAGGATTTTTTAATTTGATGGTAGGCTAAAATAGTCAGTTAAGGGGAACATGAAGAATTTTGAATTTGATGGTAGGCTAAAATAGTCAGTTAAGGGGAACATTAGGATTTTTTAATTTGATGGTAGGCTAAAATAGTCAGTTAAGGGGAACATTAAGAATTTTGAATTTGATGGTAGGCTAAAATAGTCAGTTAAGGGGAACCTCAGGAATTTTGAATTTGATGGTTGGATAAAATAGTTAAGGGGAACATTAAGAATTTTGAATTTGATGGTTGGATAAAATAGTCAGTTAAGGGGAACATTAAGAATTTTGAATTTGATGGCAGGCTAAAATAGTCAGTTAAGGGGAACATTAAGAATTTTGAATTTGATGGTTGGATAAAATAGTCAGTTAAGGGGAACATTAAGAATTTTGAATTTGATGGTTGGCTAAAATAGTCAGTTAAGGGGAACATTAAGAATTTTGAATTTGATGGTTGGCTAAAATAGTCAGTTAAGGGACACATTAAGAACTTTGAATTTGATGGTAGGCTAAAATAGTCAGTTAAGGGGAACATTAAGAATTTTGAATTTGATGGTTGGCTAAAATAGTCAGTTAAGAGGAACATTAAGAATTTTGAATTTGATGGCAGGCTAAAATTTGTTTCAAAGTCAAAAGGACGAAATGCGAAAGACACAGCACATGAGAGCCAGTAACCAGGGATACAAAAAAATCCACGAGGGCTGCTGAATTACTCTTAGAAATTCCAGGCTAAAATACCGGACACCGCTCCACAAACTTAGGGGCTCACAGACTGATGCAGAAATTGCATGAAAGAAGTGATGATGAAAACCTGGGCCAAAAAATAGCTTTAACTTCCAGCGAGGGAGTGAAGCACACATCAGACAGTCCATCCTACAGTTAAAACACTTCACTTTGAAAGACAGACTTGTGTTTGACGGTGGAAGGGGTACGAGAGAAAATCCCCCTCCAGTGATCGCTAACATAGTTGTTCCTCTTTTTCTCTCTTTCTTTCTTTCTGCGTACGCAGGCTGATACTCCTGCGGACACTGCCTGTATAGACAGGCAGTGGAGTTTTTGTGTGTATGACCGTTTTTTTATCCCGCCATTAAGGCAGCCATACTCCATCTTCGGGGAAGGTGCATGCTATGTGTAAAAGTGTCATCCATACCAACAGCTAAACTGGCCTCTTCCGAAAGTTGGTGATGGGATTTTACGTGTGTGCAAGATGTTGCGCGTGCGTTCACGCACGGAACCTCGGTTTATAGTCTCATTCGGAGGACTGTATGGGGGACGGAGTCAGAACCAATGTTAACTCCGAGGGAAAAATCCCCCTGTACCGAAATTCGAACCTGTAACCCCAGGATCACGAGTCCGGCGCTCTACCAACTGAACTATTCCGGCCCCATAGTTGTTCCTCAAAAGAGGAGCCAGAAGGACCAGCAGTGAAGAGTTGTTTCGTTTCATGAAGAGCTCATCAGGTTTACTACAGGATCCCGGCTACCATTTGCAAAGGACTAAATAGGAAACTCTCAAAAACAGAGTAGATCCCCCTGCCTGCAGAACGACTGTCTCCAGACAGTTTGTGTTTGTTTTCCGAAGACACCACTCATGTAGGCGGGGGAATCTACTCGCAAACACATTCACGCAAACACCTGTGTGCGTGTGCGTGTGTGTGTGTGTTGTGTGTGTGTGTGTGTGTGTGTGGTGTTTGAGTCTCTGTGTGTGCGTGTGCGAGCGCGCGCGCGTGTGTATGTGTGTGTGTTGTGTGTGTGTCCGTCTGTGTGTGTCAGCCTCACGAAACTTTTGACACACTCGTTCATCTGCGCGTTCACATACAGATTAGAGCACGACATTCACAAGAACTCTGTAATGAGATAGTATCTGTGTTTGGGGGCTTTGATTTGAGACGAAAATTATAAAGATATGTTATGCATATACTATCACGCATACATGCGCGCGCATGCGCACACACACGTGCGCACCCCACACAACACACACAAAACACACACACACACACACACACGCAGAAAAAAAAAAACACACACACACACACACACGCACGCACGCACGAACACATACACAACACACAACACACACACACACACACACACACACACACACACACACACACCAAATCTGTATGATATCATTAAAGCAGGAATGCTGCACCCAGTACACTTAAGACACAGGAACTTTTGGCCCTGTTGGTCTTTTCATCTATGAACTTAAACGACAAATTGCCATTCCACCGATCGAAACAGAGGAACAAACCAAACGCCATTTTGTTGGCCTTCGTTCGGCGGAAGAGCCATTTTTCTTTTCAATTCGTTTTCCGCCTGCAATCACCTCCCTTTGAAACTAACCTGTGCATGTGTGATTTCGAAAGTTTTCGGTATAAATGTGGCTACTGCCTCGGACATATTTTTGTCCACACACACAAAACCACAACACACACACACACAGAGAGAGAGAGAGAGAGAGAGAGAGAGAGGAGAGAGAGAGAGAGGAGAGAGGAGAGAGAGAGAGGTTGATATTGTGACGTTTTTCAGTTTTGTTGTAAACAGAATGAATTCAGATATAAAAGAATGACAGGCCGTAAGGTTAAAATAAAAAAGAAATGTACCTAACAACGGTTGTCTAGATCACATTGTAAGTCGGAGCGAGCTGTGTCTCCAATACTGCTTTTATCAGGCAGTACTGTTATCTCCACACACTCCGCGACACGGAGAGACTTACAGGGGAAAATCGCTGACGGAAACTGAGAGAGAGAGAGAGAGAGAGAGAGAGAGAGAGAGAAGAGAGAGAGAGAGAGAGAGAGAGAGAGAGAGAGACAGAGAGAGAGACAGAGACAGAGACAGAGACAGAATCATTTTTTAAAGGCAAATCTCCTTATTGAGAGAGAGAGAGAAAGAGAGAGAGAGAGAGAGAGAGAGAGAGAGAGAGAGAGAGAGAATCATTTTAAAATGCAAATCTTGAGAGAGAGAGAGAGAGAGAGAGAGAGAGAGAGAGAGAGAGACAGACAGACAGACAACAGAGAGAGAGAGAGACAGAGACAGAGACAGAGACCCAATGCTTAATATGATTAATTCAGCCAAACTCTTCGCCTCATATGAAAAGAGGCGATTCTAATATTCATGAATGCGATAAGCATTGTTTTAACCGATGTGTGTCAGTTATAACGTGGAGACATAATCTGGAGAGATGAAGACACAACTGAGCATTTCAATGAAATGGCTGTAGCGAAATGAGGAAAGCTATGTACTCTCCATTTGTTAAATTATTACACTTGAAAATATAGTCAAAATAAATCCTGAAGACTTGCGATTCTTTCCTGAGGCGTTTTCCTTCAGAAACTGTGAAGCACTGGGCATTTCAAAACAACAGGAATTTCGTCTCCTACTGAACAGTTCAAACCAGTGGACACGACAAATCCATTTTATACACGCATGTTTCTAACCAGAAGTTATTTACAAGCCCATCCAAACGTGGTTGAAATGAAATGTGAATGTCTGTCAATATTCATGAAAAGATATTTCTTTACAAACTGAGTCGAGTTTTGAACTGTGCAGTCGTGGAACCAGTCTCTGGATCAGATAAGGCGTTCCTAGTGTTGCCACCTGCTGTCTGTCTGTCTGTTGGTGAAGGGTTCGCAAAAACATGTTTCCTTCATCTACTTCAGATAACTACACGCACACAAACCAAGCAGACGAAGATTTAAGGAAACAGATTGGAATATTTGATTACGCAGCTAAGAGAGAGAGAGAGGAGGAGAGAGAGAGAGAGAGAGAGAGAGAGAGAGAGAGGAGAGACAGAGAGACAGAGAGACAGAGAGTAAGTTGGAAATACACATGGAGATTGTGTTGTTCACAAATACATACAGACACAGATGGTTTTAACTCGATGGAACACACCACACACAAAAAACCCATTGTCCAATCGGCCCTAGTCACTCCTTTCCACCCCCCCCTTATCCCCTGCTTCCCCCCCACCCCACCCCACCCCCCCCCCTTCCCCTAATACCCCTTTAGGTTTTCACCTCGTCGCTGTTTTGTCCATGTAATACCAAAGAAAGTCAACGCCCCCCCCCCCCCCCCCCCCCCCCCCCCCCGGGCGCCACGACAAGAATATGACAGGACACATGGACACACATAACACCAATCGGAAAATCACACAACTTTCCAGTTCAGCGCGCATATGCCATTGTTCTAGAGAACTATAAAATAGGCATTCTGGCTCATCCGGCTCCGCCCAGCTCCAACCGGCTAAAGCCGGTTTTCGCTGCTGCTCCACCGGATTACCCAGAATGCCTATTTTATAGTTCTCTGGTGGGGAATTTAGCCGCCTAAATTTATACAATGCCGCGTGACGGCTAACGCCTGCACTAAACGACGCCGGTGGGGAATTTAGCCGCCTAAATTTATACAATGCCGCGTCACGGCCTGCAGTAAACGACGCCCCGACTCCGTTATGTGTAACTTGACACGAACCAGGAAACAGTGCGACGCTTTGACTCGGCAATTATGCAGTTGGGTAAGCCGTGGCCAGACATGTCTGACCTAGAGTACTACATAAAGGCAGCAAACCCTTCAGAAGTGAAGGGGAGTTTTTTCCCCGGAAAAGAATGAAAAAAAATTTAAATTTTGTTTTATCCTTTAGAAAAAAATCGTCTTTAAAATCTTTTAGGTTTTTATTCAAGTGGCTCCGTTTTATCAGTTCTTATTTTAAGTTTTAACAAGTTTTTATTCAAGTTTTATTTAATTTCCTTAACAAGAAAAATCTTTTTCTTAACAAGTCATCATAAAGTTTTAACAAGTTCTTATTCAAGTATTTTTCAAGTACTTATTCTTTTTTTAAAACAATCGTCATCAAGTCTTTTTTAAGTTTTTTATAAAGGGTGTCATTAAGTTTTATAAGTCGTAAAAAAATTTTAAATCAGTTCTTTTTAAAATTTTTCATCAAGTCTCATGAAGCGCATCAATTTTTTTATCAATTTTCTTATTCAAGTCATTTTTAATTTTTTAAATAAGTTCAAAAAAATTTTTTTATAAATATCAAATGGATCAAAATGAAAATTTTTGTTGTTGGGGTTTTTTGGGGCTGTTTTTTGTTGGGTTTGTATTTAGGGGCTGAGTTTTTTTGGATCCCTTTTGGGTTTTTTTGCGGGTGTTTATATATTTATAACCGTAATAACCACCCCAGCAGAAAGGGCCCAAAAAATTGACAACTTTTTAAAAATTAAATTTTTCCCCATGAGACTTTGGTGTTGAGGCAACCTTTTGTTGTAAGGTCTTAAAAAAACTGTTTTTTTTATTTACCTGGATTGAAACAATGGCTGGGGAAACCATGTTGGGTTGGGGGTGTTTTTTTTCATTATGAGTTAATTCTGTGCTCGGAAATTTAAATTTTTTTTTGTTTTTTTCCATTGCTAATTTTTTTTGCTGAAACCCCCCAGTGAGGGGTTTTATGGTCACTTTTCCATCAGTTTTTTCTGATTTTTTGTTTTGGGTTTTTGGCCGGCATTTTAAAGGGAAAAAAACTATATGTTTAAAAAGTTTTAAATTCCCATGATTAATGGGCGTAAAAATTTTTCCCAAATCTGTAATATAGATCCACTAGAGATTAAGATTTGTTAAAAAACGGGGTTGGTTAAAAATACATAAATCTTGTTCAGAATCAATGGGGGCAAATCTACTAACTAGTTTGTGTCAAACAAAAACCCCTTTTCCCCAAATTTTTTAAAATTTTTTACCCGTTGCGTTCTACTGTTTGATACTTTAAAAATGTCTTGTGGCAAAATTTTTGAATCTGTTCTTGCGAATTCTTTTCCAAGGTATGTTTTTTTTTTCCCAAAAGTGCTAAAGAATCCCCCCCTTTTCCCTTTTTTTGCGAAAAATAGCTTGGTCATAAATTTTGTTTTTTTTTAAAAAATCAAAGTTGGGGAAATAAATCATCGCATTTTAAGTTTTTTTTAATAATTTAAAATTTTTTTTTTTTTTTTAAAAAAGAGCACGAAAAAATATTACTCCCCCTTTTTTACCATTCTGCTTTTATTGGAGGTAATTTAGGATCAAAGTTTGGAAAAACCCCTTTTTAAAAAAAAAAAACCAGAGTTTTGGGGAAAAATAGATTTTTAAGGGCTCAGCAAAGCTTTATTGGTTTTTTAGCTTCATTTGTACGAAAATTTTCTAGTTAAGCAAGAAAAATTTCCCCGACCCGTACAAAATGTAAAATTAAAAAAAACATTTAAAAAAAATGGCTTCAAACGAAAAGATGATTGGGGGGGCTGGGGTTTAAAAGCGGGTTGCTTTTAGCCCGGGAAAAAATTAGCTTTTTGTAAAAATCGGGATGACGGCGAGAGAAAAAAACCCCAAAAAGCTAGGGGGCAAACCCAAAACAAGTGCGTATAAAAAACGAGAATTGAGCATTTTGATTTTATTAACGATAAAATGGGGAAAAAAAAGGGGGGCATGCAGTTACACCCTTTTAAGATGTTGATAAAAAAAAAAGAATAATTTGTAACGGGGGGCCAAAACGGAATTGCCCCAAAATTCAGGTTTTTTCCCCCAAAGAAAAACAAAAGAGCAAGAAAAAAATTTTTTATTGCCTTTGGATGACCGTTGTGTTTTTTGTTGGGGTAATATTGGCTAAAAAAAAGAAAAAAAATTTTTATTCCCCAAAAAAGGTTTTGGGAAAAAGGAAAAAAAGAAATTTAAAAAAACTAAGCCAAGCACTGGATCGTGAACAAAAAGCAAAGGGGAAAAATTTTTCTAAAAAAGCGATTTGGCCCAAAATTTTTCAAACCCGGCTAAACGAATCAGAGCCACCCCTTTTTGATATAAACCCCCAAAAGACACCCCAAAAAGGGTCTTCTATTTTACCCCATGATCGATTAGACGAAAAGATTTTTAAAAAAAGCCTTACAGTCATTTGATAGCTTCAAGATTTAAAAAAAAGCGGGAAAACCTTTTTAAAAAAAAGGTGCTTCTGCTGTTGCTGTCGCTATACCCCAAAGATATATAACGGGACCCCTTAAATTTTTCCTGGGATGATTTAAATCGTGATTTGGAAAAAAATTTTTAAAAACAAGTAAATCAATTATTGTTTAAAAATAGAGTTACCATTAAAAGAGGCATTTTGGGTGTTCACAATCCCCAAGGGTTTTGGGTTTAAAAAATTTTAAAAAAAAGTTATCTGAAAGACTTTTTCCCACCGTATACAGAGAGTGATTGCAATTCTCGCAAAAAGAATGGGTTTTGGGGAAAAATGCCTCCTTTACTGCAATGAATAAAGAAGAATTTAAAGGTCTAAAACCAGTACAAGCAATCAAAAAAAAAAAAAATAAATGTGGGTTTAAGGGGACGCCAGGGTTTTAAGCAAACTATTCCCCTTTGGTTTGGGAAAAAAAGGTCCCTTTTTTTACCGGGAAAAAGCAGAAAGGGGCACCCCATCAGGGAAAAAAACAGTTTGGAGTGTTTTTAAATTTTTAAAAAAAGAATTTTAAAAAAGAATTTCCCCCCGTGTTTATTTTTCGAGAAATGACAAAAAAAAAAAGACAGCCTCAAAAAACTTTTGTGAAAGAAGAACTGCAAATAACCCCCCCGACACAGTTCCCCTTAATTAATTTCGTAAATATATTTGAGTTAAAATGGAAACTCAAAAGAAGAAATCTTCTAAACTT
>CM065739.1:36552095-36564595 GCA_033310375.1 Conus canariensis
GGGGGTGAGGGGGAGAATGGAGGGGGGGGGAGGGGAGGGCGAGGGGCGGCAGTGAGATGATATGGGTGGGGAGGTGGAGGGAGAGGAGAGTGGCGGTGAAGGGCTGGGTGATAATGCCTCAGGTGTTGTTGAAGGACTCAGGGGTCGACATGGAAGTAGAAACTTTGCTGAGTCGTCTGCTAGTGTTGCAACTGACCGCTACCTTACAACTGACCGCTACCTTACAACTGACCGCTACCTACACTTTGTGTGCTTGTCGTCGGATGTTGTGGTTAGGGTTGGATCGACATACCCCCGTCCTTCCTTACTCACGTCCTGCCTTGTAGTGTCTGCACCACATGGCTCCTGAATGACATGACTCTGCAAGGAAGTTTACTAGGTCTGTAGTGTATGGTGAATATTCTGTTTCATGGCTTTGTACACACTGTCCCCCGTTGTCTCATGTCAAAGTTATAAGCTTCAGATGTTGATATTCTCCAACAGCTCCCTGTCAGACCACTTGACGTTTCTGACAATCATGTTTGTGGGTATTCTTCCCTGATGTCTTACAGACCAGGAGTCACAGACGTTTCTGGTTGATGAGACTGTGGACTGTATCTGGTTGTGATGCTGCCATCGGCATGCTGTCCCTGCAGGGCAGACACACTGGTAGTGCTGTCAGGAGCTGCTGCAGTACTCTGCCGCGGTGAGGTGGTAAATGTTGTGGACTCTCTGTTGGGAGACTCACACACTCTGCTCTCATGGTGACCTCAGTTTCGAGTTCTTCTCCATGTCTATACTCTTAGTAAGGTTTTGTCAGGGTCGCCAGTATCGGCAACTTGATGGGGACTGTCGCTGAACGGAGATGGTGGCGCCCTTTTGAAGGAGAACTCATGCTGGTTCCACCACTGAGCAATTATTGTCGTTAGTGGGGGGTCAGTAGGTGGTGTCCTGCGTATGTTGAATCAGAACAGGCGTCACTGAACACCACCAAATTGACTCAGCAGCAGTGCAGTGTCTCCTCTGATAGGTTACGTTATGATGGCTTGACACTGACTCCGCCCTGTGTTATGCCGACACTGGGGCTGTGGTGTGACAAGCCAGGGTGTGGCTGTGGATAGGGAGCCAGAAATGAGTGGTGTGCTGGCAATACCACAGGACTGCCACGGAATGTGACACAGAAAAAAGAGCGCTGCCGCATCGGGTACCATACCAACAGTTACACCTGTAGCCTGGTCCGTCCTCATCTTTCAAAGAGCCTGCACAATCACGCTAAATGGTCGAAACGTGTTCTGTTTAAGATTCTCCCGAGAGTTGAAAACAAGCAACAAGCTTAGGCACTAGGATCTGGTCTGCAGGAGAAATACTGTGGTAACTGTGTATCGACCCAGGAGGGGAATAAATCAATTGTTTGCTGAAAGTCTAAATTCTTCAAGGCCATCTGCAACAATTGATCATCACGTTTCCACTCTGGACGCCGACTGACACTCTGTGATTCCCTACCTGCAGCAGTATCATGTTCGGGCACATCAGCAGGACTTATCCACATCTTGCTGGAGATGCATCGTGTCCAGAACTCTTCTGTAATTTCAACACAAGAAAGGAAATGGCCAGCGCCCACACTGTTCAGGTGGCACACCGCTGCCATGTTGCCAATCGCTGAGACTGAAAGCATTTCAACGCAAAAAAAAAAAAAAATGCATCCTTCAGCTCAAGATGATTAATGTGAAACTACTTTTACTGGGGTACTCACTGGCCTCCAGATTTCTGGCCCTTATACAGCATCCACAACCTGTCAGACGGACGCCAGGTGTAATCACAAGATTAGGTTCAGGGCTGCAGAGGTTGCTATGAGCATCATGCACATTGTCATTCCTCCATTTGAGTTCTTGCTTCCTCTTTAATGGGACTGCCAGTGTCTGATTATAGTTCCCATGACAAGCTTCTAACGCCTCTCTTTGTCATTCTTAGCCCCACCTTTCTCTCTGTCTCTCTCCGCACCGAGCTGACACGCACTGACATTCATTCAATAACTGTCTTTGTCTTTCACACTGCTACATCACTACTGAAAGTACTTTCCTCACTTTTGGACACACACACACGCACGCACGCACACACGCACGCACGCACGCACGCGCACACACACACACACACACACACACACACATACATACGTGCACAGTGCACACACACACACACACACACACACACACACACACACACACACACACACACACACACACACACACACACACTGAGTAGCTGACACACACTGACATTCATATGTCACATGAAGTTATAGATTCTCTCTCTCTCTCTCTCTCTCTCTCTCTGTCTGTCTGTCTCTCTCTCTCTCTCTCTCTCTCTCTCTCACTCTTTCTCTGTGTCTGTCTCTGTCTGTCTGTCTATCTCTCTCTCTCTCTCTCTCTCTCTCTCTCTCTCTCTCTCTCTCTCTTTACTCTTTCTCTGTCTCTCTGTCTCTGTCTGTCTGTCTGTCTGTCTGTCTGTATCTCTCTCTCTCTTTCCTCTCTCTCTCTCTCACACGCACGCACGCACGCACGCACGCACACACACACACACACACACACACACACACACACACACACACACACACACACACACACATCTTGTTCGAATCTCTTGCAATTCATGTGGCACACCACCACACAAAGTTTGACGCGACTCCGACTTTCCGTTCGGAAGATATCCTTGGGACAGATAGAAAAAAAGGTCATGACCTTGACCTTGAATATTGTTGTTCGGATCTCTTGCCATTCATGTGGTACACCACCACACAAAATTTGAAGAGACTATGACCTTGATCGGTTTACAGTATTTGGATGCACCATACGCCAAATCACCTCCATGCTAAGTTTCAACATCCTATGTTTTCCAGTGCTCGAGATATGGCTAAAAATAGGTTTTCAGTTTTCAAAGTCATTCGCCAAGGTCATGACCTTGACCTTGAAATATTTGTTTGGAATATCTTCCAACTAAGGTGGCACAACATCACATAAAATTTGAATTGCTTCTGTCTACCCGTTCAGAATACATGATTGCAACAAAAATTTCCCCATCCTCAAATTTTTAGGGTCCAGCGACCTTGACCCTGATTGGCCTACAAAGGTCATACGTCAAGGTCATGACCTTCTTGTTCGGATCTCTTGCCATTCTTTTGCCACACCACCACACAAAGTTTGACGCGTCTCCGATTTTCCGTGTGCGCATTGAGAACCACGGAGAGAGAGATAATCATAGTCTCCAGCGATCTCATTATCCCCAAAATATCACGAGATGAATTGAGAAAAAATGTGCGAATGACACTGACACATCCCCCCCCCCTCTCTCTCTCTCTCTCTCTCTCTCTCTCTCTCTCTCTCTCTCTGTGCGTGTGTTATTGGCATTGTTCTTTATACCTTCAAAGCCAAGGGACAGACAGAAAACAAAAAAGAAAAAAAATACAGAACGTGACGAATTTATACTACTTTGCCAGTGGAGCTGGGCAAAGAACAATTAAAAAATATATCGGACAAAACGGCCGCTTACGTAGAGCCGGCCGTTTTGTCCAAATAAAGTTTTGTCCGACAAAAAATTGAAAGTCGGACAAAACAGCCGGGTTTTAGCCGGCCGTTTTGTCCGACCCGGCCGTTTTGTCCGAGGTTGGACAAAACGGCCGGGTCGGACAAAACGGCCGGCTACAAGGCGTGAGAAAATCTCGGTAACCTCGTTGATCTCCAGTCATTCACTGTTCATTCCAGGAAAAGTGAGTTGGAACTCTGTTTTACCTTTTTGAATCTATATATATTGATTTTATGTATACTGTGTGCCTTAAGGTTGTAACTTTGTACAAATGCTTAGCAACATGTATCAAACTGATGAATGATTATTCTGTGTAGGAGTTTGCTTGCCATCATATGGCAAAAGCTCTCTCCCAGTGGTTATGATTCTTTGTTAACTATCTGATCACTGTTCTTTGTATTCACCCTGACTTTTTCCAGTAGGCAATTCTGTCTGTTAAGATAATAATGAAATGATTAATTTTGGTCAGGAAAACAGTATGCCTGTGCTAGGTTAAGAACTGCTACCCTGATTTATGAATACTGGTGATTGTTGGAATGATTTGTAGTGTATGACTTTAAGTCTACACCACATGTGTACTTGGACTCAGTGTAGCCCAGGTCAGTGTGATTTAATTCATAAGAAACATGGAAGAGTTGTTTGACTGAAACTATGTAACATAGTATTACTGTCTCCTACCCTTTTGTAAGCTTAACTTAGCCTTTAAACAAAAGTGGAGATTAATAGTTATAGCAGAAACTCTACCATAGAGAATATTTTGCTGGCTGAGTCTCACACCTGTGCTGAAAGTAAACCAGGGTAAATGTGTGCACTCGACAAACCAGCCATCAGATTCTCACCTACAGACCAAGTTCTCTTTATCACAGAACTGGGATCCTGGACACGCTATCCTGGTCAGGCTATCCTGGACATGCTACACATTGCGGCTGGACCAGAAGCTGGGACTTCGCCCAACACCAGGGCGACACCAGACAACCAACCTACACCAGTGGGGCAGTCACCAACCACAGGAGAGATCAACTACCCTCTCCGAAGCAAAGCTAAGTTAGCTTACCACCTGGACTCAAACCCATCAGACCCTTGCCCTCACTTTATGATGACATAGGGAGACCCTGTCTATGAGTACCACTTTGGCTACAAGCACCGGGTGATTTGCAAGCGAAGTGGATGTATAATAACCATATACATTCAGTGTAACTTAGACAGACCCCCCCCCCCCCCTCCCCCCATGTGCCAACTTAAGCTTGCGGCACTGAGTGCAAGCGAGTAAAGTAGGAGTGAGGAAGGGCCTCTCACTGTGGTAGTCCAATGAGAATTAAACCCTAGCCTATGGAATTGACCCGCTAATACTTACCTATGTGTAAGCAATAAAAGTTGATGTGTGAAAGTGCACTTAACTTGTGGCAGTTCTTTGTTGTTCAATCAAATGTTGAATGTTTGAACTTCTCTCTTCAATTCTGTCTCTCGGAGCTACAAGTACTTATAATAGTACAGCCCTAAGGAAAACTATCTCAGAGCCTTTGTTCCATATTTTACCCAGTCCCGGAATAAAATAAAAATTTCTTCAATGACTAGTACCGGAAAGTTGCTCCTTCCACCACTAGTAAGAGAGAGGGTGTAGGTGAAATGTTAAGATAATTCCCATTGAGAAATTATCCCTAGTCCTTCCCCTAGAGGACCCATCTACCACATACGCATCTCGTCACATCAGCCCATTTGGAAATACACTATATTCCAAGACTTGCCTTTCGACTAACATCTAAGAAATGGTCTATATCGTCTATGATTAAGGACTGAATAACAAGCATCCTCCAGATCTGTTAATGCCATAATTATTACAATCTCTTTCAACGCACTAGAGCTTTTCCAACTCTGAAATCATTGTTAGTAACAGAGAAACAGTGTTCATCAGCAGCTAAATGCGGACTCCATTTCAATCTTTGCACCCCTAATCAAGCTGAGGATTTCAGGGTCCGCTGTCAGCTGTTTCAAGGTCTTTGCAGGCATTTTCAATCTGCCAGCTTCAAAAGCCAATACATTATTTTTCACAGAGCCAGTAATGCAGCACACCAGATATCCATGCACGTGAGTGATTTTATGCAATGCTTCAGTTTCTGGCTGTGGTCCTGCAGCTGTTGCAGTATTCCATTGAAAGTCCTTTGACTCTTGAATTTTGGGGCCTGGTTCCATGGAAAATGCCCCAAGCAATCATTCTGTCAGTGCCTACCCTTTTTATTATCATCGTGACTCATGCTTGCACACAGTCTGTCCAGCTCTGAAATTTTTTTTTTTCCCGGGAAAGCAGTGAGGTCATTGTCAAAGAATTTTTCCGTGACCGTATCATCACAGATTCTGTGGAGTAGTTTGTTGACATGTGGTTTGATGGTCACACGTCTGCCCACTGACATTGAGAGGCACGTCCAAGCATTGCTACTGTGCCTGTGAACTGTTTCTTGGTTCCCTGCAAGCACTGGGTTCCTGGGTGATCGTGTGTGTTGAACCGCTTCTTCAACATGTCTTCTCAACGTGTGGTGCGGAAATGACCGTTCACGACTTCAACTAGATCGTCTGGCACTTTGCTGCCCCAAATCTCATCCTCTTTATATTCTTCTTCTCTGTGTGTGTGTGTGTGTTGTGTGTGTGTTGTGTGTGTGTGTGTGTACGTGGTGTGTGTGTGTGTGTGTGTTGTGTGTGTGTGTGTGTGTGTGTGTGTGTGTGTGTGTGTGTGCGTATGCGTGCGTGCCTGCTTCCACAACGTTTCTTAAACACTGTGTCAGACATGAAACGCGGAACACGTAATGCTGAACGCGTGTTTCAGCACAACACGTTGTTTCACGTGATCTCATCGTGATCGAGTGTGCAAGGCAAAGGGCAATCTTTAGTCCACACTCCCCAGTTTTCCATTTCAATCTTCATTGATCACAAATTCCTATTCAGACCTGTCTGGGGTTAATGGCACGTGAAGTACCGCTTAACAGGCAGATGACTACAGGCCTAGTTTTACGTCAAGCTATCTGTGGCGAACTTTATAGACACCGTATCTCTCCGCTGGTAACAGCTTGACTGGTGAGGTAATCTGCGTGTACACCGCAACAGCGCTATCTTTTTTATGTCGTTCCACTGCTACTATCGTAACCAAAACTATCGCACGGACCAGAGACGCGTTTGATATTGATACTGATATTGTTCATGTTCGCTGGAGCGAACGTAATTCATTACAATCAAACATTACCAGCATGCTGTGACGTGATCTATGGGAACAGGTGAAAGTGGGAACTCAGATGTTGAAACGAATACTTTTTTTTGATAATTATTTTTGGCTTGACATTGAATAATCTTGTTTCAACAGGATTAAAATTGTTTATGCGTTCGCCAACGTTGTAATATTTTCAGCATTTTCAATTGACGGATTCTTCCTCTGTGTGTGTGTGTGCGTGTGCGTGTGTGTGTGTGCGTGCGCGCGCTCATGTGTGTTGTGCGTGTGGTGTGTGTGTGTGTGTGTGTGTGTGTGTGTGTGTGTGTGTGTGTGTTCTCCCTCTCTCTCTCTCTCCCCCTCCCCTATTGCCCTCTCCCCCCTCCCCCTTCCCCTCCCCCAATGATACCTTATCACCCATTTGTCATTTCCATTCCCTTCCAGTCATTATTAGTATTACCCCCACCCCCACATACAACTACCCACACATAACTTCTATCATCACCATCACCACCCGTTAAAGTCGCTTATTTATTTATTTATTTTATTTTATTTATTTTATCCTTTTTGCTACTTATTTTTTTCCTTTTTAGTTTTTCTTTTCTTTTTTTTTTTCATTTATTTATTTTCTATTTTTTCATATTCATTTTTTTCCCCCACAAAGTACTAGTATCAATTCACCATAATCACTACCGTCCCTAATATATCATACTATTCTACAAAACAAGCTACAAACCCCATTGTTTCACACCTCCTCCTTCCCCCCCCTCCCCCCCCCCCCTCACCCCCCCCCCCCCCCCTCCTCACTATTTCCTCTTCCATGATCCCCTCCTAGGTGGCCTCGTTTCCGTCCGGCGGCCATTTTGGTCGTGTGCCGAACATGAGAAGATAAGTGGTTTCTCGTTCTTCGCTTTCACCGACATAAGTGTTATTTGTTTTTGCCTGAAGAAGACCCAAGAGGTCGAAATACATTGTCTTGTCCTGTACTTTGTTTGTCTATGTCCTTGGCGGTAACTAACCCCCTCTTTTTCTAAATTTTAAAATAAAGATACAAGATTCGTTCGACCAAGGCAAAAGTTAGCCCTCTTGAACTTGTTTCAAGCAGTATGTGTTTAATATGGGTTAATAAAGAATGTAATAAAAGTGTGCTTCATGGTCTACGCGTCGAAGATAGGGGTAATAAAGAATGTAATATGAGTGTGGTTCAGAGTGTATGTGTTAAAGATAAGGGTAATAAAGAATGTAATATGAATGTGGTTCAGGGTCTATGTGTTAAAGGTAAGGATAATAAAGAATGTAATATGAGTCGAGTGTGCTTCAGGGTGTATGTGTTAAAGATAGGGATAATAAAGAATGTAATATGAGTGTGCTTCAGGATGTTTGTGTTTAAGATAAGGGTAATAAAGAATGTAATATGAGTGTGGTTCAGAGTGTATGTGTTAAAGATAGGGGTAATAAAGGATGTACTATGAGTGCGATTCAGAGTGTATGTGTTAAAGATAGGGATAAAAAAGAATGTAATATGAGTGTGGTTCACGGTGTATGTGTTAAAGATAGGGATAATAAAGAATGTAATAGGAGTGTGCTTCAGGGTATATGTGTTAAAGATAGGGGTAATAAAGAATGTAATATGAGTGTGCTTCAGGGTGTATGTGTTAAAGATAGGGATAATAAAGAATGTAATATGAGTGTGGCTCAGGGTGTATGTGTTAAAGATAGGGGTAATAAAGAATAAAATATGAGTGTGGTTCAGGGTGTATGTGTTAAAGATAAGGGTAATGAAGAATGTAATATTAGTGTGGTTGAGAGTGTGTGTTAAAGATAGGGGTAATAAATAATGTTATACGAGTGTGCTTTAGAGTGCATGTGTTAGAGATAGGGATAATAAAGAATGTAATATGAGTGTGGTTCAGAGTGTATGTATTAAAGATATGGGTAATAAAGAATGTTATGTGAGTGTGCTACAGGATGTATGTATTAAAGATAGGGATAAAAAAATGTAATATGAATGTGATTCAGGGTGTGTATGTTTAAGATATGATTTATAAAATATGTAATCTGTGTGTGCGTCCAGGTGTATGTATGGACGATAATGAGTTACGAGAAATGTGACATGAGCGTGCTTTGATGTGATGTGTTTATGATGTGAAGTATGAAGAATGTGATATGAGTGTGCTTCGAAATGAATTGTTTACGATGTCAATCATAAAGAATGTGATATGAATGTACTTCCAGGTAATGTCTTTACCATGTGAATTATGAAGAGTGTGATATGAGTGTGCTTCGAGGTGATGTGTTTGCCATGCGAATTATGAAAATGTTACATGAATGTGCTTCGAGGTGATGTTTTAACATGGGAATTATGAAGAATTCAATCTGAATGTGCTACAAGATATGTATGTTTAAAATGGGAAATATGAAGGTTGTAATTTGAGTGTGCTTCGAAGTGTATGGGTTTAAGGTAGGGATATTATGAGGAATGTAATCTAAATGTGCTTCATGGTTTATGTGTTAAGAAGGTGAATTATAAAAAAAAAAGTCATCCTTCCAGTATGTGTACATGATGCTGATTATGACGAATTGAATCTTCCCACTGAGCTTCAAATAATCATTTAACAACTGTCTAGGAAACAATTTATCCCTGAAAAATTCGTCTTCAACTGAAAAAAAAAAAAAAAAAGAAAAAAAAAAAGAAAAAAAAAACAAGATGCAAAGCATATAAACGTACTCCCAGTTTTCCAAATCGCTTATAAATCGGCCAAGTACTTTCTGAGATAAATAACGGCAAAATAACGGTTTTTACGGTTATTTAACCGATGTGCACTTTTGAAACTGGTATTTTAGTCCTCACTGGGCTAAAGCCTATGTACCTACCAAATTTCGTACAGATCGGACAATATGTCAAGAATAACGGTTTTTAACGGTCAAATTTTGAAACACTATATGGAAGTGCCATTTGTGTTTGACAACCTTTCTGTATACTAAATTTCATTAAAATCCACCAATATGTAAAAAATAACGGCAAAATAACGGTTTTAACGGTTATATAACCGATGTACACTTTTGAAACTGGTATTTTAGTCATCACTGAGCTAAAGCCTATGTACATACCGAACTTCATCCAAATCGGACAACATGTCAAGAATAACGGTTTTTAACGGTCGAATTGTGAAACACTATATAGAAGTGCCATTTGTGTGTGATAACCTTTCAGTATACCAAATTTCATTAAAATCCACCTATATATAAGAAATAACGGTAAAATAACGGTTTTTTAAACTTGTTTAATCGATTTTTAGCGTTACATCACTTACATATGGAAAGGGGCTCCGATTTGTCACAAGATCATCCAAACCGCTTATAAATCGGCCAAGTACTTTCTTAGATATTCCATAAAGAAGAAAAACCGTTTTTGGCCGTTATAACCGATAGTAACGGCTATTCTGGTCAAATAAAATATCGGGCATCATCCATGACCCATAGTGAACATACCTACAATTTTTCAGAAAGGTGGGCCAAGTACTGTCTGAGGTATTCCATAAAGAACAAAAACCGTTACAGTAACGGCTATAACGGGGTAAACTAAAACATCAGGCATCATTCGTGACCCATAATGAACATACCTGCTAATTTTCACAAAGATCGGCCACGTACTTTCTGAGATATTCCATAAAGAAGAAAAACCGTTACAGCCATTAGTAACAGTTATAACGGTAGACTAAAATATCGGGCATCATCGTGGCCCATAATGAACATACCTACACATTTTCAGAAAGATCGGCCACGTACTTTCTGAGATATTCCATAAAGAAGAAAAACCGTTACAGGCCGTTACAGCCGTTAGTAACGGCTATAACGGTTAACTAAGACATTGGGCATTATTCGTGACCCATAATGAACATACCTACAAATTTTCAGAAAGATCGGCCAAGTACTTTCTGAGATATTCCATAAAGAAGAAAAACCATTATAGGCCGTTACAGCCGTTAGTAACGGCTATAACGGGGTAAACTAAAACATCGGGCATTATCCGTGACCCATAATGAATGTACCTGCTCATTTTTACAAAGATCGGCCAAGTACTTTCTGAGATATTCCGTAAAGAAGAAAAACCGTTACAGGCCGTTACAGCCGTTAGTAACGGCTATAACGGTAAACTAAAACATCGGGCATCATCCGTGGCCCATAATGAACATACATACAAATTTTCAGAAAGATCGGTCCAGTAGTTGTGTCTGGAGCGAGTGGAACACATTTTGACCACGGACACATACCACACACACACACACACACACACACACACACACACACACACACACAACACACACACACACACACACACACAGAGCATTTGTTCGTTCCCATTCTAAAGTACTCCCTGTTCTATAAGAACTGGGAGTACAAAAACGACGACACTGATATGAGAAGATAAGTGATTGTTCCTCTTCGTTTTCATTGTCCTGGATGTCGTTTATCTTGCCTGAAAAGAATCGAGAAGGTCGAAACGTGTCGTGTTTGGTCTTGTGACTTGTTTGTCCTTGTTTTGGGAGTGGACTCACTGAGAATTATTCTGAAAATTTGTACCAGTTTCCGCCTGCAGTCACCTCACTTTAGAACTAAAAAGAAAAAAGGTTTGATGAGAAAAAACTAACAAGCATACACGAAGAGATTCGCCAGCGAGGCAGCGTCTTCTATAGGGAGTGGCCTCATGGCGACTTGATGTGAATCACTCCCTGTGGACCAGGGTGCTAGGGCTGCGAGGAGACACCACAGGCGTAGCTGTACGCGGGGAGCCGGACTGAGCCGCGTGGGAATAACGATAGTGAGGGGGGAAACGGAAGATTAGAACCTCCCTTCCCCCCCCCCCCCACACACACCACTTCCTCCCCCCCCCCCTGCCCCCTCCACGCCAAAGACAAAAATGCACTTGCGATCACAAAAAAGGGGGAAGGAGGGGAAGTGGTGAGGGAGAGATCGGAAAAAGGGGGGTGGGGTGGGGTGGGAGGTGTCGAGGTACGACAGTGAGCCGATGGGCTCTGACGGGGTGAGTGGGTGAGACACACGCACAGGGAAGGGGGGAATAGAGAGAGAGAGAGGGTCGGAGGGAGAGAGAGGAGGGAGGAGAGAGGAGAGAGAGAGGAGAGGGAGAAAGAGAGAGACAGCGAGAGGGAAGGAGGGAGAGAGAGAGAGGGAGATTGTGTGTGTGTGTGTGTGTGTGTGTGTGTGTGTGTGTGTGTGTGTGTGTGTGTGTGTGTGTGTGTGACATACATACGGACAGACAGACAGACAGACACACAGATGATGGTGATGAAGGTTTTCATACAGGTAGGTAGAGAAACGGACTGCTTATGTTCATTATCCCCCCCCCCCCCCCCCCCAACACACACACACACACAAATAATATATACTCAAATAATCCTCTACGGGCCAAGGCACTCATGTTGGGAAAACTGAAAACGAGTTATCTTAATAATTGCAACAGAATCATTCTATTATAGATACTGGTGTACCCGCAGCCTGACTCCAGCCACTACAACGTGTTCAAAATTCAGCCATTCGCCTTATCTTCAAGGTGCCAAAACAGCATCATACTTCGGATCTCTTGAAGAAATGACACTGGCTCAAAATAGAGCACAGAATTCAGTATAAGTCGGCCTGTCTATGTTATAAGGTTATCACAGGTGAAGCGCCCACCTATCTCTCTGATCGCTTCAAAATATATTTTCCTACACGTCCCCCCCCCCCCCCC
>CM065739.1:36567095-36577095 GCA_033310375.1 Conus canariensis
GTGTGAGTGTGTGTGTGTGTGTGTTGTGTGTGTGTGTGTGTGTGTGTGTGTGTGTGTGTGTGCGCGCGCGCGCTCGTGTTGTGTGTGTGTGGTGTGTGTGTGTGTGTGTGTGTGTGCGGGAGTGTATGTGCGTGTGTGTGTCTGTGTGTGTGTGTGCGCGCGCGCGCTCCTCTGTGTGTGTGTGTGTGTGCGCACGCATGCGCGCGCGCGCGCGCGCGCGTGTGTGTTGTGTGTGTGTCCTATAGTCTCATAGAAAGATGATTGCTTTCGGTGGGATAGGTGGGATGCGACGGGCCGGGTGGGTGGGGTGTGAAATCAGTTTTTTTTAATAATTTTACGCTGTCACAATCTATATGGTGAAGAGTTACGTTTTGTGAAGCACTCAGACCTCTCTCTCTCTCTCTCTCTCTCTCTCTCTCTCTCTCTCTCTCTCTCTCTCTCTCTCTCTCTCAAGGATCAGGCGTTGTATAAGTGCACATTATCATCATCATCATAATCATCGTCATCATCATCATCATCATTGTCAATATGGTCATCATCATTACTATAATTGTTGTTATTGTAGTTGTATTCCTACCTGACCAAAAAGAGAAAAGGGGAATAGGGAGAAAGGAAACGGGGGGGGGGGGGATAATATAAAAGCGTGGGGGGGGGGGGGAGAGAGAGAGAGAGAGGAGAGAGAGAGAGAGAGAGTGGATGGGGGATGGGAGAGAAGAGAGAGGAGAAGTAATGTACTGAAAGAAGAAGAAGAAAAGGAAGAAGAAGAAGTAAAGAAGAAGAAGAAGAAAACAACAACAACAACAACAACAGGAAAACCCTTACACGCACCTTTAAACCACATTCCCGCCTTGGCTTAAGGCTGTGTCAGACCAACTGACATAGGCTAGAACACCAAGGCTACATCAAATTGTTGTTATGCTCTGCATAGTTCTGCGGGGATTGTCTTCAGTTGTGACAAGCTCCTAGCATAACATTATCAGTCTCCAAAATCCCCCGAAGTCGGAGTGTGGCTGCCCAAGTGGTGGGGTAATAAAAAACGGTCACACACGTAATGTTCTCATCCCAAGCTGATGCATTTGTACCATAGTGTTCAAGTACTTCGGCTGTTCGGGTGATCCCTGGAGTCTTTTAGCCAGGGTACAACAACAACAACAACAACAACAACAACAACAACACTAACAACAAACCACATTCCCTCCTGTGCTGTAGGTGAGTAAGCTGTAGAGTGTCGAGAGGGGATAGGTGACCCATGCAATGAACAAAACATGCACATCGGATTACGTGTGGACGTCACACCTGAAGATGGGTGGAGGCGGCCTAACTGACGGCGTTCCAAACATCACACCCAACATTGAGCAATGGCGCATCTCTGAGATAACCCAGAAATGATGAGGACGACAATAACGGAGAATGAAATGAGGAGGAGGAGGAGGAGAAGGAGGCGGAGGAGGGAGGAGAAAGGGGAGAGGAGGCGGAGGAGGGAGGAGGAGAAGGAGGAGGAGAAGGAGGAGGAGGAGGAACAGAAATGAAAAAAAGAAAAATGCAACTATAGTTGTCCAGTTTTTCTTTTTTCTTTTTTTTTTTTCTTTTTTTTTTTTTTGCGAAAGAAAACAACGTGTATGTCAGTCACTGGGGGGAAAATGTGAAAGGAAAAGGTTTGTGTGTCTGAAGAACAACAGCGTTCATTACATCCACGGCAGCCAACACACACCTGTCACATGAGGTCAGCATTTATGTCAGCTATGATCCCGTAAGGCAGTGTGTATTGACTGATTTCAAGTGTGTGTGTGTGTGTGTGTGTGTGTGTGTGTGTGTGTGTGTGTCTGTGTGTCTGTGTGTCTTGTCGGTCGGTCGGTCGGTCGGTCTGTGTGTGCATGATCGTTCGTGTGTGTGTGTGTGTGTGTGTGTGTGTGTGTGTGTGTGTGTGTGTCGGTCGGTCGGTCGGTCAGTCTGTGTGTGCATGCTCGACCTTGTGTGTTGTGTGGTGTGTGTGTGTGTGTGTGGTGTGTGGTTCGCGTATGTAATGCATGCGTTCGCGCACGCTCGCCTGTGTGTGTGCGTGTGTGTGTGTGTGTGTGTGTGTGTGTGTGTGTGTGTGTGTGTTCGTGTGCACAGGCTCGCTCGTGCGTGCGTGTGTGCGTGCTTGCGTGCGCGTGTGTACTCATGTGTGTGTGTGTGCGCGCGCGCGCGCGCGTGTGTGTGTGTGTGTCTGTGGGTGTGTTGGTGTAGGTGGTGTACTTTCTGTTTATCTGGGACCACGAGTGGAGACTGATCCGGAATACAGTGAACATTTGCACTTGCACGTTCTGTGTGCGGGGATTGCTGAGCGCACATAATGCCCAGACCAACAAGGCACAGGCCCGGAGTGGAGGCCATTCTTCTCCTTCCCCGTAACTCAAGTTTCTTGGTGTGTGACACTGTCCATTTTGTCGTTCATGTTTTGTGCTGGCTATACTTCTTTGCATGTTTAGTGCATAGATTGCAGAGTTGGAGCTCTTTGTTAAGTTCACACCACACGTATTTTGCAGAGAGAATTTCTTTTGTGCGTTTTGTAGATACGCTGTGCTGGTTGAAGATGGTTGTGCGGTTTGTACACACATTGTTTCAAATTGATACCCGCGCGATTCTGTACACAGATTTAGCTAGTTGGATATCCTTAGACTTCGAATTCACGCTGTGCCGACTGGAGTTCCTTGTATGTTTTGTATACATAGTGTACTTTCTGACAAACAAACAGACCGACAAACACACAAGCCATACAAGTATAATGATTAACCGCAGTAAGAATATAAACTGTTCGAAAAAAATCCAGTGGCACAATACGTAAGTTTTTGAAAACGAACCAGGAACTCCAGTTACGTTTTGTGGGTATAATGTGTTGGCTGATTTCCCTCAACATGACGTATACACACGTTGCTGATAGGACATTCTTGTACGGTGTGTATACACACTGTTTTAGTTGATGTGTGTATCATTTGTGTACTTAACTGTGGTGTTCAAGGTCATTGTACGTTTTGAATTCACACCCTGCTAGCTGGGCAAACGTGTATGGCTTGGTTATACAAAGCGTGTTCGTCGATCCTTGTACTCTTTCTCTTCACAATCATACAAGCTAGGGCTCCTTGTACCTTCTGTATACATACTGTGATAATTAAATCTGTTCGTGTGTTTTGAATACATATACTGTACCAGCTAATGTTCTTGCACGTCTTGTATACGGAGATACTTGTACAGTTCGTATCAGCCCTGATATGGCCTTTTGCGGTCGGCTGGGCTATATGCAGCATGACCTTACCTTACAGTTTGTGTACACGCTGTATGCGTTTATCCTTGCATACTCTGTTCTGTTTGGAAATCTATACGTGTTTTATATACACACGGGACTTGTTGGAGCTTCTTGTAGGTTTTGTATAAATAAATATTGTACTGGCCAGAATGTTTTTGTAAAGTTTTGTACACTGACTGCGCTTGTTGGAGATACTTGTGTGGTTTAAATTTTGCTGATTTGAAATTATACAGTTTGTAAATACATTGTACTATATAGTTGGAAGTCTTCGCACATTTGGTACACAACACCGTGCTAACTGAAGCGCTTTGTACAGTTTGGATACATATATTGTGCAGACTTGATTTCCTCGTAGGTCGGACTTTTTATTTAGGGAGGAGAGGGGGGGGGGGGTCTTTTCTCCATCCCCTCCCCCCCTCCCTCCCCATCCCTCGAGAAGAAAGAAACTTCTCCTTTCCAATTTCGCGCACAGCTTAGATCGTTGCATAAGAAATAATCCCCCCCCCCCCCCCCGCCTCCCTCCCCACCCACCCCCACTGCACCTTTGAATATTAAAGTGCTTAATACACACGACATGGGCAGGGTAGACATAAATAATGTCCAACACAGAACAATAGACACTGACATAATGTAACTTCTCAACACAAAATAGGACGGTAGCATAAAGTGTAACGTTGTGCAACTAACACATAGACAGGTAGCAAAATTATAACTTGTGGTCAAACTACACAATGGCAGCTAGGACATAAGTAGAACTGTGGTCAACTAACAGAACAATAGGAGCAGCTAGGACATAAGTGTTAAAGTTGTGACTCCAACTAACAGAACAATAGGAGCAGGGTAGGACATAAAGTGTAGAAACGTTGTGGGTCAAACTAACAGAACAATAGGAACAGGGTATATGCAATATGTAACAAAAACATTCTTAATGACAAAAAGACAGAAAAAGAACACACACACGCACGCACGCACGCACGCACACACACACACACACACACACACACACACACACAACACACACACACACACATACTACTCCACGCAGCGACCGCGCGCGCCGCACGCGCACCACACACACACACACACACACACACACACACACACACACACACACACACACACACACACACAATTCTTCAAACAATTGCCTGTAACGGCATAAATCAATGGACATCAAAGTCATTGTTTTGTTTTGTTTTGTTTGTACACGCCAGGCTGGCTGTGGGCAAGATGTGTTTACACACAGACGCTGCCATCATAATGACCTTGTCATACATTCCACTGACAGCGATATTCTTTGAAGT
The DNA here is from genome assembly GCA_033310375.1 of Conus canariensis. NCBI lineage: Eukaryota > Metazoa > Mollusca > Gastropoda > Neogastropoda > Conidae > Conus > Conus canariensis. The sequence goes on from CM065739.1 coordinate 36,571,686, forward strand.
GGCATGTAGCAAAAAAAACAACAACAAAACTTATCGGATGGGAGAAACTATGCGTCAGCCATGTTCACATCAGACATGAGATTAATTCTCTATGTTAGAAACCTATGCATCATGGATGGTGGCTGCTTTCATTGACTTACTTTTTGTACAGGTATTGTTCGTCAAACACGACGACGCCAGGGTCAAAATCTCCGCCAGAAACAACAACAGCTGGTGGTTTGCTAGACAGACTAACCTCCACTTCGCTGATTTTCCAGTTGTGGTCGTGTTGACATGTGCGTGTGTGTGTGTGTTGTGTGTGTGTGTGTGTGTGTGTGTGTGTGTGTGTGTGTGTGTCTTTGCTGAGGCTGACGTCTAGACAGGACCTAGGGATTTAAACCATCTCGGCGCCATAAATGTTGCTCTTTGTATCGTATCTATAATCTGTCTGCCTGTCTGTCCGTCTCTGTCTGTGTTCTCTCTATCTCTCTCTGTCTGTCTGTCTGTCTGTCTCTGTGTGTCTCTGTCTCTCTCTCTCATTCTCTCTCTCTGTCTGTCTGTCTGTCTATTTGTCGTCTATCTGTCCATCTATCTATCTACCCATCTATCTATCTATCTATCCATCTGTCTGTCTGTCTATCTTCTGAATGTGTATGTAAGTATGTGTGTGTGTGTGTGTGTGTGTGTGTGTGTGTGTGTGTGTGTGTGTGTGTGTGTGTGTGTGTGAGAGGAGAGAGAGAGATGAGAGAGGAGAGAGAGAGAGAGAGAGAGAGAGAGAGCATTTATCATCGTGAAAATTATTCCTTTATGACAGTAATTTGATCATTCTGAGCATAGTTCTGATTAGAAACTATTTGGAAGTTACATCAGATTTTTTGTATTTTGAATTCTAATTAAAAGTAATGTTTTTCAACTTGTCACATTTGGAGTCACATCACTTGGCAGAAAAAGATACAGTTTCGCGCCTTTGGATACAGAAAAAATCATTTGAAGTGATGTTTTCAAATGTGATGAGGTATTAGTTGTTTTTTTCAATAGAATTTGTACTTGGTCAGACGCAATCTCTAAACGTCAAAAAATGTGCTCCTGGATTTGGAATAAAATTCTGTTGTTTTCTTTTGTTTTACTTTTCTTTTTATTATCAGTTTGTCTTGTAAATCGTTGTAAATATTGTGGCGGAGATGATTTTGTGTGTGTGTGTGTGTGTGTGTGTGTGTGTGTGTGTGTGTGGAGAGAGAGAGTGTGTGTGTGTGTATACGCGCGCGCTCGCGCACGTAATGTGTGTGCATACTGTGTGTGTGTGTGTGTGTGTGTGTGTGTGTGTGTGTGTGTGTGTGTGTGTGTGTGTGCGTGCGTGCGTGTGTGTGTGTGTGTGTACACGGGCGCGCGCGCGCGCGTACCTACGTGTGTGTGCCTAGTGTGTGTGTGCGCGCGCGCGCGCGCGCGCGCGCGTTTGTGTGTGTGTGCGCGCGCGCGCGCGCGTGTGTGTGTGTGTATTTGTATGCGCGCACGCACGTACGTGTGTGTGTGTGTATGTGTGTGTGTGTGTGTGTGTGTGTGTGTGTGTGTGTGTGTGTGTGTGTGTTAGTTCTTCAATTTGACGTCTGTTCACTTAAAATGATATTAGACAAAATAATGCAGAAATGAGTGGATGAGAGAAATGGAAATAGTGTATGCAAAATGCTAGTATAGGCCTACGTACGTGTGTGTGTGTGTGTGTGTGTGTGTGTGTGTGTGTGTGTGTGTGTGTGTGTGTGTGTGTGTGTGTGTGCGTGTGTGTGTGCGTGTGCGACTTTGACAATTGAAAAAAAAAATACTGTTTTCAATATAACAATTCAAAAGATAAATTACAAAGCATAAAAAAAAAACTGGAAATATTTACGCAAACGAGCCAGCTGGGCTTAACATCAACGAATCTACAAATGTAAAAAAAGGCGTGAAGATTCTGGAAAATGCATAGGGAATCTTTTTGTTGGAAGTTGGAGAGAGATGAGTTAAAATAGGAGCAGTTAAAAATAAAATGCAGAGTATTGAAACTGTCGACTGCTCCACAAGCGCATTGTAAATTTCTGTGGAATTTTGTACGAAGAGCGTTAACTTTAAGCCTATAAAAGAGAGATTCCAGTTTCCGAAATTTGTGTACATGTACATACGTCTTTGTATTCAGTTTACGAATTTGAATGGACGAGTTAGATGGACGAGTAGATTTCTGAGTTCTTGAACAGCAACTCAATGAAGATTCTTGTGCATGTATTCAAAAGAGTACTGAATCTTTATGCAGGTTATGAAAAGACTCAAAAGAGACTCTTTTTAAGAGTCCATAGGCTTCATGAAGACTCCAGGGTATTTTGATATAGACAGAATTTTCAGAGTTTTTGGATCCCATACGGGCAGTTCTGTCTGCCCATTCATTTCCTACAATCCCACAGTGTGACGGAATCCGGCAAAAGTCCACTGTTATCCATCTAGATGTAAGGAAATGAATCAGAATTTTTAGTTCGGTGATGATCTCGACGCGATTGGCAGCAGCAATAGATTCCATTGCTTGAAGAACAGATTTGGAATCTACACAAAAAAGTATTCTAGACAAATCACGTGGAATGTCAATAATATAATGCAGAGCCATTGGAATTGCTATCAGTTCAGCCGTAAAGACAGAAAACCCCTTTCCAAGATGAAAAGATTTATCTGCTTTCAAAGCAGGAATAACAAAGCCGGAACCAGCATTGCCATTTAATAGGGATCCGTCTGTATAAACTTTTAAGTGACTAGGATAACTGTCGTCAATATGTGACTTGGCCATAGCACCTAAGACGTTATTATTAACATTCTTTTGCAAATCAGTGTATTTATAATCAAACCTTGCCGGGGTAAGTTCCCAATTAGGAATGGGACTCAGGGGATAACGTCGGGCTATGGTTTTGTGATCAATTTTGGCAGATTTCAACAGGTTTGAGGAGTACGTAAGGATGGTGTTATTTGATCGTATTGTTTATGCGCGTTTTGGAAAATCTAAATCAGATCGCATATCAAGTTCATGCTCATTTGAGTTCTGAACAGTAGAACATCTTAGAATGTATTTAGCACAAGCTAATTTTCGATAAGCATCCAGGGGCAAAACGCCAGCTTCATGATGTGTCCCTAAAGTGGAAGTGTAAAGAAGAATTCCCAGGGCTATTCTGTATGCCTTGCAATCTGTGCTTTGTAACTTTTTTTTAGAAGATACTTAGGAGCTGAAAAATATACTTCCTGTGCATATGAAATCCTTGTCCTGAAAGAGAATTTGATAAATGAATTAAAGTGCACGTATCCTGTCCCCAACTCTGGTAACTCACAACTTTAAGGAGATTAAGAGCTTTCCTTGCTTGAGTTATGATATATTCAATATGTGTGTTCCATGATAATTTTGAAGTAAGATGCACACCTAAAAACTTTACGCAAGATGTGTAGCTAAGCACAGTGTCATCCATCTTTAAAGTAGGGAGATCATGAAAACTTCCACCAGCAGCATCAAAATGCATCATATGAGATTTCTCAGCAGACAGACATAACCCATTCTCAAACATAAATCTAACGATACTGTCTAAGTCTCTTTGATATAATTTTTTCATGTATGTAATTGACTTTAAGAGTGTGTTCTTTTTTTAAAGTAACATTCATCCATAAACATATGTCATCAGCATATTGAACTAAACTGGAATTTTTAGAATTACTTTTTGTGAGATCATGCGTTAGAATATTAAAAAGCAAAGGGGCAGTTACAGAACCCTGGGGATGCCCATCTCCACAAATCTCTTGCTAGAATATGTATTTCCTATTTTGGTTTGAATTGTTCTGTTAGCCAGAAATTCTTTGAGGTAATCATAAATGTGACCAGAGAGACCTATCATTTTAAGTTTAAATAAAAGTTGCTCATGCCAGTCTTGATCATACGCCTTTTTGACATCGAAAAAAGTTGCAAGTATATTTTTTCTCCGGGCAAATTGACGTTTTATCTGAGTTGTAAGCTTTACAAGGTGATCAACAGTCGATCGGCCTTTTCTAAACCCAGCCTGAGCAGTAGGAATATGTCCGTTTTTTTCACAATGATAAGTAAGTCTATTTAATACAATTTTTTCCATTAGTTTACCAGGATGAGAGGTGAGAGCGATAGGACGGTAACTATTAATATCAGAGTTAGGTTTGTCCTGCTTGAGAATGGGCACAATTACAGAATCTTTCCAAACAGACGGAGTCTTCCCATCTATCCAACATTTTTTCATAATGGTATACATAAATGTTGTAAAATTGATTGGAAGGTTCCTTAACATTTCGTTTGAGACTGCGTCTAAACCAACTGATGTTTTCTTTGTTGGCAGTGACGACATAGCATTTCTTAATTCTTCTAATGTTATTTCTGCATTTAAATAATGTTCATCGTTTTCTTCTGGGTCAGAATAGATATGGTTATTTGACTGGTCTTCCCTCAAAGCTCTGCACTTATCTGAGAGACTCATTTTGGAGCTATTTTATGCAAAACAAATCAACAAACAGTTCAGCTTTTTGAGCTGATGTTGGGAATTGTTCATGCCCTAAGGTGATTGGATAAGCGGGTAAATGTATTCCATGTTTCATTTCGTGTATCTTTGTCCATACCTTTTTAAAATCTTTGTTATCATTAACTTCATTTACACAAAATGATGACCAGTAATCGCTTTTGGCTTTCTCTATAATCCTAGTACTTTCATTTTTGCCCGTTTCATGGGGAGTAAGTCATCTACTTTTTTGTCTCTTGCGTGTATTTTGAACTTTGATTTCTTTTTATTAACAGCATCTTTGCAAGATTCCGTCCACCAGACCTTGCCAGCATGTTTAGAGGATTTTGTCGGACTAAATTTTGGAATTGCCTCGGTTGCAGCTTTCAAGACCGATTCAGAAAAGTTACAATACATTTTATCAATATCTGGGTTCTCCAGCATACTAACATAAAAGAACATTAAAATGGACTTGAATTTATCCCAGTCAGGTCGTTTATCATTAAATTTAGGGATTTTATCCCTTGTATCATCATGCAAAAATGTAAATCCTCTCAAGGAAATGGTAATTGGGCGGTGATCGCTACCTAAAGTGTTATTATGAACTTGCCAAGTACAGCTAGTCGCTAGTGATGGCGAAATCAAAGACAGGTCAATAGCAGATCGTTTGTGGCTAGGAACATCAGGCAATCTAGTTATGGTTCCATCATTTAGAAGAAAGAGTGCCGAGTCCGAAATATTCTCCACTAGACGATTGGAGATAACCTTAGGGCAGTCACTATCCCAAAATGGGGCGTGTTCATTAAAGTCACCGGCTACTAGCCACTTTTCATTTTGGGTACCCAGGGTACGTATCCAGTCACTGTTACAATCATCAACGCCTTTAGGGAGATAAACAGAAAGAATATTTAAAATTA
>CM065739.1:36589595-36597095 GCA_033310375.1 Conus canariensis
TCCAGAGTTGCACACTTTTGACTCACGTGTAATGAAAACTAGTACATGCGATTACCACATTTCAGCCGTTTTCTCTGTGTGTGTGTGTGTGTGTGTGTGTGTGTGTGTGTGTGTGTGTGTGTGTGTGTGAGTGTGTGTGTGTGTGTGTGTGTGTGCGCGCGCGCGCGTGTGTGTGTGTGCGCGCGCTATGACAAATGTTGTTGAGACTCGTCAGCCATCTCAATCATGAAGATGACACCAACTGATAAGGGACGTATATCTGCGATGACCATCTTTAACAATATTTTCAATATTACAAACCTGATGAATTTTCTTTGAAATTGTGATCAGTGACTTTTTCACTTCGTACACCGATATAACATTTCTTGACTGATTCGTGCAAGTATTACAACTATCAGCATAAAAGCAGCAGATCAGCCCTTCTTGTTTGCGCACCCACAGGTGGAAAACAACATCGTCAACACGTCATACAGTTGCCAGTGTACTGGATCAAACAAAATACAATGGCGCCGATAGATTGAAAAAAATGTTGGTGTCGAATAAAATGTACGTCAACCGTCACTATAAGATGTAGTTGTCACCACGAATAGCCGTTACTAACGGCTATAACGGCCCATAAGATGACGAAAACCATTTGAAACAAGTCCAAGCGTGACGACAGGCAGACCAGTGGGGAAGGCGGCCTGGCTTTGAGCCATGACTTCCACACTATGCCCCACCTCTAAGAGGAGTCTCAAGGAACCTACAGACAGCCTTCCGTCCACCTTCGACCCGACTCTCCCTTCCCTGTCACTCCTCTTTCGCTGCACATGTGTATGTCCTTACAGTACTCACTGCACAAGTCGAAAAAACATGTTTTGATTGGTACAGAGAGCGATTTTTCTCACTGAATCAAAGAGATGACGGTGGTCTCCACTCATCCCCCGTTTGGGATTGTCTACCCTGCTAAGACTTAACGCAGGTGGCAGGTGAGTCCAATGGGCAGATTCCCTCTCTCGTCTTACCTGCTTATTTTTCTTCATTTTATTGGGCATTTTTTTGTATCTCATCTGCAGTGCCATCTGCATGTCGTTATTCACATTCCTCTCATTCCAGCTCGTCACAGTCACACCCAGCTTCATCTGATCACAGTCCCTGTACCGTGCTGTACACAGGGAGCCATCCATTTCTGTACACCATGAAGCAACCTGACAGAAGAGAGAGTGCACTGAGCCTCAGACACTTCAGTCGTCTTCAGTAACGCTTGTTCTGATCCAGAAGACGCAGCGTAGCACTTGCCAGGCCCCCATACTGACAACAATCATTTCTTCACTGCAGAGTCAGCGAGAGTGAGCGTCCTCCTGTCGAAGGTGTTGCAACTCCGTTCAGCGACAGTTCCCTTATTCAACCAGTCTTCGTGCGCACTTCAATTTGCCAAACTGGCATGGGTGTCTCCTCCGCTGGGTTAAGAGTCTCTGTATCAATAAAGAAGACCTTGTTGTTGTGAAGAGTGGCAAAATCACCCCCAATTTCTGTCCGTTTGTCTACCTTTGTTCATTCCCTCTACTTCCTACCAGAGGCAGAAGGACATCATTTGTATCTGGTTGACTCACCCTCGTTCATTCGCTGTAGTTACAGCCGAGGGCCGAGCGATGTCATTGACATCTGTTTGAATAGTGCTTAACCGTTGAGCGTTGTTATAACCAGGAGCAGAATTACGTCGTTACATCATTTTAACAAGCACTTGTTTATTCACCGTAGTTATTAATACCCAGGGTAGAAGTACGTCGTTTTAACCTGTTGGAGTAGCACCTGTTATTTTACTGTAGTTATAACCAGGGCAGAATTACGTCGTTTATACCTGTTGGAGTAGCACTTGTTATTTTACTGTAGTTATAACCAGGGGCAGAATTACGTCGTTTATACCTGTTGGAGTAGCACCTGTTATTTTACTGTAGTTACAACTGTGACGAGATGAGTATGTGTGGTAGGTGGGTCCTCTAGGGGAAGGACTTGGAATAATTTCTCGATGAGAATTATCTTAACATTTCACCTACACCCTCTCTCTTACTAGTGGTGGAAGGAGCAACTTTCCGGTACTAGTCATCAAAGAAATTTTATTTTTGTTCCGGGATTTGGTAAAATACTTAACAGTGGCTCTGAGATAATTTTTCTTAGGCCTGTACTCTTATAAGTACTTATAGCTCCGAGACAGAATTGAAGAGAGAAGTTCAAACATTCAACATTTGATTGAACAACAGAGAACTGACACAAGTTAAGTGCACTTTCATACATCAACTTTTATTGCTTACACATAGGTAAGTATGGGCATGTCAAGTTCATAGGCTAGGGTTTAGTTCTCACTTGGACTACCACAATGAGGGGCCCTCGCTCACTCCTACTTTACTTGCTTGCACTCAGTGCAGCAAGCTTAAGTTGGCATACAGGGGGTCTGTCTAAGTTACACTGAATGTATCCAAAGAGGTACTCATAGACAGGGTCTCCCTGTCTCATAAAGTGAGGGCAAGGGTCTGATGGATTTGAGTCCAGGTGGTAAGCTAACTTAGCTTTACTTCGGAGAGGGTAGTTGATCTCTCCTGTGGTTGGTGACTGCCCCACTGGTGTAGATTGATTGTCTGGTGTCACCCTGGTGTTGGGTGAAGTCCCAGCTTCTGGTCCAGCTGCAATGTGTAGCATGACCAGGATCCCAGTTTTTCCCTGGGAATGAACAGTGAATGACTTGAGATCAAAGAGTTTACCTGGATCTTCCTAGGCCTTCTCAAGTTGTCTCTTTGTCTTCCTCTGGTCTGGTCTACAGGCAGTCTTGAGGGTCAGTGAAGTTGCGCCCTCTGTGTCTTGTATATATGAATTCTAATTGCCGGATTCGATTTTGACAACCTGTCACTACACATCAGGGGTGAGAGGGGGAGGGATCTAGTCTTATCACCAGTCGCCTCGGAAACCGTTTGAACCTAATCGGCACAGCGCACTGACATCCGTGGCCAGTTTAATTTATGCGTCCGTATAGACACATACTCTCGTGGAGAAACTCCAGTCGCATAATTTTCCGGCGATCAGCCAGCGCACGGACTGTAGATATAAAGTGGGAGGGGGGGGGGGGGGGGGTGAGAGGTGGGGAGGGCACGGCAATGGCGTTGCGCCTTTGTTTCACGGGATAGAGGGGAGGGAGGGTGTGTGAAGATAGCGCCGGGAAGGAGGTGGGGAAAAGAAGGGGGGGGGGGGGGGGGGGATGAGACGGGCAATTGCCACAATTAAATTGAAATTTCACTGCATCGAAGCGATTCAGAGTTGGGAAGGAGAGAAGAGAAAGGGGGGGGGGGGGGGGTGTAGGTCAACAAGAAGGACAGGCATCATGCATTTCCCGTGACGCAATCTTTTTCTTCGTCATAGATCATGTCCGCTGGGCGTCCGCCATCCCAAGCGAGGAAAGGGAAGGGGGGTGGGGGGGGGGGGGTTGAGAGGGGAGAGGGGGGTTGAGAGAAGGGAGTGGGCATAGATTTGAAATTTTTTTTTTTGGTTTGGGGTTTTAGTGGGACCGATCGGATGGTTTTGTCAAGCGTTTCGTCACAACAACCAGGGGCAGAAGTACGTCGTTTATACCTGTTGGACTAGCACCTGTTATTTTACTGTCGTTACAACCAGGGGCAAAGAATTACGTCGTTTATACCTGTTGGTGTAGCACCCGTTATTTTACTGTAGTTACAACCAGGGCAGAATTACGTTGTTTATACCTGTTGGACAAGCACCTATTATTTTACTGTGGTTACAACCAGGGGCACAATGACGTCACTTATACCTGTTGGAGTAGCACTTGTTATTTTACTGTGGTTATAACCAGGGCAGAATGACGTCACTTACACCTGTTTAACTACCACTTGTTTATTCACCATAGTTATAACCAGGGCAGGAGTACCCCGTTCAAATCTGTCTGAACAATGGCTGTCCATTCATCATAACATGGACTAGGGTCAGAATCATGCCACTTACATCCTTTAACTAGCACCTGCTTATTCACTATAGTTAGGATCAGGGCTAGAATCACGTCATCTACGTCTATATGATTAGCTCTTGTTCATCCACTGTATTTATAGCTAGGGAAGAATTACGTCCCTTACATCTCTTTGCTTAGCCTTGTTCATTCACATTATTTAATACTAGGGAACGAATCAGTCTCTTTTTATCCGTTTAACTGACTTTGTTCTTTCACTGGGGTAGAATGACGTCACTTGCACCTGTTTAACTAGCTTTGTTATTCACTTCAGGTCTTTGAGGGCCTCATGGTCAAAAGCTTAGAGCTTGTGGAGCTGATGGGGTTTGTGAGTTCGAACCACTGGAACCACTCGTGGGGTCGAACTCTGTGTCTGTCCAGCAGTATATGGGTACGTGATTCAGGTCAGGAAAGGTCAAAGCTGTGGAAGAAGGGGGATGGGCTTTGTCTTCCATTGTCTTCCATTATACCATGATGAAATTCCACGAGTGCACTGTCCCTTTGGCCATTAGACTAGGGGGGACTTTAATCTTAACCTTTATAATCAGGGGCAGAATCGTATCACACACATCCCGTGCAGTAAATCGCGTTAATTATGACAAGGTGAAGAATTACACCACTCTGTGTCTGTAACTATCTTTGTGAATTCATTTTAGTTATGAACAGGTTAAGAATTGAGTCCCATTTGTTTAATCAACCGTGTCAATTTACCTTAATTATGACCAGGAGCAGAATAAAAGTCACGTATAAACATTCAAATGGCATCGTTCATTCACCTTAGCTACATCGGGTGGGAGGGTGGGGGGGGGGGAGAGAATTACATGACTTACACCTGTTTAACTAGCCACGTTCATTCAGATTAGTAATGATCAAGGACAGAATTATGTCAGTTACATCAGTTCATGAGCCTTGTTTCCTCTTCAGTTATAATCACTGAGTCAAAAGAAAAGAAATGGCGGATGTGACGCCAACTGTGCAACAGTTGGCCGCCATGTTATGAGAGGCAGTAATCATCTGGCGTGTTGAGTGCATCTCTCCCCCACCCCACCTCTCTCTCTCTCTCTCTCTCTCTCTCTCTCTCTCTCTCTCTCTCTCTCTCTCTCTCTCTCCTGCAGCTCCCCGAATCTAATGCTAATGACAAAGACTGACGGGGAGCTGACCAACATAATTTGGATGCCAGTGAAACCCCGTGATCACAGTATCTCAAGGTCCATACGAAATTTCTCATGAAACGGAACAGAAGTGAGCAGAGGGTGAGGATAAACTTGCCCAAACAGTGAACAATCAGGGAGGTTACACGTAACTTACCAAGGGTCAAAGGACAATTCTTCAATCCTCTTCAAGCGGTATCTAATTTTCTTAACATCTGTGTAAGATCCAGTTTTGTTCAGACTTTTAGACCGTCATTTTGAGTCCGATAAAGGCGAGTTTTGAGTCCAGCTCTGTTTCAAATGTTCATAGACCATTTCAAAAATTTCATATCTGAGAAAATCATGGCATATAACCATTACATCAAATCATGGAATAATTTGTTCCGCGATTTGCAGATCCGTTTTTTTAAACAACTCCTTTTGGTCTCCAAACATACTGCAGACATGTTGTACGAACATGAAGCTGAAGGTTAATATGAACGAAATGAAAATTATGATCTTTGGGAAAGTTTTTTTTTTTACTGAAAAAAAGTTCTTTGAAAATGTAAAATTAGAAATGGTAAAGATATATTGCTATTTGGCTTTCATTTTTTTTTTTAACAAAAATTACTCAGTGGATCGGCACAGAGCATTTGGTTGCTAAAGGAGAAAAAGCTGCAGTTCATTTTATAAGCGCATTTGAAAAATAAGGACGTTGATATTATGTCTGTTTTAAGGTCTTTGACGCTGAACTCAAACCGCTTTTATCTCATTCGTCTGAAGTATAGGAGCTGAACCGTTGAGAATGTCTAGAAGAGGATCATTTGATTGTGTGCAAAAGTTCCCTGGATGTCCCTCCTAAGACACCAGAGAAAGGCTATATAGAGACTTTGGAAGATCTCCATCGTATACCAACTCGTATCTGTCTGCAGTAAGATACTGGTTTAAGCTGTATACTGCTTTAAAGTAACGTGGTCACATGCCAGGTTTTATGTCCCAAATTTCAACAGTAATCTCCATAGCAGTGTTAATTTTGACGACAAGAAATGTCTTTATTGTGTAAATGCAGTCGAAGATAGATGTCAGTTAGTAGCACTTCTTTCAGTTCTCCTTCATTTGTCTTTATCCTTTCTTCTTTAGGTGTATACTGAACAAAGAAGCACACAACTTTCAAAATACATATTCCATGCAATTCGAAGAAGACAGCGTTTGACAGTCCGTGTCTATGGTTAGTAATAATACATGAAAATATGAAGATAAGTCGAAAAGCAATGTAAGCTCAGTATTTCAGCCCCATGCAATTGTTGCTTATTGTTGTTTTCTCTGTTTGTCAAGTACGAGGCTTCCATGAAACTGAACATGTACAATATTTATTTGTCTTTTTGTTTACCCGAATTTGATCCCACAACACACACACACACACACACACACACACACACACACACACACACACACACACACACACACACTCACTCACTCACACACACACTCACACACACACACACACACACACACACACACACACACACACACACACACACACACACAACACTCATACACTGACTGACTGACTGAAACCATTTACTGTCAGATTAACATAGTGTTGTACTGACATTTTAAAAAGAAAAACCTTAATGAATTAATGAGGTAACGAAAATAATACAAATAACATCTGAATGACATAAAAATCATAAAGGAAAATTAACAGGGAAACATTTAACATTTCTAAGTAACATAATAAAAATTCAGAAATTGTAACAATAAAGCAAATTACATCTTAACTGTACTGAAAATCAACACTCTCTCTCTCTCTCTCTCTCTCTCTCTCTCTCTCTCTCTCCTCAAACACCATAAAAAAAAAAATTTAAAAAAAGGAAAGACCCCCCCCCCCCCCCAAACACATGCACACAAACACACACCATCAAATCACACACACACACACACACACTCTCTCTCTCTCTCTCTCTCACAGACACACACTCCCACACACACACACACACACACACACACACTCACAAAAACCACGCTTCCCCTTCCCCCTACTCACGTGTATGCGAGCACGTACATATATTCACTCACAGACAAACAAATAAAAACCAAAACTCTCTCTCTCGCACGCGCGCGCGCACACACACACACACACACACACACACACACACACACACACACACACACACACACACACATACATACACACAAACCGCCACCTCCCCTACACACACTCAAAACATATCCACACAAAAAACGTATAGACGTACGCACAACATGCTCTCACATATAAACAAAACGAAGTTCTTCCCCCCCCCCCCCCTCTTTCTCTCTCCTCTCTCTCTCTCTCTCTCTCTCTCTCTCTCTCTCTCTCTCTCTCCTCTCTCTCTCTAG
>CM065739.1:36601669-36614169 GCA_033310375.1 Conus canariensis
CAATACTAGTTAACTTATGTAAATCTGTCTTTGGTGCAGTGAAAAATACTTCTGACCATAACTTACAATCGAACGAACTGTCCCTAAGGCGACATGGATAAGATTAGATCCATAATTTATTAGAGGATTCCATTAGGACTCGCAGTAACGCAATTTTCTTTCTTGCCTTTTCCACGAGATGATTTATATGTTTACACCAAAATATGAAGATATCGAAAAGCAATGTAAGCTCACTCATACACACACACACACACACACACACACACACACACACACACACACACACACAACCTTTTTCCTGTGCTTATGCTCAACACCTGCCCCCCCCCCCCCCCCCCCCGCTCTTTGCCTTCCACCCCTACCCCACCCCCCACCCTCCCTTATTTTAAATTCAAATCATGGCCTATGGCTGATGTTAAAAAACATTTTCCTTCTCTCTCTCCTCTCTCCTCTCCTCTCTCTCTCTCTCTCTCTCTCTCTCTCTCTCTCTCATCTATCTCGTCTGTCTGTCTGTCCGTCTGTCTTTCAATCAATCAATCAAGCTCTCTCTCCCTCTCTTTTTTTCTCTCTCTCTTTCTCTGTGTGAGTCTCTCTGTGTCTGCCTGTGTTTGTCTGTCTATCCATCTCTCTATTGTGTCTGTCTGTCTGTCTTTGTCTCTCTCTCCCTCTCTTTCCGTTTTCTCTCTCTTTGTGTCTTGGTCTATCTCTCTTTCTGTCTCTCTCTTTCTGTCGGTCTCTCTGTCTCTCTCTTTTTCTCTCGAATAGGGTCTCTGTCTCTCTGTCTCCATTTGTGTGCTTGTCATCTCCCTCCTTCCCTCCCTCCCTCTCTCTTTCTCTTTCGCGATCTGTTTGCCATCTGTCTGTCTGCCACCTGCACCCCCCCCCCCCCCCCTTCTCTCTCTGCATTTATTTGTCTGTCTATCTATCTGTCTGTCCGTCCGTCTGTCTGTCTCTCTCTCTCTTTTACTCTATCTCCATCTCTCCCTCTGTCTCTTTGTCTATTTCTCTCTGAACTCTCTCTGTCTCCCTGTCTGTCTGTCTGTCTGTCTGTCTCTCTCTCACTCACTCACTCTCTCTCTCTCTCACGCACACACACACACACACACACACACACACACACACACACAACACACACACACACACACACACACACACACACACACACACACACACAGAAGAGAAATAACATGTTAAAAGCTGTTGGTAAAATTGCATACATGTAAAACACTAAAGAAAAATAAATAAACAAAATACATAAACAATAGGAAATGAGGTTTGTATCTGTCGTTCTGTCCTAGGCTGACGGCACATTACACTTCTCTGTTCATGCCTATCAATTATTGTCCAGCTGATCGCAAAGGGCCATATCAGGGCTGTCACATTGTCAGTACATTTAAAACAAACAAACAAACAAACAAAACAAACAGACCGTTAATGCATTACATGAAGGAGTCTCTCTCTCTCTCTCTCTCTCTCCTCTCTCTCTCTCTCTCTCTCTCTCTGAGCGCGCTGGCTCTAACAGTGTAGGTGAAAAGTCGCCTTGCTGATGATTATATACAAACGACTGTTTGAAAATCTACAAGCATAAAACACAGAAAAACCGATCATATGCTTGCACACGTGCAAACACAAACACACACTAATGTGCGCATGCTCGCATGCACACACACTCACACATATGCATGCACGTGCGCACGCTCCACACACACACACACACACACACACACGCACGCACGCACGCACGCACGCACGCATGCGCGCGCGCGCGCGCGCGCGCGCGCCAACACACACACACACACACACACACACACAGAGATTACACTACACCAAAACATTTTCTCCCATCCCTCTTGTCGCAGACTGTTGAAAAACGATGATGAACCATTTTGCCGGAAACATCTGACCTGTATCAATGTTCAGCTGCCAGATGCACGCTGCTCACCTCTCACAATATGGCCGCCAGGTGCTGCAAGCCACAGTCTACTGATGTCCTGTTAATGACGTCACGGCTGCCCGTCAGTTCAATGGTTAAAACCTGGGCCACAAGTACGTCATTCGATCCGTTCAGTCAGCATTGTTTCCCCTTGAGTTATATATACAGCCTGGGGTAGAACTACCTCACTCACATCTGTTTATTTTGCATGGTTCGTTCACATCTTGGTAGTATCAGTCATCTCATATTTTCCTGAGGCATTACTTTGATGCACCATCGTCTGAAACCGGTTGATGCACACAGAGATTTTTTTACTGTCATTCAGTACGCAGTATACTGATTTCTTTCAAGCATGTTCACCACCACCTCACTCCTGTTTGTTCAACTAAGAAAGACTGCAATAGGAGTATTCATGGTTTCTTTATGTAACTCGGCTACAGCCTCAGGACTGTACACCTCATTTACCTGCGCTCAGAACTCGGCAAAATAGACTCCAGGTTTCACGGGAAGCAAGTCCTTTGGGGGCCCTTGAGATGTTTTGAACAGTGTAAGTAAACGCTGGATGAATCAGTCTCGTGGGGACCGAACAACGGCCTTTCAGCCATGTTTTGTTGTTGCTGTCAGACCTTGTTTCTGTGAAACACGGGCATGAAAAGAGTGGTTATGGGAGAAAAAGGCAGCTCGCCTGAAGGCAGAGTAAAGCCCAACACAGCGAGCTGGGACTTCAGTACGGTTGGATGCGTTTGGGTTTATTTACTTTTTCCTGCAGTGACATTTTTTTGATGCTGTTCTCATGTGTGACACCAGACTTTCGATGGAAGAGTGACAGAGAACGAACGAAGCTTTATTTTTCAACGAGAGAGAGAGAGAGAGAGAAGAGAGAGAGAGAGAGAGAGTTTTGATGGTAAGGTTACCGGCCTCTCCTAACAAGAAAAGGAAATACAGTAAATGCAAATATCCATTTGGTGTATTTAATTGGGATCTATCTATGTATCTGTCTATCTATTTGTCTACCTATCTACAGAGAAAGGCCTTGAGACGGCAACTCGTTAATCTACCAGACTACCCTCATCATTTATTTAAAGATATTTATAGGTCCTCTGTCTGTTTGTCTGTCGGTCGGTCGGTTGGTCTGTTTGTCTGAGTCAACACATACACACGCACACACGAAACACACACACACACACACACACACACACACACACACACACACACACACACACACACACCACGCACGCACACACACACACACACACACACACACACACACACACACACACACACACACACTTCAAATTCACCACTGCTCAAGGCACTTCACTGGCTGCCTGTTATGGTTTCGCTATAAAACAAATTTCCGGCGGCAGCGAATTCGAATCAGCGCAGCGTGTGTGAACTTGAATGGGAGGGGGGGGGGGGGGGGGGGGGGGGGGGGGGGGTGGGGGGGGAAGGAGCAAAATCACTGGATCATATTGCTGATGGGATTTCGCTGGCTACTTGCGACATTTCTTTGCCAACACAACCTGTCGACTGTTTGTTTCTTTGCGGGCTCTGTTCCACAATACGTTACGTGCCCACTATTCTATGTGCTCACCAGTCCAGGCGCTCTTGGAACTCCCAGTCAAAAGCCCCAAACCATTCCATGAATCTTCTTGGAGCTTCACCGCCATAACTGTTTGAAACTGACTGCCTCCCAGTCCACGTAAAATCCACCCCACCTTGTCTGCTGTCACAGCTCCACTCAAAACCTTTAGTTTTTAACCGAGCGTTTAAAAAAAAAAAAAAAAAAAGCTTGCTGTTTCTCTCACATGCCTTTGCAGAATTCCCGCACGAGAGGTCAGTATAGTTTCTTTGGATGAAAAAAAAAGTGGTGTGTAAATGCGCAGTGAGTGGTTTAGTACTAGAATTGCACTGTGCGCACGGTGTAGCCGCCCATGAGGTTATGTTCTCTTTGCGTCAGTTGATTAGTTTGACTCTCAGCAAGCCGTTTTAAGGAAATTTAGAGAAAAAAAAGGCAAAGAAAGCATTGTATTCTGGTGAGGATCCACACGGCGGATCTGCATCAAAAGTCAGATCCAGGATCCGTTCAGGTTTGGCGACGATCTGCACTCGCCAAAGTGTCCTGCAGGTCGTTGTTGTTCTCTTCGGATCTCACATGGTGGCCCCCTGGCTAAGGCTTGCCCAGATCGTGCTTTCACGACGGGTCAGAATCTGCGGTACACTGGAATCTCGCTCTTGGAAAAATCAGCCAAACAATATAACCAGAACGATGAAGTTAAGCAAATGTTGTTTCAATGCGGCGAGCTTATCTGTGAAGCAGAGAATTGGCCAACGCGTCAAGAATAACAACGCATCGCTGTGCACTTTGTTTTAATTCATCATGTTACCAGGTCATGTCAGTGGAGCCACTGCTCAGCATAGCCAATACCCCTCCTCTCGCATTGAATCAGTGGGCTGGGATTGTTAACAGAACGACACAGAGGTGGACTGGGCGGGATGAGGGGGGTGGGGGTGGGGGTGGGCGGGATGAGGGGGGGGGGGTCCGGGGGACGGGGGGGGGGGGGGGGGGGGAGGGGCAGTCAAATAATGTACAACATAAAAGGGTTAGCATATAAACCTGAAAGAACAACCGTCTGACTATTCGTCTGCTGTGGAATGTTGATTCACATAAACCCTCTTCTTCCCTTCCCTCTCCCCTTCCCCTCGCTGTCCTCTAACACATACCCACTCGAATACGTCATCATTAAGGTCGCGTTATCATGACCGACAACACCCACCCTCCTCATCCCCACCCCCACCCAGTCTGTAGTTTTTATTGTCCGTATCACGACACCCGATATTCCCAAACCGTGTTACTCCTCTTTATATTAGGGGTGTAGGGGATTGCGGGTGTAGGGAGGAAACGGGGAAGGGGGGGGGGGGGGTACAGAGTAATACTGCAGTACCATTTCGTGGCAGCTCTGCGTGCAACAGAATCTGACCTTTCCTTCCCCTCCCGCCTTTTGGGGCACACTGATCCCCCCCCCCCCCCCCCCCCCCCCACACACACAACACACACACACTCCCCCCAGGCCCCGTGCGCTCTTCCATAAGCACGAAGTATAACGTAACC
This sequence comes from Conus canariensis, assembly GCA_033310375.1. Taxonomy (NCBI): domain Eukaryota; kingdom Metazoa; phylum Mollusca; class Gastropoda; order Neogastropoda; family Conidae; genus Conus; species Conus canariensis. The sequence goes on from CM065739.1 coordinate 36,606,715, forward strand.
CGAAGCCTTGGTCTGTCATGTCCTTGCCTGAAAACACGCACAAACCAGTTGCCGTTGTCACCGTTCTGGCAGGATGAGATAGCAATGACCGGAGAGTCAGGCTGATTCTTGTTGCTGTTGTGCTGGCATGGAATGATATCCAGAATGGCAGTATCTGTAGACATGGGCTGATTCTAGTTGCAGTCGTTTCAATAGGGGGTGATATCCAGGATAGGGGTATCAGTATCCAGGGACTGATTCATGGTTGGGGTCTTGCTGATAGAATGATATCCAGGATAGCAGTATCAGCATGCAGAGATTGATTGGAGTTGCGATCAGAGCTGGCAGGGTGATTATGCAGGATTCAATGTGCACATGGTTGGTTCACACACCAGTCATTCCGATAGGGTGATATCCAGCCTAGGATAAGAGTCTCCATGTGCATGGACTAATTCAAGTTGCAGTCGTTTTGATCGGATAATACCCAGGATATGAGTTTCAGTATGCATAGACTAACTCAAGTTGCAGTCGTTCTAATAAGACTATATCCAGATTAAGAGTTTCAGTATGCATAGACTAATTCGAGTTGCAGTCGTTCTAATAAGACTATATCCAGATTAAGAGTTTCAGTATGCATTGACTAATTCGAGTTGCAGTCGTTCTAATAAGACTATATCCAGATTAAGAGTTTCAGTATGCATTGACTAATTCGAGTTGCAGTCGTTCTAATAAGACTATATCCAGATTAAGAGTTTCAGTATGCATAGACTAATTCAAGTTGCAGTTGTTCTAATAAGACTACATCCAGATTAAGAGTTTCAGTATGGATAGACTAATTCGAGTTGCAGTCGTTCTAATAAGACTACATCCAGATTAAGAGTTTCAGTATGCATTGACTAATTCGAGTTGCAGTCGTTCTGATCGGACAATACCCAGGATAAGAGTCTCCGTATGCGCGGGCTGACCCAGGTGACTGTCGTTCTGGTTTGGTGATAACCATGCCTAGAGGACCAGCAGGTCTGGTTGACTCAATCTGAAGTCAGGCTATAATCAATGAAGTGGTGATAACCATGCCTAGAGGACCAGCAGGTCTGGTTGACTCAATCTGAAGTCAGGCTATAATCAATGAAGTGGTGATAACCATGCCTAGAGGACCAGCAGGTCTGGTTGACTCAATCTGAAGTCAGGCTATAATCAATGACGTGGTGATGACCATGCCTAGAGGACCAACAGGTCTGGTTGACTCAATCTGAAGTCAGGCTATAATCAATGACGTGGTGATGACCATGCCTAGAGGACCAACGAGTCTGGTTGACTCAATCTGAAGTCAGGCTATAATCAATGACGTGGTGATAACCATGCCTAGAGGACCAACGAGTCTGGTTGACTCAATCTGAAGTCAGGCTATATCAGTGACGTATCTTCTGCACTTGACTGCATTACAGGACACGCGACCCGGAACTGGATACCGCCACCAAGACCGAGGTCAAAATGGATTGACACACAACGTGTCACGCCGACACAGGTCGAGGTCAAAGGTCACGTGACCCAGAATGGATTTGGTCGACCCCACACCCAGGTGAGAAGATAAGTGATCTAGAATGGGGCTATTGCAGACCCAGATCAAGGTGAAGAGTCTGGGTCATTCTGACCCAGAGTGCCGTTAAATGTTAAATGACTGAACGCATTACCGTTAGACCCGTAACTGGTTTACATGAATCTTTTTCATTATTGTTATGAGTACATATATAAGCGCCTGTCTTCGGCTAGAAACCAAGCTCTAAGCGCTTTATAATCCACGCTCTCGTTCACACAGGGGGCTGCTTATCTTGGTAGAGCCGACTAAAGAGCTAGCTGTCAGTGAGCCGCCACTTTATGTCGCTTCCCATGTCATTCAGTCGATAATCAGTTACTCATTTTCTCGTTCAATTCTTTCGGTGCCTGCAGTGTGTATACGTGTCATCCATACCAACGACCAAAACTGGCCTTCACTTCCGAAAACTGGTGATGGGATTTTACGTGTGTGCAAGATATTATGCGTGCGTTCACACACGGAACCTTGATTTTTAGAGTCTCATTCCAAGGACTGTATAGGAAACGGAGTCAGAACGAATGTTAACGCCGAGGGGACAACCGCCCTCTACAGAAACGACCAGGTGGTGATTCGAACCCGCAACCCCAGGATCGCCAGGATCACGAGTCCGGCGCGCTACCAACTGCGCTATTCCGGCCCCATTCCTTTAAAACTCGATCTGGGTCGCAAAATGATATTATGAGTTGACTGGCCTTTCACAAGAGTTTGGCTCACAACAACATCGTGGGGCCCATAACCTTTAACGTCATTTTGTGTCGTTAGGGCCCTTTCTGGTTCACCTGACCTTTAACATTGATCTACGTCAGCAATCTACGGTCATGTGATCTGTAACTGAACTGGAACACAGGGAAATGTAGGCGTTGGTAGACATATACCCGGGGGGGGGGGTACCTCATATTTAGAGTAGCAAACACGAGTCATAAACAACTATGTCGTCATGTCAACAAACAACTGAATAAAAATAACTACGAGTAAAAATAACTTTGTCCTGTTCTGAATATTCGTTTTCCACAAACAAAGTCACACACACACACACACACACAAACACACACACACATACACGCTCAACACACACACAACACCACACACACACACACACACACACACACACACACACACACACGTTTGCTTCGCTGATGTTGTATCTATTTTCGTACTTCAATTTCAGTTTCAGTTTTATCAGGGAGGTGTCACTGCGTGCGGACTAGTCCATATGCGCTACGCCAAATCTACCAAGTTTCAAGACCACGCAGAGCACGATTTAAAGCTGGCGGATAAGTGAATCAGTGATTCAGCTGGGAGAATTCAAGAAGAGAGTCTCATGGCTACGACTTAGCAGATGTCTGACCAGGGGACTGGCCCAACGCACTGGCCAGACCATGGGTGCCAGCTTAGAACAGGTTTCCCGTTAGCACTGGGGTAAGACATCCGTCTGAAAAGGCATGCCTTGAGACGCCCACCCATCCGCAAGTTGCGGGTCCGAATCCCGGCAGCTCCAGAAAAAAAAAAGAAAAAAAATTGGCAATAGAAGGGCATCTGGGAGTCATGACTTACATACAGGCCGGCCCCATTAGAGTGTAAGGAGTTCAGGGCTGAAACACTTGTCTGAAGAACTTCTCCTGTCAAGTTCTCCCCAGATTTTCTTCCTACCAACGCCCTATCCACTTACCTCTAGATCTATGATCTCCAGTACCTGTTGAAGTTAAAACTCGTGCTACCACAAAGAGGTCAGCTGACTCGCACCTGAATTGCAACCAAATGATCCAAAATGCCATTCTGCAACCGAGACTGAAACTGAAGGTGGAATGACCATTAACGCGTCAGCTAATGCACATGCAAGTAATAAAAAAAAAAAAAGAAAAAAAAAAGAAGAAAATCTTGTGACCCGGAACGGTATTGCAACCCAGACCAAGACTGAAAAGCATGCGAGTCACAATGCGTCACGCGGACCAAGACTGGGGTTCAAAGTCGGATCCTCCAGAACGGGTCGTCGTTATCGACATCGGAGTTGAAAGTCGGGTGACCCAGAATGTGTCATAGGGACACAAACTAATGCTAAAGAACGCAAAATGGTTCGTGGCGGACCGTACCCAGCTTAAGGTCAAGCGATCCAGAATGGTTGCGACAGCCCTGATAAGTCCCTTTGCGGTCAGCTGGGCTGTAAGTAACATTACCTTACCTTACTCGATCCAGAATGGTTTAGCGACCCAGAGTGGGTCACTATGACCCATACGTAGACTGCTGTCTCCTCCCCCCCCCCCCCCCCCTCCCCCATGCGAAGCCGTCACCTTTGGAGTCCACCTTCCGCCCCCCTCCCCCACATACACACGTTTGAAGAGCTTCACGGGTTGATGCAGGAATGCAAACACACACACACACACACACACACACACACACACACACACACACACTCTCTCTCTCTCTCTCTCTCTCTCTCTCTCTGCAAATTGAGAGAGAGATAAATATAACGTTCACCCGCTTCATGACAAATGACGTATGTTTTCATTGAAAATTTGATCACTCGGGGTAGGCAGTTGTTAAGTTCAAATCTCATAGAGCGATGTACACAATGAATGTAAAGCACGAAACTTGTTCAACTGCACGTCATTTCCGGACACACACCCAAAAAAAAAGAAAAAAAAAAAGAAAAACAACCCATCAAAACAGATTCCTTGTTCGTCATCGAGCAACAATGACAACTATGCCATCCACTTCAGCCAACAGCATGTGAAAGCGTCAGGGAGAGGGGGCATTCCAAGCAGGCCTGAGTCTGAGGGGCTGAGTCACATGTTCAAAGACATGTATCCGCGTCAGTATTTTGGAGTCTGCTTGGTGGTGGTGGTACCGTCGCCTCACCGTTCCCAAGCGTTTGGATGGTTCTCCGATGTTCTCTTCCGAGGATCCGTGTTTCTGGTCAGTGGACATTAAGCGGTCTCCTATCTAACGGAAAGACGCGTTTATCATCATCATCATCATCAGCAGCAGCAGCAGCAGCAGCAGCAACAGCATCATCATCATCATCATTACTACTACTACTACTACTGCTACCACAACTACCACCACCACCACCACCACTATCATCATTACTACTATTACTACTACTACTGCTACTACTACCACCACCACCACCACCACAATCATCATCATCATCACCATCATCATCACCACCATCATCACTTTAAAGATTTTCTCACGGAATAGGGCGGCGGAACACAGCCAACAACACTGGCTGGATCTAAGCAAATTCTAATTACAAAAATATGACCTATCAGATTGACACCTCTAATAACAGCGGTGTCCAAAACATCAGCATGTGTAAGTGAAGTGATCGCTTAACGAATGCAGTGAACTAGGGCCTAGTCTAGGCAAAATATTAACGGCGTTCTACATCGACTGGATCTATAGACGCTATGACGCCTAGACCATCGGCCATTGACTCGACGTATGACATTTTGTGTAAAGGTAATATTCGATGAGTAGAATGCCCATTATTATGTTTGATACTATTCAGTTCAAACAAAACAAAAATAGACATAAAACCACCCCAAACCAAAGATGGTTCAACATAAAATTACAAAAAGTAAATGAAAAAGATTCTATATAAACTTGGCTTATAGGGCTTTACCTTACTTACATATTGATTAGGAACCACAGTGAGAAAATGAAACACAACAGGGGTGCCCGCGCCCTCGAATCGATTAGTCAACGTACACAGTGTTGATAGGTCTACCCTGGGAACGAACATTTGGAATGCGTCTGGCCCACTGTCACTGCCTTGTGTGGTTGTGGGCCTATATATACCATCCCACCGCCATTATTGATTCACTGTGACTGACTGCATTTGCTAGGGTTTTGTGTGTGTGTGTGTGTGTGTGTGTTCCTATCAAATTATTTGGTTTGTAAATCTCGCTCATCATTTTCGCAGCCTGTGAGTACGGTCGACAGTTGAACGCCACCATAGATAGGTTTGGGCTAAAGTAAGGCAAAGACGGGGTGACGTTGCGACCAATCAGAGAACACAACGTGTGTCCCCTCGCATCGCGTCGCTAGGCCTAGCGCGCGTGGCAAAACAGCGCCTGTAACACAACAAGCGAGTTATAATTAGCACAGACCTACTTCACCGGCAAAGAGCACATGACTAGTCTAACGTTTTGATCAAGACCCGTCTCCATAAATCGAACAACAATGGGGAGAGCGACTACACGGTTCTGGCTCATGGTGACAAGGAAACCCAGCCATTATCGACTTTCTTTCTTCCTGTATTATTGAACAGAGCAGTGCGAACAGTGCCACAGAACGGTAGGCCTACAAATTAACACGTGACATTGACGAATTGTCGTCTGCTCGTTTGTGCTCGTCTGCCAGTACAAATCATACATGGTGGCTGTATCGTAGCCACGGCGTTTCAAGGCTTGTGTGGCCGTCACACGCACTCGATGGCAGTAGGCTTCTCCAGTCGACAAGCTTCGTCGTGAACGGTGCAGCAAGCAAGGACGCGCCAGGTTGTTGAAGTGTCAGCCGATGTGTTGTGGTAGGTAGGCCTGGGAACATTTTTGTCTTGGCAAGTTTGTGGTACATGCCAGCACAGCGCCGGACGTTGCTGACTCCATGTGCGATAGTTGTGATGACCCAGCTGCGGTTTGCGCGAGGTCACCGCTGTGATTGTAGGCCTACTTTGCTGTCGGTTGACAAGGTTGTTGCACTTGGTTGAGCCGGAGCTCTTGCATGGTTCGATCGTCCAGATTCCGACAGGTAAGTCTCGCACAGCTGTCCCGATTGCTTATAACAGGCAGAATAGTGGTCAGATTAATCCGAAAAACGATTCGAAGCAACCACAACGGCGAGAAGCAGCAATAAAGCGGTAGGCCTAGGCCTTGTAAACAGGAGAGCCGAGCGATAGGCTAGGGGCGAGGGAAGGGGGTGGGAGACGGAAGAGAGAGAGAGAGAGAGAGAGAGGGGAGTTTTCAGTTCCAACTTGTGTAGGACTGCATTTCGAGGAATGGGCCACGGCCGATCTGTTTGCAGTACAGCCTTGTGACGTGTAATACGTGATGCAAGAGAGATGGTAAATTTGTTTCAACAATAATCAATGCATTGGATAAACATGACACGTGACTATTGGTAAAGGAGAAATGGTGCCATGCACGTGACGCCCGCGTACGCGTGCACATTTACGTGCTCGTGCGAGATCGGGCGCGCGCGCACACACATTCCCACGCACCCCCCACCTCCACCCCGTACCCACACGCCTGCTAACCGGCTCACACAAACACGCACGCGCACTCACATACACACGTACATGCGCATACGCACGCTCGCACGCCACCTACGCATCCAGGCTCACAGACACAATTAAACGCGCGCGCGCATACACATACACACACACACATACACCACCACACACCACAACACAACACAACACAACATACACACCCACCCACACACACACACACACACACACACACACACGCACGCACACACACACACACACACACACACACACACACACACACACACACACACACATATACCGGCTCTGACACTATCTCACACACACACACACACACACACCGCGCACACACACATACACACGCGCGCGCCTGCGCAAGGACACACGCACGTATACATACTCGCACGCATGTGCACACACTTGAACACATGTACTGCACACGCACGCACACAAGCACATACACAGACGCGCACGAACACGCACACAAACGCGCGCGCGCGCACGCACTCACACACACACACACACACACACACACACACACACACACACACACACACACACTTGCAAGGAAACAGGACATACAGATAGGGATGCTATGTCCAGAATAAAGAATCCACGAATACAGTGACCTGTGGTAATTTGAGAAACAGAG
>CM065739.1:36626669-36636669 GCA_033310375.1 Conus canariensis
TGGACAGGAAACAATACGAACCAGTTTGCATTGAAAGACAGGCGGTGAGCGACCTGTTATTAACTTGCGCCCTATCGTTGACGTTCCCAAGTAGGGGTTGAAGTTGGAGAAGCTGGGGTCAAGGTACAGCTGCTGTGGACAAAGGTAAGTCAAGTCGTATTGCTTACACTACAGCGCTGCTGATGGCAGGAACCATAGTGCGGAACCCTTCGAGTTGCGGTTGGTCGCCAGTTATTGAGCTGGAAGAGTCGCTGCTCGCTGGTGAATGTCATTACGATCGGTGTTGTTGACAGAAATGTGTATCATAACTATCTGTGTTGTTGACAGAGGTGTGTGCCATAACCATCGGTGTTATTGACAGAGGTGTGTGCCATAACCCTTGGTGTTGTTGACAGAAATGTTTATCATAACTATTTGTGTTGTTGACAGAGGTGTGTGCCATAACCATCGGTGTTATTGACAGAGATGTGTGCCATAACCCTTGGTGTTGTTGACAGAGGTGTGTGTGCCATAACCCTTGGTGTTGTTGACAGAGGTGTGTGCCATAACCATCGGTGTTGTTGACAGAGATGTGTCGTAACCCTTGGTGTTGTTGACAGAGGTGTGTGCCATAACCTTTGGTGTTGTTGACAGAAGTGTGTGCCATAACCCTTGTGTTTGCAGCCAAGACGACCGTGGTAAGGCTGTCAGATCTGCAATCGATTTAATTGCCCTGAATCATGTGAATAGTTTACCGCCTTTAACAAAGTATATTTTGTACACAGAGGTGTGTGCCATAACCCTTGGTGTTGTTGACAGAGGTGTGTGCCATAACCATCGGTGTTATTGACAGAGGTGTGTGCCATAACCCCTGGTGTTGTTGACAGAAGTGTGTGTCATCATAACCCTTGATGTTGTTCACAGAGCTGTGTGTCATAACCCATAGTGTTGTTGACCGAAGTTGTGTCATAACCCTTGGTATTGTTGACCGGACCGAAGTGTGTGCCATAACCATTGGTGTTGTTGACAGAGGTGTGTGTCATAATCATCGGTGTTGTTGACAGAGGTGTATGTCATAAACATTGGTGTTGACAGAAGTGTATGCCAAAACCCTTGGTGTTGTTGACAGAAGTGTATGCCATAACCATCGGTGTTGTTGACAGGTGTGTGTGCCATAACCCTTGGTGTTATTGACAGAGGTGTGTTCCATAACTCTTGATGTTGTTGACAGGGGTGTGTGCCATAACCCTCGATGTTGTTGACAGGTGTGTGCCATAGCCCTTGGTGTTGTTGACTGAGATGTGTGCCATAACCATTGGTGTTGTTAACAAAGGTGTGTGTCATAACCCTTGGGGTTGTTGACAGAGGTTGTGCTATAACCATTGGTGTTGTTGACGGAGGTGTGTGTCATAACTGTCGCTTTTGTTCACCGAGGTGTGTGTCCTAATCCTTGGTGTTGTTGACAGAGGTGTGTGTCATAACTGTTCGTGTTGTTGAAGAGGTGTGTGTCATAACCATCGACGTTGTTGACAGACGCGTTGCTCGAAGCCACAGACTTAAAAGTATCTGCAGTCATTATTTTGTGAGACAGTATATCAGTACAACGATTTGTTGATTGCAGCCGCCTCATTCATATGAGTGTTTTCCCCTGTAAGAGTTCAGCAGTGCAAGCTGGAAAGTGTTCCACCAAACTGTCTGCAAGGCCGCCAGATAGTCATCTTTCAGGTCACCTATAGATTCTCATGTTCTTCAAGGTTTCAGAGCCTTTGACAGACTCAAACAGCGGCAAGCCACAACGCTCTGATCGTACAGTCCAGACTAAAGGTTTGTATAGACCAGTCGAGTTTCGCAGTCACGTGATCGAACGAAAGCGTAAGCGCGCAGGACTTTTAAGTCTTGTTGTTCTGTACTTGTTCTTTCGCTTACCTCAGCATTTTGTTATCTCAAAGGTTCACAGAAAAGCAACAAGCAGACCGATCGGTCACGTCGCTTGTGTGTGTGTGTGTGTGTGTGTGTGTAAAATGTCGACCTCATTTTCCACTTCGGCGGTTCAGCTCATGTGCTATAAATCTAGTTGATAGTGGATCCTGTTTTCTTTCTTTTCTGTTTTTTTTTTTAATTGAGAACGTATCGGTCTTGGCTTCAACTGCATTTGAAGGAGAGCGCTTGAGCTTTAAGATCCGTGCCATCGTAACTCGCCAGGCTTACTCCTGATGTCCAAAACCTGCTGGAACCAGAAACCGAACACAGGAACAGTATGTAGGAATTTGAAAATCAAACGAACAAAAAACGATCAAATCGTAGAAACCTCGGAAAGTAAGGCCATTGTGGGAGAAGGGGGAAAGGAGGGGGGGAGGGGGGGGGGGGCGGTGGAAAGGCGAATGGGGACGGAGGAAGAAGGGTGCACAGGGTAGGCTGTGGGTACATCAGCTTGGATGGGTGAAGATGAGTTGGCTTGCTCGTGCATGTTTCGTTTCCGATTAATCGCGTCCTAAAACCGTGCACGACCTGATCGTGAAGGTCAAAGAGAGGCCGGTCACTCAGGCAGTCTGGTTTACATCGGCGGTGAGATGTGCAAGGTTTCGCCCTTGAGGATGCGTTTTGTCCATGAGAGAGAGAGAGAGAGAGAGAGAGAGAGAGAGAGAGAGAGAGAGAGAGGAGCAGTGTTTGAGTACCCACTACCCCCTGTTTCAGAATGAGAGACTGGATCACCATGAATAGGACTAAAATCCTGCAACTATGACCAGTGGAGTTCAGGCTCGACCGTGCGCGCGAGTTGTGTCAACCAGTGCTCGCGCTGCCTAGGTTTTCTCGGCGGCTCTGTCACAGTCGTCTTTGGTGTACAGTCGTTTCTCTCAGCTTCTCGAAGCGTCTTTCAGCTGTGAAGACCTCGACGGATCTTTGCCTGCGTTAGATCTGCATTTTTGCTTGAATTAGATCTGGCTGTACAGTTAAAAACAACGAACATAGGGCATTGCCCCATCCTTGGAACTTTACGTCTGATCGGGCGGACGGAGGGGGTAGACGGTGGATGAATGGGTTGTCAGTTGCAGAAGTTCGGTCTGCATGGACGATTTGTCCGCTGTGTGGGGTTAAACTGTGATGTAGCCCCTGCCCTGGTGCAGAAATTGGAAAATTAAACGGAAAGGGGGAGAACTCTCGTTGGAGCTGTGCCAAGCTTGAAGCCTCAACTCGGGGAGGGATCGAATCGGAGATTCTATGTGAATTGAGTAGTGTGTGTGTGTGTGTGTGTGTGTGTGTGTGTGTGTGTGTGTGTGTGTGTGTGCTTCAGCAAATCTGCGTCTCTCTCATGCAGTTTTTCTTCTGTCTTTCTTTCTTTTATTTTATAACTATTCTCGCTCGAACGGAAGACACAGTCGCCCAGCTTTACAATACGTACACTGACAATACTTAGATTGATATTCGTCTTTTGAACATACGTTCCCTGGCTCACTTTCCTTCCCCCCCCCCTTCCCTTCCCCCCACCCCCTCTCGACTTCACCCTCTCTCCCGCGCTCCCACATGCAACCAGCCTCGCTCGTTTACCACACTAATAAATAATTCTTATCTACCTCCGCAGACACAGCTCAAGGGTCTGTTCTGCTTGGCTGCTCACACAGCTGAGTCATGGTTGGCAGCTTAGAGATCAGCGTTCGGTCAACGTGGCATGTACCACGCAGCAGATTTCCTTTATCCCAGTCGTTTTGCGTACTCATAACGTAAGGTAGCTAGCTGCCTGTCCTCAATAGGAGAGCGTGTTTGGAAGCCGAGGCGAGTACAGATAATAGCTTTTTATCGTGTTTGCAGGCTTTTTCTAGTATAGACGTAAATTTGTTGGGGGAAAAAAAAAAAAAAAAAAAGCAACAAAACTTAAGATACTGTTGTTAAGAAACAGATGCTAAGTGTTTTTTTGTGTAGAGAAAAGAAACAAATTTACGTTAGAATGAAGAAGAAAATCAATACACACAGAGTATATGATAGTACACCAGTAAATAGTGTTGTTGTTTTTTTCATGTCCAACACGCCCGATATAATATATTTGTAGCCGATGATCGACATTACAATGATCACGATGCTAGTTTGAATTATTCGATTGTTGTATAGAGGTTGTTGTTTGGTAAGCGAAAACCATGACTGCACTTGGTGTTAGGTAGCATACTTTTGTCCGGACCAGAAAAAAAACATTACACGTTAACTTCAAAGTCAGTAAATGTTTTATCGTTTAGATTTGATTTTTTTTTTTTAAACAAGACGCCGTCATATGCAGCTAAGTGCTTGGTTTTGACAATTAAGAAGCCGCCCCGCTCCCTTTTTTCTGTTTAAAGAAATAATATGAAATTGTAAAAAAAAAAAAAAAGTCTAGATCTAACACTCGCGTATTTTTGTTTTAATTAAGCTGATGCGACAGTTCCTTATTTGGGAATGGTATTTTGGACGAGATTTTTTCGTTGTTTTTTTTCTTCAAAATTTTTACTATGTTCAGGCAAATAGTACTTGCACTGCTCAGGCAGTTTCTTTTATGCTCTATCTCTCTCTGTGTCTCTGTTCGAAATACCCCTATGATTCCCAGGATTTTTTTTGTCCCCTTTCTTGTATAGTGGTATGATAACTGAGCGAGTCCGTTCTGTGGGGAAATAACTGTTGCTGAATATTTTATTGAACAGTCTTGTTAAAAATGGTGATATTTTAACTTCCGTTGCTTTGAAAATTCATCTAAGCCTGGTGTCTTTCCAGATTTTAAACCTCTGATAGCAAACTTGATCTCAGTGACTGCAATTTCTTCATCAAGCTCTTGTACATGTATATCTTCCTCAATATTTTCTTGCACTGCTTCTGGGATTGTTTGGTCATTTGCAGATTGTTGTCTTAGGATATTTTCAAAGTGTTCTTTCCATAGTTCAAAAGGAATGGGAGGCAATTTACAATTTTTCTTACTAGAATCACGAACGATGTTCAGGAATCTATTACTATCGTTTTTGCTTTGAATGAAGGAGTCATAGACATTTTGTCTATATGCTTTCTTTTTTTCTCTCTTAATTTCCTTTGATAGAGAGATCTTTTATTATTATAATCCGTTTTCCTCTGTTTGTACACTTTTGGGTCTTTATTTTTTATTATGACGTTGAATTGTAGGGATCTTTCATTATTAAGTATCGCAAGCAAAATATTTACATCGATCTTGAAGAGGAGATGATATAAATGGGCTGAGACAAGGAAAAGTTTGTGAAGAGCAGGCAGGTTTTCGTAAAGGCTGTTCCACTGTTGATCATGTATACACATTGATGTCCATGATAAGTAACTGTTTAAATGGTAAACGAAAAGCAAATTTTATGTTGCTTTCATAGATTAACAGAAGGCCTTCGATACCGTTGACAGAGATAAGCTCTGGACAGTTTTACAAAAAATAAATACCTCTACAAAGATGCTTAACATGTTAAAAGGAATGTACAGCTCTGAACAGGCTTGTGTGAGGAGTGGGGCAGAGTTGTCTGACTTCTTTGATTGCCCAGCCGGAGTGAAGCAGTGTTGTTTATTATCTCTCCTGATTTTTTCCTTGCTTATAAATGATGTTGCTGATGCTGTCACTAGAAATGGGAAGCATGGGTACCAATTTATACCAGGTTTACGTGAAATTTTCTTATTGTTATTCGCAGATGACATAGCTTTAATTTCCTCTACTCCCTCTGGACTTCAAAATCAGATCAGAAACTTGCAGCAGGCATCTGATTTTCTTGGGTTGACAGTAAATTTGCAAAAAACAAAGATAATGGTTTTCAGAAAAGGTGGGTATCTAAGTAAACATGAAAAATGGTACTACAAGGGCAGAAATAGAAGTCGTAAATAACTATAAATATCTAGAATTTACCTTAACGACAAAATTGTCAATAGACATTTCACTTACAGAGTTTGCAGGGAGATCGTTCGTTCTTTAATTTAACGTCTATCCACCTAACAGTGATCTTAGACAGTATGTAAGTGTTATGTGTGTGTGCATGTGATGTTTTTGAGTGTATGCATGCGAACGGTTGGTGTTGATTTTGGGCGTATGTAGGTATGTATAATACAATTAGGCCTAGATTAAAAAAAACAACAACAAAAAAACAAACAAAAAAAACATAACTGAATCCAAAACTGATAAAAGAAACACTAAATAAGCAACTAACACCAAGATGGGGAAAATAACATAGACGTTAAAGTAAATGTCCAATTGGGCTCTTAATCAGTCCTTGAACAACTTCAAAAATGTTTGATTCGTTAGAGATGACGTCTTCAAAGACTGACATCGACGGTTCAGTGTTCAACAACCAAGCAGGTAAATAGGGTTTCATTCTATCGCACAAAAAAAGTAGATGGAACGGAGTGATTTGCTGGCCACAAATACAAGTCACATGTTTACAGAATTTGGTTTTAAAGGCATCAAGCCTCAGTCTAAAAATCAAACTTTTTAAAATCCTCTCTTGGTAGAGATTCTTGATACCTGTTTTATTGTCTGATATCTTGTTAAATAATATCCCCTTTTTGTTTTTGGTGCCTTTTCCCTCATTTAAAATAGAGTTCCAGGCTGCGTCTTTTAAAAGACTATAACTCTCATGTAAGGATAAAGGAATGTATATCTTTGTTAAATCAGTTTCAATGATAGCAGCCTTTTTGGCTAATGTGTTTACCCTTTCATTAGCAGATAATCCACAGTGAGATGGAACCCAACAAAAATCGACATAAGAACCACGTAATGCAAAAAATGAATTAAGTGGTACACTTCTGATATAAGTTCTGCTCTCACACTTGTATTCGAAAATTTTAGAGCTTGTAGGACTGATTTTGAATCAACACAAAGTAGTATTTGAAATACAGGAAATCGAAAATCAAGAAGAAAGTTTAATGCCATAATAATGGCAACACGTTCCGCAGTAAATATGGAAATATTCTTACCAAGGTGGTAACCTTTCTCTATTTTTAAGGATGGAATTATGAATGCTGAACCAGACAAATGATTGTCTAGTACGGAACCATCTGTATAGATTTTAAGGTGATTTATATAAGTTTCATTTATATGTGACTTAACATACGTTGGCAGCAAGGGTCCATCACTTCTTCTTAAACTTGTATAGTCTATGTCATAATTTGCTCTACTAAGTTCCCATTCCGGGATAGTGCTAAAAGACACCCGAGGAGCTACGTTTTGAGGTGCAGTGCCTGCTTTTGTAAATAAGTCAGATGTGTATGAGGCTATCGATTTTAGAGAATCAATTTTTTGTGCCCGTTTAGGAAATTTTATTTCTGATTTTAATTCAGTTTCACTGGTATTAAGATTTTGTAGTGTATGACTTCTTAAAATATATTTTGCAGATGCAAGTTTCATATTTTCTTCAAAAGGCAATGTTCCGATCTCCATATAAGTTCTTAAAGTTGATGTGTGAACCGGGACACCAAGAGCTATCTTGTAAGCTTTACTATCGATACTCTGCATCTTTTTAATTAAATATTTTGGGGCTGAAAAAAAAAGTCTCCTGGGCATAGGATAGTTTTGATCGTACAAGCGCAGTAGCTAAATGTGTTAATACTTTACTGTCTTTACCCCAGGATTGTTGACTCACCATTTTCAAGAAATTTAAAGTTTTCTTAGCTTTTGTTAGAATAGTTTGTATGTGATTATTCCAGCTCAGTTTAGAAGTTAAATTGACTCCTAAAAATTTTACAACTTGTTTATATTCAAGGCACAATCCATCTATATGAAATGAAGGCAGAGGATTAGGATCATAACCAGTATTGAACAGAACCATATGCGATTTTTCAGCTGAAAGGGCCAATTCATTTTCAGTCATGTACTTGCTAATTTTATCTAGTTCATTTTGATATATCTTTTTAATATAGTTGATTGATCTAACTGGTGTGTGACGTTTTAAAGTAACTTTCATCCATATGCAGATATCATCCGCATATTGTACTAGTTCAACAGTTTTTGATAATGATTTAGGAAGATCATGGATCAAAATATTAAACAGGATAGGAGCTATCACAGCTCCTTGCGGGATTCCCATCTGGATATGTCTTTCATTAGAGTATGCATTTCCTACCTTCGTCAGTATTGTTCTATCACTTAAAAAGGTTTTTAAGTAATTGTACATACATCCTGAGAGACCAATTAACTTCAGTTAGTTCAGAAGTTTTGAATGCCAGACTTGGTCATATGCCTTTCTAATGTCAAAAAACGTGGCAAGCACATTTTTTATGCGTGCAAACTGATGTTTAACCTGTGTTGTAATTTTTACAAGATGGTCAACTGTGGATCTACCCTTTCTAAAGCCCGCCTGTTGTATTGGTATTATACTGTTTTTTTCACAATGATGTTCAAGTCTTTTTAGAATAATTCTTTCCATAAGTTTTCCCACATGCGAAGTGAGAGCAATTGGCCTGTAGTTATTTTTGTCTGATTTTGCCTTGCCCTCTTTAGGGATAGGGGTTACAATTGATTTTTCCACAAAGATGGTTGAAGCCCTTCAGACCAACATTTCTGAAATAATAAGTTCAGAAACATTGTGAAATTAACTGGTAAATGCTTTATCATTTCATTGGAAATCGCATCTGGTCCCACTGACTTTCTTTTCGAACCAATAGAGAGAATTGCATCCTTTACTTCTTGAAATGTAAGGGGAGCGTTTGTATAGTGACTATTATTGGGACTTTTTTTCATGCGTTTCCTTATCCTCCATTTTCTCTCTGTATATCTTTTGCTTTTCTGTCAGGCTATTGCTATTTTTTGCAAAAATATTTGCAAATGCTTGAGCCTTTTCAAATTTGGAAGGAAACTCATTATTTTCTAATGTTATGGGATATTCAGGAAGACTGATTCCGTTTTTCATGTCTTTTAATTTTTTCCATGTTTTCTGAAGATCTTTGTGGTCATGTATTTCATTTTCACAGAAATTTGATCAATATTGCTCCTTGACTTTTTCGATTACTCTGTTACTATGATTTTTTGCTCTGTTCTTTTCAGCAGTTTTGTCAGGATCTTTCTTATCTTTTAAATATATTTGGCAAAGATTTGGACTTAAGGGGGGAGGGGAATTTGAAGATGGAGAAACTGAGAACATGAAATTAAGAAAATATCTGTAACATATTTTCTTAATTTCATGTTCTCAGTTTCTCCATCTTCAAATTCCCCTCCCCCCTTAAGTCCAAATCTTTGCGAAGTCATTACTATGAAGACAGTTCAGTTGTTGGCCTGCGCTTGTTTTCCCCCCACTATTAGATTGTTCGTCTATGTATTTGTCTGACTTTATTTAAGTTTAAAAGGCTGTGCCGGTCTTGAATAAAAGTTACTATGTGTTAGGTTTTCTTATGGGAGCAAAAAATACCCCACTTGTTTACTGCTTGTAAAAAGTTCTTGGGATTTGGCAAAAAGACGCCAAATACTCTTGTTTATGGTGAGCTACGCAGATTCCCTCTATATATTGATAGTACTTTACGGGCAGTGAAACACTGGTTCAAGATACTTGTTTATGGTGAGCTACGCAGATTCCCTCTATATATTGATAGTACTTTACGGGCAGTGAAACACTGGTTCAAGATAACAAGAAGAAAAAAAAATGACGGCAAACCGAATACCGAAACAAGCATACGAAAAAGAATTGAAAGAAGTTAGTAAATCCCCCAACTGGGCTTTAGACATAAAACATTGTTTTGACTCCTACGGATTTTCAGAAGTGTGGATAAATGAAGGAGTGGGAGATGAAAAGGCATTCTTATCAGTGTTTAGACAGAGAATGGTAGACTGTTTCAAACAGGACTGGCACAGTAAATTAGAAGGTAGTGATCGTTATACCGTCTATCGATCCTTTAAATCACTGCATCAACCCTAGAAATACTTACATGATATCACAATTACAAAATTCAGAAGGGCATAAACAAAAGTCACATCCCAAAATTTCAGTACAGATGGCAAAATATGAAGATTGCATTAGCGTTCCAGAGTTTAGGCGTATAATTTAACTACAGGAACAAGTTCCATTCAGCACAAAAA
>CM065739.1:36641669-36654169 GCA_033310375.1 Conus canariensis
ACGGTTTGGGTTGAACCCAGGATGAGTTATGAAGGAGAACGTATAGCTCAGCCCTAATATGTAGTCCCACACTGAAAGGGAACCCTACAACATCGTCTTCATCGTCCTCATCATGCATCATTAAAGCTGATAACGTAGCTGTAATGTCAGTCTCACTTTGGAGTTCTTCTCTAAATCCGTGTCTGTGGTAGGTAAGGGTCAAAGTTTTTGACATCCGCCCGCTAACGGGATCTGTCATCGGATGGACGCTCATTTGCGTTGGCACCTGCTGAAAATACTTAATCTTCTTTTTTTCTCGATTTTTTTTTCACCTGCATTTGAATTTCTGGCGGTTCTGGACAGTGTTTTCTAAGCTGTGGTGCGACGGCAGTTTGATACAGGTGTTTGAAGTTGTCGGATATTTTTCCCATTCCATAGATTCTTTGAGGTCTGATGACTGGCACACAAACTGTGTGTTGTCTTCTTCCTGTCCCATCTATGATTTTCCACGTCCTAGACGAGAGCCCTTTGTTTTCTTGACCGCCTCATGTAGTAGGTTTGGGGGATTTTCCAGTGCTCCAAAATAGAACACACGCAGGACGGACTTCACCTACTAGCCCTCTACTCACGACACTAATTGCATAGTAACGGAGCCAGCGTGAGTGAACTCTCTTTCCGGGAAGGCAGCAAGAGATCCGTCCAACGACAGTGTCGATCAATTTGCCGATACCGGCGACTCCGACAGAATCTCACTGAGGGCACAGACATGAAGAGGAAACCTAAACGGAGGCCACCATGGAAGCAGGGCATGAGAATCAACATAATCCGAGACTTCAAAAAAAAAAAAAAAGAAAAAAAAAAAAGCGGATCAAAGAGGATGATGATGGAGATGATGCTACGGATTTCCATTCTGAACTCAAACTGTGACAGGGCTATGCTCTGCACTCGCTTTTATGATATATCCCGGCGTATACCAGGCCCGAGAGATAAATGTACCTGCTATGTTGAGACGGGAAGTTTGAGCAACACTGTCAGAGATTCATCCGTGGATGAAACTCAGCTGCGTGGTAGTCTTCCCAACTTTGCTCATGGCAAGTTAAATCCTGGGTAAGAGCCGGTTGGAGCAGAAAAAAACCTCCCTTTCTCTCCCTCCCTCCCTCTCTCTCTCTCTCTCTCTCTCGCTCTGTGTGTGTGTGTGTGTGTGTGTGTGTGTGTGTGTGTGTGTGGTGTAACCAAACAACCAAATAAACAGACAAAAGGATTACAGTTTTTATCATCGGGATTTGTGTGTGTGTGTGTGCGCGCGCGCGCGCGCGCGCGTGCGTGCGTGCGTGTGTGTGTGTAACCCAACTTAACAACCAAATATCATCGGGACGTAAAATGTACTACAATATGCGTATAGGACGAAATACGATTATCGGTGTTAGCTCATTTACCGAGCTGGAAACGAGATTAGTTACTTCGATGTTTCCAATACTATATTTGTAGAAAGAGTCAGCTGATCTATGGACCCGTTGAATTCATTTAATCCAGGAATCTCAGCTCCACCATCCACCGAACACTGCGCAGCAAAGTATGTATTGAATACAGTTGCTTTATCTTTCATGGAGTAGTAAACTACACCATTTTCTTCTATTGGGGGAATATTGTCTTGAGGCATACCTTTGGCTGAAATGAATGTTTTTACTAGTTTCCACCAGTCCTTTGATCCAAAACCGCAAGGAGAAGAAATACGACTATCAAGTTCAAGTGCGTACTCAGCCTTTCTTAATCTGATTTTTTCTGTAAGGTCGTTACGGATTCGACGAAATAATGCCCATGTCCAACCGAAATTTAAGGATTTGGCTAATCTGTGAATGGCATTTTTCTTTTTTATAGTCTTTTTTATTTCAATAGTTATCCATGGAGCATCACGTTCATTGACTGTAATTTCTTTAACTGGCATACAAAGTTTTGCTGTGTTCATGAGTACTTCTGACATTTTTTCAGCAGCATCATCAATTGATTCTAAAGACAGAATTGCATTCCAATTAGTATTTGATAATTCGGTAATCAATTTTGCAACATCTAACTTCGAGTAATTACAAATTGTGCGTCTGTAGCATGTGTTGGGCCTATGATGATTTTTCAAGACAGCATATGGTGATGAAAGGTCACTACAGATCGGTGGCATTACGTCCGTGGTTTGGATCATGTCAGGACATGGTGTAAGTATAAGGTCTAGTAATGTTGAAGATTGTTCAGTAATACGGGTTGGTTTCTTAACCAGTTGAAATAAACTATTTGTAATCATTATATTCTGGAGATGATATGGGAGTTGATTTGCACAGTCAGCATTAAAATCTCCAAGAACAATATATTTATGAGGAGTTTTGCCTGCAAGTTGGATTGATTGGTCGATTAAGCCCCAGTAAGCTACATTAACATCAGGAGGCCTGTAGAATGTTCCAACCAATAATGTGTCCTGACCCAGTTTAGTCTCCACCCATACCGCTTCTAAATCTGCTACACTCAGATCAGGCCTGGGTTTACAGATTAATTTAGTTTTAACATATACAGCGACACCACCGTGTGCGTCTCCAGGCCTGTCACACCTAAGAGGAGGGTGAAAACCAGGGATCATGACGTCGTCATCAGCTGTGGTTTCTGAGAACCACGTTTCTGATACACTTATAACATCAAAGCAGCTTGCTTCGCATTGAACTAAGGGAATTTTCCTACTCAAACTGCGCGCATTCAGGTGGATAATGGAAAATCCATCCAGGTCGATGTTGTCTGGTCCAGGGTTGGGGTGAATGTCACCCGCAAGTTCCAAAAGCAACTGAACCAATAGCATACACTGAGAGGTAAGCATAAGATTACCTGGTCCCGTATACCCATGGACACTAAGGTCAATGCATGATTTGTTAAGGTTAGTAGTCTTTTCAAAAGACTTTCTACAATATATATATTTGGGTAGAATGAACTCGGACATGATGAAGATAAAGAATGCAGGAGTCAAAGCTCTAGATCTGTATGATGTTAAAAGGAGGACGGGGGCAAAAGTGCTAACAGTGACAAAAGACATTTTGTATGTAGATAATTGGAGAGCCCTGGCATAGTACATTCCGATACTGGCTCTGAACTGGCCTAGGCTACAATTCATGTCACAGAACGGAGCAAGAATTCAAACAGTTCAGATGACAGCATTGGAATGCCATAGTTAGTGGGAAATTAGGATGAAAGAAATCAGAAAAAAGATGAGACTGAATAGTTTCAGATTGTGATATGCCTTGCTATTTTGGTTTTCTGGAAAAAGATGGATATTGTGAATAATGACAGGAAAGTGTCTGCAGTGAAGGAAAAGTCTCGGCGGAAAATCAGCTGTGGAAATTTTACGAACGTTGCTAAATCTGTTCCAGATTAAACCTTATGGCTTTGTTCGGAAATGAAGGAAACGCAAACACAGATGAAACGTTTCATCAGATTGTCCTTTTCGCAAACTATTTGATCAGTAAGTGTGAATTAAATAAAACACGAGTCAGTATGACTGTTTAAAGTGCTTACTAACTGGATCTGTAGGCATTGTCTGGAATTGAAATCTTCAGAATTCAATGGGACTGGTGTCCACACCATTACCAGAGACTCGTAAGCCCGTCAAGATGCTCATGATTTCTTTACTTATTTGATGCAGTACATTGCTTGCAAGAGATGATACTTCAAGTGTATTTTGAATGTTACTCTTTAGGTATTCGCTCTTTATGGCATGTATGGTTTCCGAAATATGTGTAGAAAAGAGATTAAGAAGGAAAAAAAAAGTGCAACTCGTACATCGGGCGGCACAAACAAGCAGGCCACTTTATTCTTCCTGTCGACACAAAGTATCAGAAAATTGCGGCCATTGGCATTATGATCAGCCATTCTACCTAGAGCAAGCTCCATTTGTTTTCAACAAAGCGGAAACTACAGTGAATTCTGGGAGGAAATATCCTCTCGGGCACGTCACACGTGGCTGTCTGTATGACAGTGACGATCCGCCATTGCAGGGCATTGTATGTGCAGGTAAGGATTCTATTTATTGTTTGGTTTTGTTGTCAAAATTAGGGTTAAAATCGTGATATTAAAAAAGCACACAAAAAGGACCCAGACAACGAAATCTGAAAAGGTGAGAGCTTCACGAACGACGAAGGATCTCATTGACATTGATGTAAAAATCAACCGGAGGGAATGGAGATAATGTATTGTCAGTGATCACAAAGAAGATTTTAACCCAAAGCATTGAACTGGAGTATAATTATATGGCACCCAAAATGTTATATAAACATGATATGTTGATAGCAAAAGTAAATTTAGTGAATTTTTATTTGCATTAATATATTAAACATTGAAATAGATCAAAAGAAATCGTTGCATTTGATGTGCCCATTGATCATTTTAGAACACGATACTTCAGTCTAGCTTATGTTACATTACTTAAAAAAAAAAAAATGCTAGAACGTTAGACGCCGGAGAGTTCTCTCAAACTGAGCGGCACACGTCGACAGCGGGTAAAGCCTTTTTATGCATACAGTATTTCAGTATCCTCTTACCATTGTATACAAAACGCAGGTAATCCCCGCACACCCACCTCTGCACCCGTCACACCATCAACCGTTTGGTGGAATATAAGTCATCATCCGCTGAACGAGAATAAGTCCCCACCCGCACCCCCATCCCCCTCCTGTTTCCCTCCCCTCTCCTCCCTCCACCCCCTCCCTACCCATTCTTATGCTCCACTCGGATGACGTGGATGAATGGATCAACACTGACCTGTATACATGGGTACGTGGATGCAGTGCTGAAGGCTTCATTTCACCCGTGTCTGATGGTTCGTCCGTCTCTCAGAAAAGTTCGCACAAGAACGTTGGAAGCAAATTTTATACGCAACTGGCTGACTTTTGTTGCGGATCTGGATCAAAGCATCCAGGTTTAATGTCGACACTTAGCCGATGTGGTGTAAGCACGTACGGGACTAGTCCGCATGCAGCGACACCTCCTCGATGACGGTGAACTGACATTGGCGACACTAACCGACACGTCCAGAATTGCTCAAGAGAAAAATCAGACATACCCTCCGTCAGAGACACTTGACACTTTGACACTTCGATATTTTATTGTCATTATCAAAAAGAAATCCTCCGTCCGTCAGAGAGAGAGAGAGAGAGAGAGAGGACGGGGGAGGTGAAGGGGAAAGACAAGGTGGAGCTCATTGCGCGATAAAAGATATTCATTAACTGCTTCACAGGTGCTTTTACTAGGATGGTTTCGATGGACAGCGTTTTCAAGAAGTTGAATAGTTCCATGTGGTTCCTCAGTGTGTGTAGAAATTGTGTGTGCGTGCGTGCGCGTGCGCGCGCGCGCGCGCGTGTGTGTATGTGTGTGTGTGTGTGCTTGCTTGCTTGCTTGCTTGAATGCTATGTGTGCGTGTGGAAGACGCGCGCTCGCATGCACGCACTCGCGCAGTTGCCCATCCATCCACCCACACTTACTCGCACACACACACACACACACACACACACACACACACACACACACACACACACACACACACACACACTAATGCGTGTCTACACATATAGCTATCTTGTATTGTTGTTGAGAGAGAGAGAGAGAGAGAGGGGGGGGGGGGGCAGGGGGTGAAGGAGTACGGTGGGGGGGGGGGGGGTGTAAAAGATCAGTGAAAAACAAATGAAGAAATTGACACTAGCCGTGACTGTTTCATGTGTGCAGCT
This sequence comes from Conus canariensis, assembly GCA_033310375.1. Lineage (NCBI taxonomy): Eukaryota > Metazoa > Mollusca > Gastropoda > Neogastropoda > Conidae > Conus > Conus canariensis. The sequence goes on from CM065739.1 coordinate 36,647,399, forward strand.
GTCAAGCTTGTCCCAACTGTTGCCAAATGTAAAATGTATGAAATGGATCATGGAATATCTTTATCTTGACAAGCAAGCAACATGCCAGCTATGCAATGACACCCACTATGTTAAATCATGTGACGTGACAGCTATGCAACGACACCCACTGTGTTAAATCATGTGACGTGACAGCTATGCAACGACACCCACTGTGTTAAATCATGTGACGTGACAGTTATGCAACGACACCCACTGTGTTAAATCATGTGACATGACAGCTATGCAATGACACCCACTGTGTTAAATCATGTGACGTGACAGTTATGCAACGACACCCACTGTGTTAAATCATGTGACATGACAGCTATGCAATAACACCCCTCAATGTTTTAAATGGAGTGGCTCCCCGCCCACACAAAAACGGCTGTGGTGGTAAAGGTAACCTAACCAACCCGAAAACAAAACAAAAAAAACAAAATCGACCAATCAAAACCGAACAAATTATCGCAAACCCGACCAATCCGGAAACAAAACAAAACAAAACAAAGTTAGCCAGTCAAAACCGAACAAATTACAGACAACTGTTGCTTGCCCTCTTATCTTCCATATGATTATGAGTGAGCCATGGAAATCTGAGAAAGGAGGCAATGATCATGCGATCTCCAGAAGCTTCCCGTCGTCGTATTGGTGAGCTGTGATCTATTTTTGTCCAAAGAAAGGATTGCTACACACACAGTTTGCAACCAACAAAGGGAAATGTGTAGAAAAACTGTGTTTGCACGAAAGCTATACAGTGATATCCACTCTGTATGAAATCAAGCGACGAGACAGCTGTGCAATGTCACGAACACTGTGTTGCATCAAGTGACCTAACAGCCATACAATAACACATACATTGTGTTAAATCAGTTGACATTACGGTTAAAACAGTGGCATCCTCGTCGTTTGACTTAAAGTCTGTCGGGGTTTTCTCTGAAGGAAATGATATATCGTTTGCGTACCAGAACACTAATTTTTACCGGCACAAAGGAACAGGGGTGGTAAAGAGGAGGGGGAGGGGTGCATACAGTCTCGCGATAACTTTATTGAGCAGCTAAGAAGACTGTGATTTTCTACATAGGGAGGGGGGGGGGGGGACTCGTTGCTATCTCTTTATTCTCGACACCTGTTATTGTATATAACATGAATGCAGTGTCTGTGTACCTCGAATATAAACCACAATGGATCTATTCACAGGACAGGAATTGATTGTTCCCGTACATACTGCAAGCGAAGGCGATAAAGATTAGAGACTGTAATGCCATTTGCATTCCCATTAACCTTCTCTTCATCCTCCCCGTTCATTCCATCCTTTTCCTTTTTTTCTGTCTTTTTCTTTTATCAAAACCCTTTAAGTATAGTCATGATAACAGATGAATTGTTTTTTTAAGTGCTTCTTTGCCCCGCTACTTATTTTGTTCCATTACCTGTTTATCCACATACCTGCTTATGTATCAGATTCTGTCGATCTGTCGGTTTATCGATCTATTTATCTATCTGTCTGTCTGTCTCTACCTGTGCGTCTATCTTTGTCTACCTCTCTACAATATCTATACATGTTTTTCCATACCAGCTGCCCACACACCCTCTCCTTCCCCAGCCGCCCTCCCCCTTCCCCTCTAGCCCGTCTCATTCTGCCCCATGTCCCTTCTCGCTTTTCTCCTCCTCCCCTTTCCCACTTCCTTTCCTGTGTCTCCCCCTTCCCCTATCCATCCCGTCCGTCCTCCTCTCCCCCTCTTTCCCCATCCCATCTTCTTCCTTTTCCCCCTTATCCCCATCCCCCCCCCCTTCTCCTGTCTGCCCCCTCATCGTGTCCTCTCTGACCCACTCCTTCCTCCAACCCCTTTCCCCCTATTTCCGTCTCCTGTCTCCTCTACCGTTGTCTCTCTCCTCCCATTTCTCGTGGACCCGCTTTTAATCCCGATATAGCTTTGCTTCGCTAAATAATTGCATTCTTTTATCACTAAAAAGGTCACTTGCGCGACTGTCTAGCACAAAAATTATTCGCTGTCAGTGGGCCCAGTGTGAGTTACCGTGTCAGATTGAGAGAAGATCAGCGGACACTGTAGAATTTTACATCCTTCTCCCGCCCTCCTTCCCCCCATTCTACCCCCTCTCCTCAATCTCCCCCCCCCTTTCCGCGCAGACCCCTTCACCCCCCCCCCCCCCACCCCAGTTCTACCGTCTTCCCCTCCTCACCATGCTTGACTCGTCTCTCCCTCTCACCTCCCCCATCCTCTGGCGTCTTGTCCTCATCCTCCCTCGTCCCACCCACGTTCATCCCCTTCCACCTTCGCCTTTCCAATTCCCTCCTCTCTCCTCCCCTTCCTTGTCCTCCTCCTCCCCCCCCCCCCCCCCGCATCGTGCCTCCCTACCTCTCCTTCTACCCCCGTTACTGCCCTTCTTTACCGTGCCCTCTCCCCTTACGTTCCCCACGATTTCTCTCCTCTCTTTTCCCTAGACCCGCTTCAAATCCTCACGTCGCTCCGCTGTGAAATGACATTTTTTGTCGCATTAAAATGGGACTAATGCGACTGTGATTGTTGTTGTTGTTGTTGTTGTTGTGTGTGTGTTGTGTGTGCGTGCGTGTGTGTAAATTAACAACAGAAAAAAAATGAGAGAAGATATGCATGCAGCTGGCGCCATACCCACTCCCTCCTTGCCCTCCACCTACCCCACCCTAACCCATCCCAGCCACTTGCTCAGCCTCCCCTCCTCACCCAGTCTCTCCCCGTCTCTGAACCTTGTCTCCACTCCCATAGCCCCCCTTCTCGCATCCACCGTGCATTACAAAGCTTATTATAAAACATTTCGAACATGTTTATTTTATGTGAACAACGAGGAGCGGCTGAAACATTGTGGATTCGTGAACAGCTGCGACTGACTGACGTCAATTATGGGGGCTTTTTCCCGATACATTGTAACTCCGCCTTTGGAAATTGTATGTTGGTGATTTTAATCTTTGCTGTGACTCTATCTGACGCTGTTGCTTTTTTGTTTGTTGTTGTTGTTGTTGTTTTTTAACTCCCAGTTCTTACAGAACAGGGAGTACTTTACAATGAGAACGAAGAAATGCTGTCTGCGTGTGTATCTGTCTGTGTGTCCGTCCGTGGTCAGAATGTGTTCCACTCGCTCCAGACAAAACTACTGAGCCGATCTTTCTGAAAATTTGTACGTATGTTCATTATGGGTCACCGATGATGCCCGATGTTTAATTTTACCGTTATAGCCGTTTCTGAAAATTTGTAGATACGTCCATTATGGGTCACGGATGATCCCGATGTTTTATTTTACCGTTATAGCCGTTACTAACGGCTTTTCCTCTTTATAGAATATCTCACGCGTATTCAAGATAAACTGGGAGTACGTTTATATGCTTTGCATCTTTTTTTTTTTTCTTTTTTTCTTTTCTTTTTTTTTTGCTACTGTCGTCCACTGTCTGTCTGCGTTTGTAGCCCATTCGACTTTGTCTTTAAAAGAATATTTACACATTTCACTTTTGTAGAGAAGTTATAGCATTTCAGCGGTTTTTGTTTGTTTGTTTGTGTGTCTTGATCTGGCGTCTAGGTAGTAAAACTGTACACACTGTACGGAGTGGGCGCCGCATGTCCATGCTGTAGTATTTTCCCACATGGCCTATGAGTTATCTTGTGTTTCATTCAAACGTTTATGGTTGGTTTTAACTCTTTAGGGATGAGGGGGGGATGGTAAGGAAAGTATTAAGAGGAGCGCCTGGCCCACGGTGTTATCAGTCCGAGGGATATCAGTAGACCAGTTTGTCATGCTGGGAATTTCAAGTCTATATGCACACGCATGTTCGCTGGTTTATCGTTCGGAACGAAGCTTCTTTTCACCCGTTGGTGACAACCCTAATGAAATCCTGCGTGGTCGGCTGTGCTACCGCTGTAACGATGATGATGATGATGATGATGATGATAGCAGTAACAACAATTTTAGTGATGATGATGAGGATGAGGAGGAGGCGGAGTAGAAGAAGAAGAAGAAGAAGAAGAAGAAGAAGAAGAAACCAAACAGAAGTATGACATGGCCGATTTGGGTATGCGTGCCTCTGTGTGTGTGTGTGTGTGTGTGTGTGTGTGTGTGTGTGTGTGTGTGTGTGTGTGTGTTGACCACGAAAAGTAACAAATAAAACAAAGTTGTTCCATATTGTTAACAGGGAAAAGTAGCTACTATTTAAAAGCAAAAACAAAAAACAAAGAAGGGAAAAAAGCAAGCAAACAAGCAAATAACACCCCCCCCCCCCCCCCCCCTCCTCCTCTCCTTGGTTTCGTCTTATCTCGGACTCTGTCTGTCTCTGTCTCAGCCTCTCTGTCTCCTTTTTGTCTCCTTCTCTCTCTTCCCTTCTCTCTTGTCTGTCTGTCTGTCAGTCATTGTGTTTTTGTGTGTGTCTCTGTCTGTCTGTGTCTGTCTGTCTGTCTCTGTCTCTGTTTCTCTCTCTCTCTGTCTTTGTCTCTCACTCTCTTATACACATGCCTTCAGACGTCAAGGTAAGTTGCATTCAGGCGGAAGGTCCACACTGACACTGGTGATAGGTGAACGGGCTGTGAGAAGAAATGGTGAAAAAGGAGATGAGAGGAACCGTCTGTCACTAAACTGATGCCACCAGAACGACAGCGTGTGAAGATGGGCTTTGAGAATACCCGTGTGTTTGATAGTCGCTTTGGTATTTGAATCCACCGTCTTCAGAACGCAGTGTCGCTGCACACATACCCACACCCACGCGCGCACACACACGTACTCTCTCTCTCTCTCTCTCTCTCTCTCTCTCTCTCTCTCTCTCTCTCTCTCTCTCTCTCTCTCCAAAACAAGAGATCCAAAGCAATAAAAGTTGTAGTTGAAAACTTACGGAGCAAGGGGATTCCGTTTTTTTTTTCCTCCCAACATTTGAAGAAAGAATTTAAAGAAAAAAATAGTGGTTGGAGAATCCGAGATGTTTGGAGAATGCTGACGTCTGTTTGAATGAGAAAGGTAGGCAGGAGGAGGAGGGGGTAAGGGCGGATGAATGAGGGAGGGGGGGGGGTGCTCAACCGACGGAGCAGTGTTTTCTTTTCTCTGCTTGCTTTTTGTTGCTGTTGAATGTTCAGTTGTTTGCCTGTGTCGAGGTTTGGACTGGGATTATTCAAAAGCTTAAAAAGAAAGATGATCTCTTCTGTAAACACCCAACATCAAGACATATGGCGAGAGAGAGAGAGAGGGAGAAAGAGAGAGCGAGGGGGTCGGGAGAAGGAATGTAAATGTGTGTGCGTGTGTAATTGTTTGTTTGCGTGTGTGTGTGTGTGTGTGTGTGTGTGTGTGTGTGTGTGTGTGTGTGTGTGAGTGTGTGTGAGGGATAATGACGGGAGCGATGGAGTGAGGTTGGGTTTGTGTGTGTGTGTGTGTGTGTGTGTGTGTGTGTGTGTGTGTGTGTGTGTGTGCAGGTGGAGGGGGGTGAGGAGAACGGGGGAAGAAGGGGAATATAGGGGAGAGAGAGAGAGAGTTGCAGCTGCTGCATTTTCCAGTTGTCATCCAGTATTGTTCATGTTTCTGTTGGAAACGTTCTTTGTCGTGAGATCATCACGGCGTTTCACGAGTTTCCCCACACGTTGCTTTGGAAGTCGTCCTCACCGGGGCAGGTCCTCCTCCATCTGGAACCTTTGCCCTACAGTCAGGCGGTGGCGTTGTGTATCATGTGAAATGGAAACAACATCCTTCAGTCAGCGGACTGTGTACAGGTCAGTGGCCAGCTTCATTCTCACGATGGCGATGGCAGCATCCAAGAAACGGATCTACTGCAGTCTTTGCTGGTACTGTAGATATAGATCTTTTTTTTTCATGCTGCTGGTTTAGCAAGTGTGGAATAGAACTGGTGTAGTTGGTTTAAGCATCGTCAACTTGATGAACTGGTCTGTTTATTTAGCATTCGTGGACTTGGCCGGGTATGACTGATTTAGTGTGATTTTTATGAACGGGTACTATTGGTTTAACCGTATAAACCTGAAAAAAAAGTTTATGTTGCTGACGTAGCATTGTGAACTTGATAGTGTCGTTTATTTAGCATGATGAACGTGGTGAATTGGTGTGGCTGATTGGGCATTGTTAACTTAATGGATTGGTGTGGCTGATTTAGCACGGAGAATATGGACCGTTGCTGTGGATTGAACCTCGTGAATTTGACGGAATGGTGCAGCCAATACAGAATTAGTCTGAACATTTCTTCACCGCAGTTTATGAGGAGAAGAAGGGTGTCTGTAAAACGACGCCCTAAGTTCTGCTCCATGGGCTGAGTCTCTATACATGTGGTGATGACGATTTGCACTAGCTATCCCATGAACAAACTGGCCGTCACATGAGCAATGGAGATGCTCATAGCTGCTGTCTGATTTCTGGTGCGATAGTTACGCATCAGTGTTCGAAGAAAGAAGTACAAAGGGGAAAAAATGACCCTGAGCTACAATATCCCACACAAGGGTTGGTAGACAGGTATACGTATTTCAAAAAGAGCAGTCACTTTTTGTGTTTTCTTTTTTCTGCGGCAGTGCTTGTCGTCTTTTCTTTGTTTCATAGAACGCTTCGATGTATGCATGGAAAAAAGGGAACTATGAAACATCTGTTACGCAGGTTGGTATGACAGGGTTAAAGACACACACACACACACACACACACACACACACACACACACACACGCACGCACGCACGCACGCACACGCACACACACACACACACACACACACACACATGCGCGCACGCACA
>CM065739.1:36669169-36739169 GCA_033310375.1 Conus canariensis
ATACTAGGTTCTTATCAATATTAACTTTATGGCAGTGCTCAAGTTTATCAATGATATTTTGCTGAAACTCCAACCAAAATGCCCTTACAATGTCACAATCGAAAATCATATGTTCTATGTCCTGTGGTCTTCGGTCACAGAAATTACAGTTTGGTGTGTTAACAATTTTACACTGATATAGGTACTTCTGTGATGGGAGAATTCTGTGCAACAGTCGGAATTGAAACCAGCATAGTTGCGCATCATTAGTAGTTTTAAAACAGTGTAAAAATATAGCATTCCAGTTTAAATTTTCGCACGAGTTGCTCCATTTCAAAACCGCAGCTGGAACAGCTCCACTGTCAACAAGTACAGTTTGAATAAATTTATTGCCTTTCCTGATAGAAAACCATGATTTGGTTTCAAGAATCTTAAAGGTATTTGTAAGTTCTACTTGTAATTTATTTTGGTATCCTTTGATTGCGTTCAGGATTCCAATGTAAGACAAAAAATTTGTTTCTCTTATGGTAGGGTATTTTGTTTTAAATTCATGATATGACATGTACTGCCCTGCTTCACTAACGAGCTGTCTGATGAAGTAGATGTTATTTTCACACCATTCTTTTACAAATATAATTTTTTCACCTCTCTGAATGTCTTTATTGAAGTGAATGCATTCAGCCATAAATTCGTCAATGTTTCTAGGACGACACGCTCTACAAACTCTCCCATAGTGCCTAAACACGTCATTACAGAAAAGATTCTTAACAGACTTGGTTAAAGTTTTGATATAATCTGCCCCTAAGAATTTAATATTTTCCATTTCAGGGTACATATCAAAGAGAAAGTCTTTAAGCTTGGAGTCACCCTCGGACAGTATTTTATAAAGCCAGCTTAATTTCATAGCAGCAATGAAAGCTCTTGATATCAACCATGCGCAGTCCACCACAGACGTATGAGCTACATGCAACTGGTTTCCTAATTTTACTATTTTTACCATTCCATAAGAATGTAAACAACTCTTTCTCTAGTTCAGAGATAAAAATATCTGGTGGATCTGGTAGATTTATTAACAAATACGTTATTTTGGACAGGACAAGAGTTTACACTACTGTTTTTTTTTTTTTTTTTTTTTTTTTTTTGCTGTCCCACCTCTGCGCCACCTCAGAGGCAGTGCACCCACGCCGCTCATTCCGACACCCCGTCCACAGCCACAGCCCGGTCGGCCCCGCCGCAGCCCCAGTACCGGCAATCCAAAGGGAGCAGCCAATGTCAGGACGTCAAGAGGCAACCCACCGGAGGAGACACTGCACTGCTGCCGAGTCACTTCAGTGGTGTTCAGTGGCGCCTGTTCTGATCTAACATACGCAGGACACCACCTACTAAGCCCCCTACTGACGACAATAATTGCTTAGTCGCGGAGCCGGCGTGAGTGAGCTCTCCCTCCAGAGGGCGCCACCACGTCCGTCCAACGACAGCCCCCATGGACTCGCCGATACCGGTGATCCCGACGGAACCAAACCAAGGCCACAGACATGGAGAGGACATCGAAACTGAGGTCACCATGAGAGCAGGGCATGAAGGGCCACAGAATTTGAGACAATTTTTTTTTTTTTTTTTTTTTTTTAATGCTGATCGATGAGAATGAGGATGATTAAGATGATGCTACGGATTTCCATTTCGGTCTGAGACTACATGACAGGACTGTTCTCTACGCTTCCTTTCATAATATATCCCGGCGTCAACCAGGCCTGAGAGATACAGGCACCTGCAGTGTTGGTCAGGAAATTTGAGCAACACTCTCAGAAACGCATCCATTAAGTGGATGAAACTCGACTGTGTGGTCCCAGTCTCCCCAACTGAGTCCGCAGCAAACTCAACTCTGGGTAGGAGCCGGTCGGGGCAGAAAAACCCACATGACTCTGATGGGATTCGAACCCACGACCTCCCAGCCGAGAGTCCGCGACGCTAACCACTTCGCCACGGCGGCTGGTCACTACTGTTATTTTCCCTAGTGGTGTTAGCTGTCTTTTTTTCCAATGTGATAAAATCCTTTTCATATGGATTAATTTGTCATCATAGTTGATGGTGCTAATGGACTTTGTATCAATTGAAAATTTAATGCCAAGTATCTTGAAGATACCCGGGTCCCAAATGAAGTTTTTATTGCGCATAAACCTTAAATTGCAGTTGTTTTTTTTTCTGCTACCTATCCAAATGATCTGAGTTTTATCAAAGTTCATGTTTAGTCCTGACATTTCAGCAAACTGTGTCAGCACGGCAATGGCTTCATTAAATGAATTTTCGCTGCCGTCCAAACACAAAGAGTGTCATCTGCAAATTGTGACAATACGCTTTCCCTATTTTGAATTTTTATGCCCTTGATTAAATTGTTATGTCTGATCTTTAGTGACAGTATCTCTGCACAAAGAAGGTAAAGATATGGGGATGACGGATCACCTTGTCGAACACCACGTTCTATTGCAAACCAGCTAGAATATTGACCGTTGACAGAAACACAAGTATTAATATGTGAATAAAAAGTTTTGACCCAGTGAATCCATATCTGGGCCAAAGTTGAAAAAATCCAAGCATTTGTGCAAAAACGACCATGAAATACTGTCGAAGGCTTTCTCAAAGTCTATTGACAGAAACATACCTGGGATGTTTTTTTTCTATCAGCATATACTAAGGTATCGTATAACATGCGAATATTCTCACCTATGTAACGACCTTTCAAGAAGCCCGTCTGGCTTTCAAGGATAATGGAAGGCAAGACAGACTTCAAGCGGTTGGCAATGCATGCTGATGCAATTTTATAGGAAATATTTGGTAATGAGATTGGACGCCAGTTTTTTACAAAACGTTTTGGTTTGCCTTCCTTAGGTATGCATATAATGACACCTTGACGTTGTGTTACAGAAAGTTCAGCATCAATAAAACCTTCGTTTATAGATCTAACAAAAAAAGCTCCAATATCAACAAAAAAAGAACTTATAGAACTCAGCTATAAAGCCGTCAGGGCCAGGGCTTTTACCATTTTTCATAGATTTTAAAGAGGCCGCTGCTTCCGTATACGAAATTTTTCCTTCTATGCTATACTTATCTATGTCAGTTAATTTTGTTGCTTCCGGTATATGAGATGTTAAACAAAAATCACGCACAGTCCTGTGGGAATATAGTTGTAAAATTGTTGTACTTCTTTCAAAATGGTTTCTTGTTCTGAGATAATGTTACCAGACTCTGTTTCCAAAAAGGGCATCGTTTTATCGATAAAATTTCTTTTTTCAAGGTTACAAAAATACTTACTGACCTTCTCACCTTCATTTATCCATCTGACTCTGGAGCGAATTAGTTTGCCTTCGATTCGCATATTTCTTATTTCTTGTAGTTGTATTTTTAAGTTCTCTAGTTCATGCATGTTATTATCATTGACATTCTCTTCGATTCTTTTAATCTGTTTTTCTAAGTCATTCTCTTGCTGGTTTGTTGACCTTTTCTTAAAAGTTGCATAAGAAATTGTTCTACCTCTTATTTCTAGTAGTAGAGTCTCAAAGAACAATTTATCACTTATTGTAAATGTTAAATCATCATTAGCAACATTGTCAATACCGGCCATGTTGTATACTGGTACAGCATATTGCTGTTTTATATTGGTAATTACTTTTTTAATTTCTGCTATGAACTGTTCATCTTTTAATAGTGAATTGTTGAATTTCCAGAAAGGGCTGTCACGTTTTAATTCATCTATTCTTAAGGATAACTGCACCAGTGAGTGGTCAGATCGATAGCCTGGTTTGACATCAATACCTTTGACGTCATTCATTATATCCTCTGAACATATAAAATAGTCTAGCCTGGCCTGCTTAATTGTATTGAATTTACGCCAGGTATATGAGCGTTTGTCTGGATATAATGTTCTGTAAATGTCGTAAAAACCATAACGTCCCATAATATCAATGATTTTCTTACGGGTCCTCTGACGGTTTGCTGTGCTCTTATAATTACGAACATCCAATTTTAAATTTAGTGCACAATTCTAGTCTCCTCCAACAATAACTTGTTCACTGTTGTTGGTTTCAATCAACTCAAAAATCTTGTCAAAAAAGGCTGGGTCATCTCCGCTACTTGGGCCATAAATGTTTACTATTGTAACATTCTTATTTGACAATTGCACATTCATAAAAATATAGCAACCATCTTGATCTCTAATTACGTTAGTTATTTTGTATTCAAAATTGTTAGTAAAAAGTACTGCAACACCGTTCTTGTTTGTGTCCTCGCCACTAATCCATACATTGTAACCCCAGTTTGATCTAATAAAGTTTTCAGATTCAGTTTTCCAGTGGGTTTCTTGTAAAAGATAAATGTTGCAATTCTGTTTTCTCAAAAAATCAAAAACATCTTTTCTTTTTCTCATATCATTCAGACCATTACAGTTGAAGGTACATATCTTTAAAAAACTATTTTCTTCCATCAGTAGCACAAATTAGAAATAGTGAATATCCATTGCCAATCTAGACAATGAAAAAACATAAATCTGAAAATATGGCCAACGGAGAAAGGGATCATATTTGAACACACACTGAAATCTAAGTTCATATTTCAAAACTGGTAACATTAGGTCAACATTATACAGATACAAGGACATCGCACAAGTAGAGTATCTCAAAAGCAGATTTGTTTTGGTGGTTCTTTCTAAGTAAGGAATCATACGAAAGATAGTGAAAAGACATAGTAGAAAGATAGCGGACAGGAGAAAGTTAGAATAGACCGACAAGAGATAGGTGTATCTTTCACACTCATGTCCACACATTCTCACTTTCATACCCTGTTTTTACCTGACAGCTGTTCATGACCATCATGTGGCGAAATCCAGGCTCCACACTATTAATGCAAAACTAATAACACCAAAAGTGTGCCCTAAACACAACAGAAAGATCGCCAAGCATGTGGGGATTAATCAGAATATTCTGCACAATACCCCTGATCCTCTGAATCATCGATCAACCTAGGTACTTGCGGTTCTCCCCTTACATCCCCCCCTATGTGTGTGTGTGTGTGTGTGTGTGTGTGTGTGTGTGCGCGCGCGTGCGTGCGTGCGTGCGTGCGTGCGTGTGTGTGTGTGTGTGTGAGAGAGAGAGAGTGCGTGCGTGTGGGAGGAATGAATGAGTGAGTGAGTGTATGTGCGTTTGTGTTTTGTAAGTGTGCATGTGTGTGTGCGTGTGTGTGTGTGTGTGTGTGTGTGTGTGTCAGCGCGTGTGTGTCAGTGTGTTTATGACAGCAGCAGCTGAACAGTTATTCAGGTACTGCCACATGGATTACCTAACAGCCCATCGCACGCCTAGCATGATGGTGACGGGCAAAGGTGGGCAGGAATGGGGGCCTAAGAAATGTAATTGTCCTAACCTATTTCAAAACAGTACAGCAAAATACACACTTTTCAGTCCAATTAGGAGCCAAAGCAAAAAAGGAAACCCTGGGTACTCTGGGTTTAACCAAATTAATCGTCACTGATATGCAAGCAGATGGGGTGGGGCATAAAGGAAGGGGGGGGGGGGGGGGTATCTAAGGGAGGCACTAGGCATACAGACATTAAGGAGACATTAGTTACAGGCTGAAACATGCACCTAAGGGGCGAGAGGACACAGGGGCCACAATATGAAAAAAAAAAAAAAAAAAAACCCCAAAACACAAAAAAAAACGAAATGCTCTCTATCTGGGTATAAAGTATTTTACTTTGCCTTTAAGTAGTGCGAAGTAGAATGGGGGTGGAGAACAGACTGAGAACGGGGCGGGGAGTTGGGATTGGGCCACAGGGGGGGGGGGGGGCGGGGTCACAGCAGCAAAAATCATACTGTACATACGTTAATTAAGATTCCACCGTTTCAGAGAAGGAATGATCCCTCACTCCGTTCAAAGTCCATCTCATTATCAATATCTGTCAGTCTCTGATGGAAATCTTCCAGATTTGGTGACTGCTTTGAGGGTGAAGCGTCCTGCTTCCTGTTACTGTCAGCCAGAGAATCACCAAGGCGAACAGTCTCTGCGTACGTCCTGTCAGTCTGTTTGGGGTCCTGTTGAGCACATTCCCGCCCTTTCCCACTCCCAGTGTCACGGGGCTGTGTAGAGTGATGGCCAGGGCTGCCCGAGGTAGAGGAAGCTCCCACTTGCGTGTGGTCAGTCCTCTGCACTGTCCCTTCTCTCCCAATCCCTCCCCCATCTCCGGTTTGCCCGCGGCCTCGGCATGTCTGCCTGTGACTCTGGGTCCTCCGGGATTGGGTTGAGGACTCAAATAGCCGTCTGTCGATTGCGCTGACATCCCCTTCTTCAATGCAGTACTTGCAGGTCGAGGAGCTTGCAGTATAGTTTGCCCTGGAAAGACCACGCAGAGATAACTGCCTGGTGTCGTTGAATCTGCATTAACCTCTGCGAGTTCAGTTTCGTCAGATCTTCGTTAATGTAGATTTGCGAATTTTGCTGTTTCAGTTTCTGTCGAAGCTTGAATATTTCCATTTTGATTTTTCTGTTAGTGAGGCGAACGATGATCGGTCTGTTCTGCCCCTGTACAAATGTGCCCACACGGTGCGCCACACTAATGTGGACAGGTAGAAAAGAAGGCACACCAAGCGTTTTCTGAATCAGCTCCACCACTTTATTTTCTGTCTGCTGTGAAGTCTCTGTTTGTTTGTCCCCTGGCAAGTTAATAATTTTCAAGTTGTCTTTTCGTGTGTATTGTTCCAGTGTGTTCCGAAGCTCTTTTTCTTGCTTAATTTGCTTTTCTAATCGCTCAGTATGATCAGTCAGAGCATCTTTTCTCGAGCGATTCTCTTTTTTCTCAAGAAGGAATTTTCTTTTCTAATCTCAAAGATTTCCGCAAGAACCATTTCTAATTGTGCCGTGACCCTCCCCGTCTCCCTCCTTCCATCCTCCATGGCTATCTCCATCCTGTTTAATGTGGTGATCACTGTATTATCACTGTTGTTCTCTGTCAAGATTTCCGTTTCATCCCCATCAATCTTTTTTCCGCTAGTCGCCTTATTACTTGCAAAGTCGGTTATTTTGTGTGGCTGATCTGAAGTCCGTCTTCTTTTACTCAACGAGCGTTCTCTGCACTTGTCTTCTTCACCAACAAAACGAGAGTCACTGTGATCACTTGTAGTAGGGCTTTCGCTTCCTTGCGCCGGACCACTGTTATGTCTTTTATTGCTTCTAACCTGGCGAGTCGGTGTTGTTTTTTTAGGACCCATATTATTCCAACTGTAGACAAGGGGGAAAGAAAAGTATATTTCTTGAAGAATGCAGCGAAATGATCCGAGGGAGAAAGACAACAGCAGCAAAACTGTACTCGCAATGTTGACCTAAACACACTGATACAAACCGTCTTTTTCACACGTCACAATCATCTGAAAAAACTTCATTTCAATAAATTAACAAGCTCTTGAAAGAATATGGTCAACAAATACGAGGCACCGCCGTCCCTTCAAACAGAATTAACTGGCGCATATTTCTCATCTGCAGTATGAAGCCCGGAAAAGGAACACTCAGGTCATTGCGTGCGGAGTGCTGACAAGACACGTCCGTCTTTGACAGTGAACAGCAGTCAAGTCACTCAAGAGTTTTAATGTAAAGGAAAGATGAATTTACATAGGGGAATCCCCAGAATCATTATATTTGTAAGTGGATCCATTATGGGGTCGAGAAACCTTTATTCCGGTGTAGGGCATATTATTCAATACTTGAGTATTATTTTTATTTTATTTTTTTTCTTTTTCATTTGGATTTGGCTTAGAAACATGACGTTGCTTGCGTTTTATCATCTGTTGATGAAACTGTAATTAATCGCTGAATTTATTGCAAAAATCCGAAGATTAGAATTGGGTGTGTTAACGACAATCGTTACGTACTGTAATGCTGTCCGCGAGTGGAGAGAAGTTAAAACTGATGTTTGCTGGAGATAAATCAGGTTATACATCATTGTAGAAGTGAGTGGATAATGGAGCCCGTTTAGCATTATGTCATTTTTGCTGTTGTATGGTTTGTACGTTGCTTTTTTTGTTTGAGATTGTTTTCATCATTTAATGAATGGGTGCTCGTTATGTTCAGCTGTTGTGACACTGTTTTCCCATTTCTAAGGAATTGTCATTGTTTTTAACCCCATTAAGAGAAAGACTCGTTGCGCTGCTACCCCTCTTGTTATAAGACCTCTCACGGTAAATACAGTCATCTGTCAAAGTGTCAGGTGGCTTTTCTCTCTCTGTGTCCCCCTCTCTCTCTCTCCCTCTCCCTCTCTCATTGTCTGTCTGTCTGTCTGTCTGCTTGTCTGTCTTTCTGTCTGTCTCTCTCTCTCTGTCCGTCTGTCAGTCTTTCAGGCTGTGTCTATCTGTCTCTCTCTCCCTCTTCCTTTCCCCTCTCTCTTCCACACAGGCAGTTGGTTCAGTTCCGGGGTTACACATTATTTATAAGACCTGGGCTAAAAACAGGAAGATCTGGAGTAATATGACGTCTTTATGAATTTACGCGTTCTGAGTTTTGTTTTAGTTATTTGCGTTCCCCTCCTCTCTCTCTCTCTCTCTCTCTCTCTCTCTCTCTCTCTCTCTCTCTCTCTCTCTCTCTCTCTCTCTGTGCCCCCCTCCCCATTTGTCCCAACAGGAATCCGGTTTTCATCGGATCTTTTTCAGATCTGGCATTGGTGACTCACTGGCATACTGGGAAGGTCAAGATGGAATCTCATTTGTGCTAGAAAGTAGATTTTAAAAAAAAATATAACTATGTGGTGAAGCGAAGTGATGTTGGGATTCGAAGCAGATCAAACACGCCTCGCTGTTGGCCTTTATATAGATTGAAAACACAATGCCAACTGTCAGCTGGAGTGGCTCAGTTGAGAGGAAGACAGTCAGAAAGTCTGAAGGTCCCGTGGTTCGATCCCTGGTGCAGAGCCTTTTTTCAGGGCAAGGGGGACATAGGAGTGGGGTGGAGGGAGGAAGAAAGGGGGTGGGCGGGAGCACACATAGCACCACACAATGCAAATCATCATACTGCACCACACACAGTAATACACCTAAAAAGTCTTCACATTACACACTATACCTCATGAACCATCACTCGGTACGAAACGCCCCATCATTCGGCTACACAAATTATCACACCATGCCACATATCGCATCATCACATCGCATATCATCACATCACACCACACATAAGATTGCTATACCACACAATTCACTGCACCACATTTCACATCATATCAGTAAAGCACTCAAATAACCACATTTCTCCCCTCCTCACTACTACACACACAAGTCATCACACCACACTAACACCACATTACCACACACACACACCATCGCACCATGCCACATATCACGTCATTACACCACCAGATCAGGACGTCACACAACCCACCACATCACCACTCCACGTCAGATCACATAGCTCACCACATCACTGTTTAACACAAATCATCACACATCACATTAAAAACTCACAAACCATCACATCACGCAAGTCACTACGTCTGCACAGTATAAACACCATCACGCAACACCACACAGCACATGACTACAGCACACAAAACGTCACATCACGCAGCATGCCACACAAATCACAGCGCGCACCATACCATATTACTGCGCCACACAAATCATACACAAATCACCATATCCCCGCAGATCACCACACCACACAACACTCTACATTATTGCATCACGCAAATGATTACACCAAACAGCACACCATATTATTACAGCACACAAACCATATCATAACACCATACAAATCATAACTCCACAAATCACAGCACTATACAGAAAAAAAATCATTGCACCATGTAGCCACAGAACTCATCACACCACACCGCATCACTGTACCATACAAATATTTACCACATAACACGACACATCACATTGCGACACATCACACCACATAATTCACTCCACGCCGTGTTGCACACGTCACGCCACACCACATCGCACCACACTACCACCACACCACACGCCACTCTGTGTACCACACACTACACCCATACCACACCGAACCACATTGCCACCACACCTCACACCCTGCCTTACCAAACACTGCACCCAAACCATACCAGACTACACCACACCACACACCTCTATGCCACACATTACACCCATTCCAGACCATTCTACATTCCATTCCAAACTACATCACACACCCAGCTGTACATCACACCAGGTCATAACATCTTACCACACACCACACCACATTACTTCACTCTTGGCATCAGATCACCACACCAAACTAAACATAACACCACACCATATCATACTACACACCACGCATTATTTCACACTAGGTGTCATACCACAGCAAACACCACACCACACTAAACATGACACCACACCACACTAAACATGACACCACACCACACTGTATCATACCACTCACCACACCACATTACCCCACACTAGGCATTACACTATCGCACACTCCACACCACACCACATCACACCACACCACATCACACCACAGCACACCTCACACCACACATCACATTCACCACCTACACTACATGACACCACGCCACATCACACCACAGCACACCTCACACCACACAACATCACATTCACCACCTACACTATATGACACCACGCCACATCACACCACAGCACACCTCACACCACACAACATCACATTCACCACCTACACTATATGACACCACGCCACATCACACCACAGCACACCTCACACCACACAACATCACATTCACCACCTACACTACATGACACCACGCCACATCACACCACAGCACACCTCACACCACACAACATCACATTCACCACCTAGTAGAAAGAAACTCGTGGAGAGCGTGGCAGCAGAGAGTCCTCAGAAGAGAAGCCCCCTTCAAGCAAGTGTTTCGGCCCTTATCTCCTGACACTCTAGGGGGGTTGGGCCACACCCGGTTCATGACTCCGGATGTCCCTCTGCTGCCCCCTTTTTTTTTCCCACCTTGGGACGAGCCATGGCTGGGATTCGAACCCATGACCCTCTGGACATGCTCATTTTCCACTTAATGACTCGCGCTTTAACCACTGAGCCACAGGGACACCTGATATTTGTAGGGAAATTAAGCCTTATGAAGTTCACTTTTGTTCCTCCTTGACCAGATCCAGCTTGAACACCCCTCTGCCGCTTCTGCCATTGCTTTCAGGGCTCTGGTTTTTTCCTTCCCTGCAACTGAGAGCTGTTTCATGAGGCTGTATGCAGACGTTTCTACAAACCCCCTAGCTCCAATTTCTGCAGTGAGGACTTTGACCTGATAGCCTTCTCTCCTCAGGCTGTTTGCCAGATCAGCATACTTTTCAGTCTTGTAGATTTCAGCTGCCTCCATTCTGTTCTCATATGGCACCGTGAGCTCGATCATGATCAGCTGCTTGGTTGACTTAGAGTGGACTACTATGTCTGGTCTCATGCCACTCTTGCTGATGATCTCTGGGTGACTCTTCCATTCTGGGAGGTCTGCAGTGCACACCCAGTCATCTGCCCCGTCCAGCAGACTCTGCCTGCATGTTTCGAGTGGCACTGTTGTTCTTGGCCATGATTTGCTGCCTCCTGCCGTGAAGAATGTTGCGGGTGCTTTTGGAGTCCTGATTTTCCCTTTTGTGGTATTGGTACTAGCCCAGACTACATGTACAATCTCTTTGAGCACTTGCTTGTGCCTCCATGTGTACCTTCCTTGAGCCAGGGCTACTTTACATGAGCTTAGGACATGCTCCACTGTTTGTTTTTCATGGCAGAGGGGGCATGCAGGATCGTCTGTTTTCCCCCACTTCACCAGGTTTGCATTTGAGGGCAGAAGGTCATATGCAGATCTGAGAATGAAGCTGATCCTGAGAGGGGCCATGTGCCAAATGTCATTCCAAGTGAGACTTCTTTGGAGTGCATTCTCCCACGTTGTCCATTGCCCTTGCTGGCTCTGCTGGACTGCTTTTTGGAGTCTTTTTTGGTCTTCTTCTTTCATCTCCTGAATCATCATGTCTCTTTTGGCTTTTCCTTTGGCCTTTGACCACCACTCAGTTTTGGTCACCCCCAGTCCTTGTCTGTTGGTCTGTGTGTGTCCTGTTATTTCTCTGATCTTGAGACTTTCTTTTGCAGAATCCATCGCCTCTTGAACTTTCCATTTTCTGCCTGTCTTCAGCTGGGGATTGATTGCTTCTACCACCTTGTCTCCTGAGTCCTCCAGCATGCTTTGAAGTCTGATCTTCCCTGCTTTGTATTCCTCCAGGATAGATTTCAGTGGTAGTTTCAGCTTTGCTTGGCGACAGTACAGCGCTATGTCAGTCAGACAGGGTGGGACACCAAGCCATTTCCTTGTGAACTTGTTGATTTTGGCTTCCATTGCCTCCACTATGCTGGTGCAGATGTCGTATATCATCAGAGGCCATAGGAGCTTTGGTATCAGCATGAACTGCAGACACCAGACCTTGTATTTGCCAGGGAGCCCACACTGGTCAATGGTCTCCAAGCCTTCCTCCGCCATCTGCTTGGTTTCTTTTGCTCTTTGTGTGTCTTTCAGCGTATCATCATACCATCTTCCAAGGCTCTTGACTGGTTCTTCTGTGACTGTTGGAATGGCCTGGTTGGCAACACTGAAGACCACAGATCCGGCCACTTTTCCTTTCCTCAGTGAGAGACTCCGTGATTTCTTTGGCTTGAACTTCATTCTGGATGAGGCAACTATGTCGTCCAGCCTCTCCAGCACATGACGTGTCTCGTCTTCTCTGGATGAAATCACTGTAGTGTCATCCATGAAGGCCTTGAGAGGAGGCATCTTGTATCCATCGCCAAGGTCTGTTTGTCTCGCGTTGTTTGTTGCTGCTTTCAAGATGAGTTCCATTGCCAGCACGAACAGTATTGGGGAAATTGCACAGCCCATTGCAATACCCACTTCCAAGTTGATCCAGTCTGTTGTGTACTCCTTGGTAGAGAACCGCATTGAGAAGCCATTGAAGTACTTCTTGAGCATGTCGCGGATGTTCTTTGGCACATGGTACATCTCAAGAGCCAACTGTATCATCTCATGGGGCACAGATCCATATGCGTTTGCCAGATCAAGCCACACTACGTCCAGGTCTCTCTTTTCTGTTTTTGCTTTTTGGATTGCGTCCCAGATCATTGTGGCGTGTTCTACACAGCCAGCCACGCCTGGGATGCCACCTTTCTGGACTGACACATCCAAGTACTTGTTTTCCATCAGGTACTTGGTCAGCCTTGCTGCCATGACAGAGAAGAAGATTTTCCCTTCGACGTTCAGTAGTGATATTGGCCTGAACTGGCTGATGTCACTTGAGTTTTGCTCTTTGGGGATGTACACACCATCTGCCGTCATCCACTGGCCGCTGATCTTCTGGTTTCTCCAAGCCGATCGCAGCAGCCTGTGGAGCCACTCCAGCACCTTGGGACATTTCTTGTAAAGCTGGTAAGGTATTCCGTTTGGCCCTGGTGATGATTTGGCTCTGGCTTTGTCGACCACCTTCTTGATTTCCGCCAACGTTGGAGGCTTGCCATTGAACTGTTCCTCAGGGTTGGTTGGCCACACCAGACCTTGAATGTCGAGTGGTGCTTTGCTCTGTGGGTCAGAGTATGTTTTCCTCAGATGCTGCTCAAGAACTCCTTTGTCCACACTTAGGGTCCCAGATTTTGGCTGCTCAAACAGTGTTCTGGCAAATTGGAAGGGGTCTCTGAAGAAGCGCTCTTGTGTCTTCTTCTTTTTGCTCTTCCTCTTCCTCGCAGATTCCGCTTTGCTGAGGGCGCTGTGTTTTTCTTTCAGGTCTTTCCACAGTTTTTCCAAGCCTTGTTTTTCAGCTGGCAGTGCGGTCTTCATTTGCATCTTGAGGTTTTTCTTTTGGACCCTGATCTTGTCCATCTTTTCTTGGCGTCTGGATTTCTTTGGAGGTGTTTTCTCTTTGGGTAGTTTTGCTCCATAGGCGTCTCTACATGTGACATACCCAATGTCCGCATATGTGGCTAGTTTGTGTTCCAGGGTGCTTTTCCCTATCAGTGCATCGAGTCTTTGGACGATTTTTGCATCCAGTTTCTCCCAATCTTCAGTTTCGTTTGCTCGTGGCAGGTTGAGTTTCAGGCGCCTGGCATCGAGGGCCTGTGCAAATTCCTCATCCGAACCAACAGCGTGGATGTCCTTGGCACTGTGGTTTAAATCCTGGCCTTGGTCTTCCGACGTCTTATCTGCTGATGCAGTGCGCTGCTGCTCATTCAGATGAGTCTTCACACATCCCATCTTTGTTCTGTGGATCTTCATGCCACGGGTGGTAGCGAAACGCTTTCCACAGACACATGGATATTCCATTCCTACACTATATGACACCACGCCACATCACACCTCACACCGCACATCACATTCACCACCTACACTACATGACACCATGCCACATCACACCACAGCACACCTCACACAACACGATACTACACCACACCACATTCACCACATCACACTATAGGACACTATGCCACATCACACGACAGCACACCTCACACCACACTACATGACGTCACCTTATATTACACCATAGCACACTTCACAACACCCGTCACCACACCACACTACATTCGCCACCACACTCCACTCTACACCACATTTTTTCACATAAGGCATCACACCGCAGCAGAGCACACCACACCACACATGACACCACAATACACCACACCACATCAAACCATACATCAGACCGTATTACATCTCACAAGGACACACCCCACAGCACAACCTACACTACACCACATAGCTTCAAACAGCATGCCTCTTACCACAACACACAATACACCACGCCACAAGACACCAGACACCGCACCACATCACTTCGCGCCACGCCTCCCACTCTCTTTTCTTTCCCCATCACTACCCTATTTCACTTACCCCCCTCCCAGCCCCATTCCCCCCATCCGTTCCACTGCACGTATCATTCACAGTCTTGTCATGATATCTTTTCTCCAGAGCGTTGTTGTTCACAGTGATAAACATTACATTCAGACAAGAGACTAACAGATGGCTTTCTTACATTACTCAGTAGCGGACGATACACACTAAACCGGCTTTGAGACCCTCATGGTTGGGGAGGGGAAGAGGCAGGCAGGGTCAGTTTGACCCATCTGTTCGTCGGCACATCTATCATCAGCCCCAGGGAGGGTTAAACACACAAATGTGGCTATGATGGATGATCACACACGTGTTAGCAGCGCTGAAATGGATGTGAATGACACACGGTTGAGGGTAAGACAGAAAACACCATGATGCGGTCATTTCTTTCTGGGTTAGCTTCAAACACAGGAAAAGGCTGATGCTCTATTGGTTTCTGGTTCAAAAGATGGAATTTTGGGTTCATGTGTACAATCTGTCCCAACGCCTAGTGCTTTTTAATTCATCATAAGACACTTTATCAAAGCGCTGATATCCTTTAGAAACAGAAGTGACCCCCCCCCCCCCCCCCAGCAAATGTTGTGGCAATGTATGACCTACTGCTGGATCCCAGCATTGGGTGTCGGAGTCGAATTCCAACGTTTTCAATGAGAATTTGGCGACTAGGTTGTGGTGTTATAGAATGCGAAAACAGAAAAAATAAATATTGTTTGAAATGTATTTCTAATGAACATTATCCTCCAAGAAACTGTGCGTAGGGGAAGGAGCGACAGAGCAGAACAGAACAGCAGATAAAATTGCTGAACGGATCGGTAAGAGTTTTGTCTTCCCTCCTTCCTCCTTCCCCCTCTTCCTCCAGGCTCTTGCCCCGAACCGTCACGGTCAGAGGTGCAGCATTCATCATCATTGGAGCGCGTCTCATGGCCTCGGTAGGCTCCAGGACCAGACACAGTGATGCGATGAATCAATGTCATAAATGTGTTAAGTGCTCCTCTTTCTCCCCATCCCTCTCACTCACTCGGTGTCTCTTTCGGTCTTATGCGTGCATGCATATACTCACGTAGGCTCAGGCGCGTGCACGCAAACGCATACATGAACACTACAACGGCCCCCCCCCCCCCCCAACACACATACATGCACACATACCAAACAAATTGCATGTACATGTACATGTTTCGAGATGGAGTGTGTGTGTGTGTGTGTGTGTGTGTGTGTGTGTGTGTGTGTGTGTGTGCGTGTGTGTGTGTGTGTGTGTTATTCAAGAGAATGCTTCGTTACATAGAAATGAAACGACAGACAAAAGAAATATGGATTAGTTTTCTTTGTATCATGAGGATGTATACAGAAGGAGAGTTGACATCTTTGCCAGTGACTTGTGTTTATGTATGTGTGTGGTGGGTGAGGGGGGAAATAGGTCGTGGGAGAGAGGGGAGAAGGGAGAGGGGCAAACTTTGGCGAGAGTTCAGAGTTGAAGGTGATTACAGTGCATAGTGAAATCAGAGAACATATAGTTATTTGTTCAGCTTCAAACTGCACAGGTTTGTGAAACCAAATATGGTATATCAGTGTATCCCTCTTCAGACTACACGAGTTCATGAAATCAAAGACAGTACTCTGATTTGTCACAGTTCAGACTCCACGAGTTTGTGAAATCAAAGACAGTACTCTCTGTTCCATTTCAGACATCACGAGTTGATGAAATGAAAGACAAAAATCTCTGTTCCATTTCAGACTTCACGAGTTGATGAAATCAAAGACAGTATTCTGTGTGCCATTTCAGACTTCAAGAGCTGGTGAAATTAAAGACAAAAATCTCTGTTCCATTTCAGACTTCACGAGTTGATGAAATCAAAGACAGTATTCTGTGTGCCATTTCAGACTTCATGAGTTGGTGAAATCAAAGACAGTACTCTGTGTGCCATTTCAGACTTCACGAGGTGTTGAAAAGACGATATTCTAAAGTGTCTTAGTTCATACTTCTTGAGTTGATGAAATCAAAGATAGTACTCTGTGTGCCCTTTGAGACGACACAAGTGAAATCCAAGGCGATACTGTAATGTGTCCCATTTCGGATTTCACGAGTAGGTGAAATCAAAGGCGATAGTGTATTGTGTTCATAGTGTAATGTGTCCCATATTCAGACTACACGAGTAGTTGGTGAAATCAAAGGCGATAGTGTATTGTGTTCATAGTGTAATGTGTCCCATATTCAGACTACACGAGTAGTTGGTGAAATCAAAGGCGATAGTGTATTGTGTTCATAGTGTAATGTGTCCCATATTCAGACTACACGAGTAGTTGGTGAAATCAAAGGCGATAGTGTATTGTGTTCATAGTGTAATGTGTCCCATATTCAGACTACACGAGTTGGTGAAATCAAAGGCGATAGTGTATTGTGTTCATAGTGTAATGTGTCCCATATTCAGACTACACGAGTTGGTGAAATCAAAGGCGATAGTGTATTGTGTTCCATATTCAGACTGCACGAGTTGGTGAAATCAAAGGCGATAGTGTATTGTGTTCCATATTCAGACTGCACGAGTTGGTGAAATCAAAGGCGATAGTGTAATGTGTTCCATATTCAGACTGCACGAGTTGGTGAAATCAAAGGCAGCACTGTAGTTTGTGGGACTTGATACCACACAAGCCTGTAAAACCATAGTATTCCACTTCAGGTTTCACAAACTATGGAAACCAGAGATAGTACATGAATATGTTCTACTGCAGGTTAAACGAGTTGCCAAAATGATAGAAACTAATGCGTCTCGTTTAGGACTAAGCAAGTTGATGAACCCAAAGCCGGTGTTGTAGTGTCCCGCTTCAGGCTGCACGAGCCCATAAAACCAAGCAGTATATTAATATATTCATTTAACGGGACACAAGCTGGTGGAACCTCTAGACAGCATGCTAGTATACCTCATTTCCTGCCATACGAGCTGGCAGAACCAAAGGCAGTGTAGTACTGTGTTCCACTTCATGCTTCATGAAATGCTCAGGCCCAAAACGGCAGCGTCATATGTCCCGTTCCAGTATGCACGTTTCAGTTTTATTTTCAGTTTCATCAAGGAGGTGTCGCTGCGTACGGACAAGTCCATATACGCTACGCCACATCTGCTGCTAAGTTTTGAGACCAGTATGTTCGAGAGTAGTGTACTGCATTCCTGCTTCAGTAAACGTCATATAAGATTACAAGAATTTGTGAAACCAAAGACAGTATGTTAACGTGGTGTCCCATCGGAGTATATTACAGTTGTGCCTTACAGGATAAATAAAACTCTATGTCAGTGAAGCATTTTTGTTTGTTTTCTTTCTTAGAAAATCTCGTTCTTATTCGTTTTAAAGTGCCACCGCAAGGTGTCTAGCATATAATGTACATGTAGTACTGTATAGTGAATACATCATTGCGTACTTCGAAACACTGTGCCATAGTACACTATACTGTAAATCACAATACAGTGTAAACTTGTGCTTAGGATTGTTTTCTAACGTAATACTCGGGTTATTTAATAGGTGAATATCGATGAGAGAATACATTCACAGCGTGCAGAAATGAACGGGCGTGATAGGGCCAACAGCTTATCAAGACAAAAAAAATGTTCTTTTGCTTCGTAAAGTACAGTGATTTGAAATGGACAGAAACAAAACTGGAGTCCTTGCTCTCTCTCCTTGCTCTCTCTCTCTCTCTCTCTCTCTCTCTCTCTCTCTCTCTCTCTCTCTCTCTCTCTCTCTCCTCTCGTTTTTGTCTCTTGCTCTCAGTCTGGCTGTTTATCTGTCTAGCTGCGTGTTACCTGTCTGCTTGTTTTTCTGTCTGTCTGCGTGTCTGTTTTTTCTCTGTCTCTCCTTCACTGTCGCTGTCAGTCTCTGTCTGTCTGTCTCCCTCTCTCTCAGTTTTCGTTTCCAGCCTTCTGTCCCTCTTTATCTCAGCCTCTGTCTGTCCGTCTGTATGTCTGTCTCATTCTCACGCCCCCCTCGCCTCTCTGTATCTAGAAGTCTCTCTGTAGCAGTCTGTCCGTCTGTCTGTCTGTCTATCTACGTCTGTCTGTCTGTCTGTCTGTCTATAAGTCTCATTCTCACGCCCCCTCGCCTCTCTGTATCTAGAAGTCTCTCTGTAGCTGTGTGTCTGTCTGTCTACGTCTGTCTGTCTGTCTGTGTATCTGTCTCATTCTCACGTCCCCCTCGCCTCTCTGTATCTAGAAGTCTCTCTGTAGCTGTCTGTCTGTCTACGTCTGTCTGTCTGTCTATCTGTCTCATTCTCACGTCCCCCTCGCCCCTCTCTATCTAAAAGTCTCTCTGTAGCAGTCTGTCTACGCCTGTCTGTCTGTCTGTCTGTCTGTCTCTCTCTCTCTCTCTCTCTCTCTCTCTCTCTCTCTCTCTCTCTCTCTCTCTCTCTCTCTCTCTCGTGTTTGTCACTGTCTCTTTATTACC
The DNA here is from genome assembly GCA_033310375.1 of Conus canariensis. Lineage (NCBI taxonomy): Eukaryota > Metazoa > Mollusca > Gastropoda > Neogastropoda > Conidae > Conus > Conus canariensis. The sequence continues at coordinate 36,688,473 of CM065739.1, forward strand.
AAGCAAAACTAATAGATCCACTGGATAATGGCATTATGCAATGAACAAAGACTGGCAGAGTTATAGTTTCTCGTCGCCTTACGCAGTCACACAGGAATGGGTAGACTTGCCGTTTATTATCGCATTATGCACTTTTAACAAGCAGCAGTTGCCAGTTTATTGTCACTGTCTGTCATTACAAGGATTGATATGAAGTTAGGGTTAGGGTTGACATACGAATGACACGGTAACAGCGACATACGTAGAAGGTTCTGACAATACGTGTACATGATAATAAACGGCTGCAGCATAGTACGAAATGTTTATCGATTTGAACGAAAGGAATGCTGCAGATTATGCTTTAAATTAAAGGGGTTTGATTAGTTTTTTGTCCTGCAAGTCTGTCTGTCTGGAACCTGTGCCTTAAATGAGGCGTAGAATGATTTTTGGTTTTTGAAAACGCGGAACTGATATAGCCGGGTGATTACTCTAAATAATCGCCCGAGTATTAAGTTTTTCGTTTAAGTGGGTAGTGATGTATCGAGTGATTCTTTTAAACTCGAGCTGCTTTTGCTTGAGTTTAAATGAAAACTCGATGCTTGGAAACATGTCTACATTATCTGAAACATACAGTCCCTCATTATGCACATGCATTCATGCACGCACTTGCACGCATGCATGCACACACTGACATACGCAAGCATGCATGCTCGTACGCACGCACGCACACACGCGCGCGCGCGCGCGCACACACACACACACACACACACACACACACACACACACACACACACACACTTACACTCTCTCACACACTCACACACACATACACACGCACGCACACACGCACGCACGCGCGCGCGCGCGCACACACACACACACACACACACACACACACACACACACACACACACACACACACACACACACACACGACGTTTTAACGTCATGTTTTGTCATCTCAAATTCTTGCAAACTCTGGTAGCTGGAAAGCCTGTTGGCCGAAAATTTCGTGGCAAACACAGTAATGAGAAACCTACTCCCTGTTTTCCGCTTGCTTCCCTCGCTATTGTCTTCGCCAACACTCTTCCTGTGCACACCACGTCACATGACATCACTTCATACAGCTCCTCCATCGTTACACATCATTTCATAGGCCTACAGCTCATTCAACGTCACATCACATCATACATGCATCTCCTCCACATCACTTCATACAGCTCATTGAACGTCATATTACATCACTTCATACAGCTCCTCCAACGTCACTTCACATCATTTCATACAGCTCCTCCATCGTCACACCACATCACTTCATACAGCTCCTCTAACGCCACATCACATCATTTCATACAGCTCATTCAACGTCATATCACATCACTTCATACAGCTCCTCTAACGCCACATCACATCATTTCATACAGCTCATTCAACGTCATATCACATCACTTCATGCAGCTCCTCCAACGTCACATCATATCACTTCTTACAGCTTTTCTAACGTTACACTACATCACTTCATACAGCTCATTCAACGTCACATCACATCACTTCATACATCTCCTCCAGCGTCACAGCACATCACTTCATACAGCTCCTCCAGCGTCACAGCACATCACTTCATACAGCTCCTCTAACGTCACATCACTTCACGTCATACAGCTCCTCTAACGTCACATCACATCACTTCATACATCTTTTCTAACGTTACACCACATCACTTCATACAGCTCCTCTAACGTCACATCACATCATTTCATACAGCGCTCTAACATCACATCATATCACTTAATACAGCTCCTTCAACGTCACATCACATCACTTCATACAGCTCCTCTAACGTCACATCACATCACTTCATACAGCTTTTCTAACGTTACACCACATCACTTCATACAGCTCCTCTAACGTCACTTCACAATCACTTCATACAGCTCCTCTAACGTCACATCACATCACTTCATACAGCTCTCTAACGTCACATCACATCACTTATACAGCTCTCCAACGTCACATTACGTCACTTCATACACCTTCTCCAACGTCGCACATCACTTTATACAGTTCATTCAACTCGCATCACATCACTTTATACAGTTCATTCAACTCACATCACATCACTTCATACAGCTCATTCAACGTCACACCACATCACTTCATACAGCTCATTGAACGTCACACCACATCACTTCATACAGCTCATTGAACGTCACACCACATCACTTCATACAGCTCCTCTAACGTCACACACATCACTTCATACAGCTCCTCTAACGTCACACCACATCACTTCATACAGTCATTCAACGTCACACCACATCACTTGATACAGCTCCTCCAACGTCACACCACATCACTTCATACAGCTCCTCTAACGTCACACCACATCACTTCATACAGCTCATTCAACGTCAAACCACATCACTTCATACAGCTCCTCCAACGTCATATCACATCACTTATTACAGCTCCTCCAACGTCACATCACATCACTTCATACAGCTCATTCAACGTCAAACCACATCACTTCATACAGCTCCTCCAACGTCACACCACATCACTACATACAGCTCATTCAACTCACACACATCACTTCATACAGCTCCTCCAACGTCACATCACATCACTTCATACAGCTCATTCAACGTCAAACCATATCACTTCATACAGCTCCTCCAACGTCACACCACATCACTACATACAGCTCATTCAACTCACACCACATCACTTCATACAGCTCATTCAACGTCAGACCACATCACTTCATACAGCTCCTCCAACGTCATATCACATCACTTATACAACTCCTCCAACGTCACATCACATCACTTCATACAGCTCTTCAACGTCAAACACATCACTTCATACAGCTCCTCCAACGTCACACCACATCACTACATACAGCTCATTCAACTCACACCACATCACTTCATACAGCCCCTCCAACGTCACATCACATCACTTCATACAGCTCATTCAACGTCAAACCATATCACTTCATACAGCTCCTCCAACGTCACACACATCACTTCATACAGCTCCTCCAACGTCACACCCATCACTTCATACAGCTCCTCAACGAACACCACATCACTTCATACAGCTCATTCAACGTCACACCACATCATTTCATACAGCTCATTCAACGTCACACCACATCACTTCATAAGCTCCTCCAACGTCACACCATCACTTCATACAGCTCCTCCAACGTCACACCACATCACTTCATACAGCTCCTCCAACGTCACACCACATCACTTCATACAGCTCCTCTAACCGTCACATCGCATCACTTCATACAGTTCCTCCAACGTCAACCACACATCACTTGATACAGCTCCTCCAACGTCACACCACATCACTTCATACAGCTCCTCTAACGTCACACCACATCACTTCATACAGCTCCTCAACGTCACATCGCATCACTTCATACAGCTCCTCTAACGTCACACCACATCACTACATACAGCTCATTCAACTCACACCACATCACTTCATACAGCTCCTCTAACGTCACACACACATCATACAGCTCCTCTAACGTCACACCACATCACTTCATACAGCTCATTGAACTCACACCACATCACTTCATACAGCTCCTCTAACGTCACATCACATCATACAGCTCCTCTAACGTCACACCACATCACGTCATACAGCTCATTGAACGTCACATCACATCACTTCATACAGCTCCTCTAACGTCACACCACATCACTTCATACAGCTCATTCAACTCACACCACATCACTTCGCACAGCTCATTCAACGTCACACCACATCGCTTCATACAGCTCCTCCAACGTCACACCACATCACTACATACAGCTCATTCAACGTCACACCACATCACTACATACAGCTCATTCAACGTCACACCACATCACTTCATACAACTCATTCAACGTCAAACCACATCACTTCATACAGCTCATTCAACGTCACACCACATCACTTCATACAGCTCCTCTAACGTCACACCACATTACTTCATACAGCTCCTCCAACGTCACACCACATCACTTCATACAGCTCCTCTAACGTCACATCACATCACTTCATACAGCTCATCCAACGTCACACCACATCACTTCATACAGCTCATCTAACGTCACACCACATCACTTCATACAGCTCATTCAACGTCACACCACATCACTTCATACAGCTCCTCTAACGTCACACCACATCACTTCATACAGCTCCTCCAACGTCACACCACATCACTACATACAGCGCATTCAACGTCACACCACATCACTTCATACAGCTCATTCAACGTCACACCACATCACTTCATACAGCTCCTCCAACGTCACACCACATCACTTCATACAACTCATTCAACGTCACACCACATCACTTCATACAACTCATTCAACGTCACACCACATCACTTCATACAACTCATTCAACGTCACACCACATCACTTCATACAGCTCCTCCAACGTCAAACCACATCACTTCATACAGCTCCTCCAACGTCAAACCACATCACTTCATACAGCTCCTCCAACGTCAAACCACAGCACTTCATACAGCACACCATACACCATCACAGACCACACCACACCATAACCAAACACAACGCCTCATGACGCCAAACACCACAACGCATCGCGCCTCTCACTCTCTCCCCCCCCCCCCCCCCCCCCCCCCCCTCCGGCATCATTCCTTGCGTCTCCGCCACTGGGCCTTCCTCCTTCCCGCTTCCTCCTCCTCTCTCTCGCGCAATCCGTCCACTGTACGTGTCAAGCACAGTCCTGTCATAATATGTCTTTGCTAAAGCGTTGTTACTCAAAGTGACAGATCATACATGCAAACTATAGTACGGACAATACACTGCAAAATGGCGCTGCAACGCCGTGATTTGGGAGGGGACGGGCAGGGTCAGTTTGACCGATCTGTACGTCGGCACAGCCAGCATCAGCCCCAGGGAGAGTTCAATACAAAAAGCGTAGATATGAGGGATGAGCGCAAACGTGTGAGCAGTGTTAACATGGATGTGAGTGACATACAGCAACACATGGTTGAGAGTCGGACAGAAACACCAGATGTTGTCATGTCTTTCAGTGCCTGTATCATGCACACGGAAAATGCTAACGCGCTGTTAGTTTCTGATTAGAAAGATGGGATTTGGCCTACATGTGTACAAACTGACTCTGCATCCGGTGCTTTATATTTATTACAGGGCAATGTACTGAAATATTGTTAACCTTTAAACCCGAAAGTGATCCCTAGCAAATATTGTGGCAATGTATGGTCTACTGCAGGACCTCAGCCTTGGGTGTCAGGAGTCAAATTTCAACACTTTATGTAGACCTGTTCTCAATACCATTACCATTACGTGCAAAGCTATGAGAACCAGACGTCTAGGTTATAGTGTTATGAAATGTGAAAACAGACAGAAAAGGGCATAGTATCTTAATCATACGTTAGATAGACATTATCCTCCCAGAAACTGTGAAGATGAAGAAGTGAGAGCAAATAGATAAGGAGATGGGCAGATAATACTGCTGAATGGACCGGCAAGAGCTTTACCCGCCCACACCCCTCTTTCCTATCTTCCCCCAGGCACTCGCCCACAACCGTCACCGTCAGAGGTGCAACATTCATCATCACTGGAGTGCTCCTCGTGGCCTCGATAGGCTCTAGGATCACAGTGATTCGATGAATCAGTGTCATAAATGTATTAAGTGCACTGTTTTTGTGTGCCATGACGAAGGAGCGACAACTCTCGCGTGCGAAATCGTGTCTGGCTACGTCTGCGTCTTTGACGACATGCCAATACATTGCAACAATAGTGCGGATTACAAGTCCTGAAAAATCAGTGAGGAAATGCCCCCATTACAAAAATGTGTATGTGTGCACACACTTTGTAGGAATAACTCTTCTCAATTTGTATGTGTACACAAACTTTGTAGGAATAACTCTTTTCAATTTGTATGTGTACACACACTTTGTAGGAAATAACATATTTTAGTGAAAAAGTACACCAGTAGCAGTTTTAGAGTAAGCAGGTCCTCACTGTCTGTCTCTCTGATTGTATCCCAACCCATCCCCATCTCTCTCTCTCTCTCTCTCTCTCTCTCTGTTCCTCTCTCTCTCTCTCTCTCGGTGTGTCTATGTCTGTCTCTCTCTCTCTCTTTCTCTCTCTCTCCCCATCCCTTTATTCCTCTGTCTGCGCGTCTGTCTGTCTCCTTCCCCTCTCTCTCTCTCATTCTTATATATTGATTGCTGTCTCGCTCTCCCTCCCGTGCTCCCTTTCTCCCTCTTCTCTGTTTCTCTATGTCTGTCTGTCTCCCTCTCTCTCTTACGCTGTCCCCTTCCCCACCCTGATTATTTTATGTTTCATCTGTCTGTCTTCCTGCCTGCCTGTCTGTTTCTCTCTGTCTGTCTGTCTGTCTCTCCGTGTGTGTGTGTGTGTGTGTGTGTGTGTCTTTGAGTCTGTGTGTGATTTTTCTCTCTGTGTGTCTCTCTGTCTCTGTCTATGTCTGTCTACCTGTTTGTCTGTCTCTCTCTGTTACCACCCACCCACCCCACCCCCCTCACACACACACACACGCGCGCGCGCGCGCACACACACACATTTATACACACATAATATTGATTGATTGATTGATTGATTGTCTCAGTTTGAGTGTTGTGTCTGGCCCTCAGTCAATACTGTCGCTTGCGTGTCAGCGAGATGCTGACCGGAGCTGGGCCCTCTTGTTGTGACGCTGTGTTTGTTTTGTGTGCAGACAGGTAGGTTAAGTGGAGGTGGGAGGTGGGAGGAGGAGGAGGAGGCCGGAGGGAACTCGCTGTGAGCTTTCATATGTCACTCTGCCCCTGCACAGTCGAGCCCCGAGATCCCGGCAGAGGTGCGTGCGTGCGTGCGTGCATGCGTGCGTGTGTGTGTGTGCGCGCGCGCGTTCGTGCGTGCGCGTGTGTGTGTGTGTGTGTGTGCGCGTTCGTGCGTGCGTGCGCGCGTGCATGCGTGTGTGTATGTGTTTGGAGGGGATGAGTTGTTGGTAGTGGTAAGTGGGGTGGAGGGGGGGAGAGGTAAGAGAAGTGGGGACGAAGGTGGGGAGTCTGCCTTGCAGATGGTCCCTGCAGAAGCAGGTTTCTGTTTTGCTTTTTTGTTTTGTTTTGTTTTGTTTACTGTCGTTCTCTTCATTGTGAAACGTCGTTTTTGTTCGTTTTCAAGTCCCCGGAAATCAGCACTGCTGAGGGGGGAGGGGCAGAGGTCCACTGTAGGAGTATTTTTTTTCTAGGAGAAAAGCGCTTCCTCCCCCAGGGAAATTACTGTGCGCCTAGGAAATAACCACCACTTTGGTGAGGAAAACACTTCCATCGATTGTTAGACAGCCACAAAGATATCAGAGAGAGAGGGGGAGTGCTTCGCACTGTGTGTGTGTGTGTGTGTGTGTGTGTGTGTGTGTGTGTGTGTGTGCGCGCGCGCGCGCGCGTGTGCGCGCTTGCTTGCTTGCTTGCTTGCCAGCAATTTCTACTAATTTACCAGTCAACACTTAAGTTGGAAAGAACTGTACCAAACGGCTGAAGGAAACGCATTACTAGGCCTACAGATTAGATATTCTTGTCTTTTATCACGTAGAAAGCACAATGCATTTTGAATGGAAGCCGCCTTTTTTCCTGCGTAAGGGAAATGTTGATAACCTGCGGGGATGTTCTTTCCCCTCGCGAAAATATCCATGGGGAGTGTTTTTTTCTATTAGAAAACCCACCAACTAAAACTAAACAACGGCCAAACATCTGTTGTCAGAACATGTTCTTACTTACAGAGACACGTTAAGTAGATTCTATTGTCTGAGGGAAAGAGCATTGTTGTTGGCACACTTTTAAACACTCTCTCACACACACACACACACACACACACACACACACACACACACACAGAGAGAGAGAGAGAGAGAGAGAGAGAGAGAGAATACGCATGCAGAACCTTACACGTACACGGAAACAAACACAGACACGCAAGCACGCAGTCAGGCACGCACGCACGCACGCACACATACACACGCGCGCGCGCGCGCGCACACACACACACACACACACACACACACACACACACACACACACACACACACACAAGCACGTACGTGAGCGCACGCGCGCGCGCACACACTCACACTCTCTCTCTCTCTCTCACTCACTCACTCACTCACTCACGCACGCATGCACACACACGCACGCATGCACACACACACACACACACACACATATAAAATATATATATATATATATATATATATATACTCTGGACAAGGTCCCCACTGAGACCTACACTCAACCCACCTGGGGACCCATTTACTTCACGCGATCCCATCTCAGTCCCCCACGTTCTCCCGTCCCCCATCATCTATACCCCTCTCCCCTTCCTTCCCTTTTCTTTTTTATTTTGTGGTGGGATGGGAGGGGTGCCTGGGTTTGGGTCAGTGCAACGAGGGGGGTGGGGGGTGGGGGGGGGGGGGGGGCGGGGGAGAGTAAGGGGATGGGAGAGAAGAGGGGTGTAGGAAGAGGTAAGTGGGGAATGTGCCTCGTTTAAACCGTCAGACACGCGCACAGCTGTCGACATGCAAATTTACATCCACGTCTCTGTCCGCCGTTTGTTTTCTTGTTTTCTTGCTTACAGGTTATTTGCATTGTGTCCGTACACACATCAAGCTCATATTTTTTGCCCTTTGTACTTCTGATAGTTGAATTCAGAGAAAATACTGTGAGGAAGGGCGCGAATGAAAGAAAAAGCAACATATGGAAAGACAGAGAGATGAAGAAAAAGACAGTCATTGTACTGGTGTACAGAAAAAAACAGATACTGTAACTGTTCATGTTTTGCCTGCACCTTTTAATTAAGTTACAAAAAATCATAACGCCTGAGCGAATATTCGAATAGTAAGGCAATTAACCAAGACTGTACCAGCAGCCCTAACGCAGTGGTTACCTTTGTAGGCAGAGTCATTATTTTGTGGGATTTTTCTTTTGCCCTGGCCAGGACTTTCCTCGAACTGAGTGTTAGGTTCAGATTGGAATGCGGTCTCCCTGTGCCCTACCCCCGTGTCCTATCTAGACTGTGAGCCTCGTCTGGACCATAACGACTCAACCATAACGACTCATTTTACTTACTTGACATTGAATCACCCCCCCCCCCCCCCCCCCACGCCCCTATCTGTTCATCTATGTATGAAACGAACTGAATAGTTGAATAGTGGAATAAAACAAATGTATGCAAGTTCAGTAATCCATCCTTCAGTCCTTTGAAAGACTTCACAAAGTGAAAGGAAATTAAGCATATATATGTGTGTGTGCGTGTGAATGCGCTCGCGCGTGTGTGCACAGAGAGAGAGAGAGAGAGACAGAGAGAGAGAGAGAGAGAGAGAGAGAGAAGAAGCGGGCATAACGTGCTCACCTGAGAGAGGAGCCCGGATGGCGACACGCGGTGACTGACCAGCCACAGCGCCGGCAAGGGTGAATGACCCGTGTGAACGGAAGGCGCTCCGACAGTGCGAACAGGGAGGAAAACAAGACCAGATAGCGATCTTGCCCCATCCGTGGTTGGAGCGCCACGAGCCATGGGCTTTTCATCCCTGGGTCTTCCGTCAATTTGCACCCTTTGTACTGCGGTGCCCACGGGCATTGTTTTCTGGTCAGGTTTTTACAGTCAGAGCAAGGTTGTGGGAGGACGGTCCTCGGTTTCCTGTGACTGTCAGAGCAGCCATGTACAAAAGTTAGCCCAGTTTCCTGTGACTGTCAGAGCAGCCATGCACAAAACGGTTAGCCCAGTTTCCTGTGACTGTCAAAACAGCCATGTACAAAACGGTTAGCCCAGTTTCCTGTGACTGTCAGAACAGCCATGTACACAAGTTAGCCCAGTTTCCTGTGACTGTCAGAGCAGCCATGTACAAAACGGTTAGTCCAGTTTCCTGTGACTGTCAGAGCAGCCATGTACAAAACAGTTAGCCCAGTTTCCTGTGACTGTCAGAACAGCCATGTACAAAATGGTTAGCCCAGTTTCCTGTGACTGTCAGAGCAGCCATATACAAAACAGCCCAGTTTCCTGTGACTGTCAGAGCCGCCATGTGCAAAACGGTTAGCCCAGATTCCTGTGACTGTCAGAACGGCCATGTACAAAACAGTTAGAACCACTGCCTCTGGCGGTATACTGATCCGCCATGTTTGTTTTATTGCTTGAAACCGAAACTGGATCTTGAACGTCTTCTCTGTGTGTTTGTGTGTGTGTGTGTGTGTGTGGGGGGGGGGGGGGGGGGGGGTACAGAAAAACAGAAAAGGAGGGGGCGCCGCGGGTCTATAAGCAGAAATGTGTATTATGTCCAACATACGCACGCACGCGCGCGCGCGCGCGCACACACACACACACACACACACACACACACATACATACATACATTCAACTATTTTCAGACATAATGACACACTTACATACACGTAGTCTTTATACATTGATACCACTCCAATACATACCCACTCATGCACACATTTATATTCTCATAATTATGCAGGAACATATGCATTGTCTTTATATCACCCTTAATAAGGGATAAAAGGGGAGAACACTTTTACATTTGAGCTGTAGAATACTTGTATATTCCTTGTTGTACTGGTTTATTTGTCATCACTAAGCCCTCATTCCAGTAGACTCTAATATTGAAAAGGAAATGATAATCTACCTTCGTCACCCACACACAGACAACGCTTCAGTGAAATTGAATCCTTGTTTGTCGGGAAGCATTGAGGTCCAAACGAGTATTTAACCCACAAAAAAACTGTCCCGATATTTGCCATCCACCATGTCTTCCTTGCTCCTAGATACCTGTCATTTTCCACTGAGTCAATGGCAAAAATTCCCATGCATTGGTGCAGTTCTAGATTTTCAAGGTGTTACCATGAGTTCATGTGGTGGGCAACTTGATACTTATGATTTTCCTTCAGTTTCACGTCAGATTTATGTCCTGCCCAGCGGAGTTTCAGGTTTACTGAGGAGCCAACATACCACGCGTCCTCGTGGATTTTACAGCGGAGTAGGTAAATAACTCGTGGTGTAGTGCAGGTAAGGGTTTTTCGGATCTGCCATATCCTCTCATCCCATGGAGAAGTGAATTCTTGTATGTCTAGACTGTGAACGCATGTATCGCATCGTTTTGCTGAGCATTTTCTGAATCCTGGTTGCGTTCTCGGGCCATGGTCTACAAAACGTCTGGGGATGGTCGGCTTATAAATCTGTCCTAGATTCTTTCTTCGTCGGTCTGCAGAAATAATGGATCTAGGGGGAAATCTCTTCGTATTTTCTGGGTCTGAGTAAAGAAGGTGTTGGTTCTTTTTCAGAATTTGAGTTTTCGATGGAAAGCGTGGGTTGTCACCCATGCATTTTTTGTTGTTGCTTTCTTTCATCTAGGTTTGAACAAGGCTTTTTTCCGGTCTGCTTGTGCACCTTTTTGGAGTTGTTCTGCAACTTTTCTGTTCCAGCCAGATAGTTCAAAATGTCTTGCGTATTCTGAAATACGTTGTTGGAGCGTGTTGTCATCGCTGCATAACATCCGCAACCTTGTCCCTACACTTGACACCAGTCCTTTAAACACTGATGGGGCATGGCAGCTGTTTGGTGGCAAGTACGAGTGGCAATGCTTGCTATATACATCAGTCACTATCTTTCCCTGTTCCATCTTCATCTTGATGTCTAGATACTCAGCTTCGGAACCACTTTTCACAGTCCGTTGGATGGAAGGGGGATGCAGTTCCTGTAGATGTTTTTCAAAGCTTTTGGCATCTGCTGCATTGGGAAGGATTGTGATACCATCGTCTCCATCGGCTCCAATCCAGATCTATGAGGTCATCCTGTTTTGATGGAGAGCCAAGGCTAGAGAGAAGTGGGACAGAGTATGTTTGTCCCAATTTGTCATCAAGTTCCCCCATAAATATGTCTACAAAGTGACATGCATGTGCTGGACCCATGGCAGCACCATGATTGGGTTTTGCATATACGGTGTATGTTTCACTGGTTTATTGGGTAGCATTATTTTCTAGTGATAGGGTCAGTGCTTCTAACACACAAGCTGTTGTGACTTCCAAGGGGGTAGGGTGTTGGGACAGAAGTTTTTTCACAGCAGTGATACCCATCCTGTTATCCACGTTTGGATAAAGAGAAATAACATCACATACTGCGAAAGTTGATGTGCCTGGTAGGGGGGCAAGCAAGGAGTTGATCTTTTCAACTTTCTGCAGGAATTCCTTCGAGTCCAGGACTTGAAAAAGAAGGTGTGCTGACAGGTGGTTAATACAGAGTTGGACTAGTTTTGATATAGGTTGAATAGGTGTTCCACATCCTGACAGTAATAGTCTTGTTGGGTAGGGTTGGGTTTGTGAGTTTTGATCAGAGGTTTACATTTCCCGGGGTGGCTCTCATCTATGTCAGTGATAAAATCTGCAATGTCCTTATTTATAGCACCTTGTCTCAACCAGTTGTTTGTTCAGCATTTGATTTGATTGACTGTGCCGGCTGTGGGATCCACAGGGAGGATGTCATAGAAGTCTGGGTCTTTCAGAGTTTTGAGGATGATGTCGTCATCATTCTGAAGTGCTGTGATCACAGTATTTCCACTTTTGTCTGCAAACCTGCATGCACAACCTTTAGTTAAGGGGAGATTTTTCAGCTCTCTCAGTGCTACTCTTTGGCCATGAGTTAGATTGTCCCTGATTTTTCTTCTGTTGCTTTGGTTGAGGAAATCATTCTGGCAGGCTTTGATAAATGTTTCCAGGGCACCGTTGGGGCAAAGCAGTCTGGATGTCTGCAAATGGATATTTGGTCCTGGGTGAGAGTGATATCCGGGATAATTATCGGGCTAAATGGATGAGGAGATGGATATCTGTGGAGCTCGGAAATATTTGAGTTCCTGGAAAATTTGCTGGTGGATTTTCTCATGAGCTTCTTTTTGTGTCTAGCTTGGCGGTGTCGCCGTTGGTTCTTTGGAAATGGGTCTGCCCTGTTGTGAGAATCATATGTTATTCCTTTGATTTTTGTTGAGCCTTGGAAGACTGGGTCTTTTAGAGGGGTTGATGAAAGCTCAGTGTGTGTGTGTGTGTGTGTGTGTGTGTGTGTGTGTGTGTGTGTGTGTGTGTGTGCGTGCGTGTGTGTAATACTAATAATATTACATTATAATGACATATAATTAAATATATACGTTAAATTAGGCAGTCTAAAAACCCAGGTTAAAAAATAACATTTTTCGTGTGCCTGTTGTCTAAGGTTATTTTTGGCGGATCGCTGATGGAGGTTGAGTGACAATTGTATGACTCTTTCCCCCCAGCAATGATTTAGTTTCATACTGAGAATAGTTAGCATGTCCACTTGTTTCTTTTCTTTTCTTTATATATTTTTGGTCTGTTTGTTTTTCAGTAGACGAATATTTGCAGATGAGTGAAAGGTTGGCATGTTTATCTGCTGAATCAAAACTATTGAGGTGATCAGTTTCTTCGTATTTTGTATGAGACAGTGTACTGACTTTATGGAATAAGGGCCACTAAGCTGTTGTCATTAAAGTTTTTTTTGTCATTGTCATTCTCTTCTCCCCTCTCTCTCTCTCTCTCTCTCTCTCTCTCTCTCTCTCTCTCTCTCTCCTCAGTCTCAGTCTGTTTGTCTGTCTGTCTCTCTCTGTCTCTGTCTTTCTCTCTCTCTCTCTCTCTCTCTCTCTCTCTCTCTCTCTCTCTCTCTCTCTCTCTCACTCATTTTCTCTCTCTCCTGTCAGTAATTCAGGTTTCTAGACAATGCACCGCTGTAAATAGAGAGAGAGATAGAGAGAGTTGCTTTTAGCCCGGCCGACCGCAAAGGGCCATATCAGGGCTTTCACACACACACACACACTCTCTCTCTCTCTTTGAGAGAGAGAGAGAGAGTAATGCTCTGAAGAATACCACAGAAACCTACAAATCATTTTTCTTCCATATACAATGACTTTAACATTTGACGATGTGGATCTCCAAAAGATTCCCTTTCGGATTCCTCGTTTTCGTTTTATTTGTTTGTTTGTCTGGTTGTAGTCTTTTGTGCTAGTGATTAACGGGACAGAGAGAGGGATGGGATAGGGTGTAAGTGGTGGTGGGCCTGCTGCCTGATAGTCGAGACCAGTCTGGCAGATGAACAGTGATGCAAATAAAGGGCAGAGAGGAAAGAAGGCAGAGAGAACATATTCTGCCTATAGAGCACACTCGTGGATTCATCAGACATCGGACGCTGCATCGATTACTCTCTGAAAAATGACCGAAACTGAACGATTTGTCACGAAGTCGGATACGGCAGTCAGTGTTTATGACAAAGTGGCGTCCAGTCATCTGATCTCAGACTAGCATGCCAACTGCTTATCGCTCCCATTGTTTACTTCGCCACGGCGGTGAAAATGACTACCCGTGCAAGGGAACTAACTCTGACGGTTATCCATCGGTGAATTGCGATTGTTCATTAACAGATAACTAACAGAGGCGGCCGTGAAACAACGAAGGCAAGGTGTAGGTTTAAATTCCGCTTCTTTCCAATTAAAACCCACTTCAACGTAGAGGTAGACGTCAAAGTGGAAACCTTTTCTGATTCTGCCGATTTGGTGGGCGTGCGGTGATCATGGGTATTCTTTGTATTTCATACTCTGGGAGCAACGACAGAGAGGGAGAGAGAGAGGGGGAGGGGAGATGTTGCCCACAGAGCACACTAGTGTAGCGGACGAAAAATGGTGTCAGTAGAGGGTTGAGCGAGGTGGAAGTGGAGGGTTAAGAAGATATTGTTTGTAGAGTGCATTGGTCTGGCAGACTGACAATTCTGTCAGTGGAGGGGAGAGAGAGGAGTAATGGTGTAGGTAGGGGAGATGTGCCTATAAAAACACAGGGGTGGTGGTCGTGGTAGGAGTGATATTGCCTGTAATGTATTCTAGTCTGGCAGACGAACAACAACGGTGTCCGCAAAGAAGAGGGAGGGAAGGGTAGAAGGAAAGAGGAGTGGGAGAGATTATTGACTATAGTCCACGTTATTGACAATACCCCACGCTATTGACCATAGTACAGCTCTGAACCATAGCCCACGCAATGGTTGCAGTAGGGAAAAGAAAGGGGCAGGATCATGCCTGATAGACCAGACCAATCTGGCTCATGCCTGATAGACCAGACCAATCTGGGAGACGAGCAAGGGGGGTGGGGGTGGGCAGATGAAGTTAGAGCAGACCACACTTGCCAACGAACAATCTAATAGATCAGGTCTGTCTGATAGACTAGCAAAAGGGGGGGGGGGGGGGGGGGAGTATGAGGTAAGAGCAGACCACTCTTGCCGACAAACCAGAGCACTGAGTGAAGCTGCAGACTTCAGTGGTACTGTTGCAGGGCGGCGCTGAACCCTGAGCACTCTCGGTCCTCCACGTCCACGACTGCTGTCCGCTCAGCCAGCCAGATCTCGCTGGACAGAGGAGAGCAGGGGGGGACGGTAACTGGACAGACGTGGCCAGGTAAGATTGAGATGGAAGTGTAGAAGGTAAAGGGAGAAGGAGGAGAAGGAAGAGAGATGAGTTTGTGTCTTTGGGCGTGTGTGTGTGTGTGTGCGTGTGTGTGTGTGTGTGTGTGTGTGTGTGCGTGTGCGTGTGAAAACGAAAAGGTATGAAAAATATATATCCGTTTCCGGACAAGTAATCGCCGATGGTATGCGACAAAGAGTGAGACATGAGCGGCCCAGCCACCTCGCGGATCCAGAGGAGGAAGCGGGTCAGGACAGGACTCGCCCATTGGAAGCCAGCATCCAGTACATCCAGCCAGGCTCTGACCTGGAACCAGCAGGAGACGAGGAAGAAGGGACCACCCCCAGAAACAACACGAGAAGAGACACCGAGGCGGATATGAAGAGGAAGGGAACCAACTGCACAGAGGCAGAAGGGACTCTGTGTGTGTGTGTGTGTGTGTGTGTGTGTGTGTTTTTTGTGTGTGTGTGTGTGTGTGTGTGTGTGAAAGAGAGAGAGAGATTAAGATATTTTAATTAATATTTTCTCGTTATGTGGATCGATGCGGACAGGAGAGGAGGAGAAAGATTGGGGGGGGGGGGGGGGGGGGGGTCAATAAACAGAGAGAGAGACTAACGTATTTTATTTCATGCTCTTTTGTATGTGTTCCTTGTGCGGACAGGACAGGAGGGGAGAGAAGTGGGGGGGATCAAGAAATTGAGAGAGAGAGAGAGCGGTGTGTGATAAATTCATCTGTCATATGTGGGTAACATGCCCTTAGGTGGAAAAACGCCTTAGGTTGATGGCCAAGACGGATGTAATAGGCACGCGTTCCATTTAAATCAGTCAGTATCGCGGATACAGTGCGCTTTAAACCAAATGCGTTTCTTTTGTTCTCACGCGTTGGTGCGAGTGCTCTTTTCCTTGGATGAAAAGACTCCTCAGGTGTGACGTTTCGCCGTATTGCTCACGCACGGAAAGAATATTGTTTTTAATTAAGCTGTTATGTTTGATACAACCAGGGATTTTATCAAAGTTGACAGTTATCCCATCTGGAGTGTAACACAGATGTCTGGGAACATAGATGCAGTAGAGAAAACGTCATCAGGCAAGCATGCTCGGGTGAAACGTGATAGCGTAAACCATGAATGGGCGAAACACGGTGCACCGAAACACACTGTTCCCGTTAAGCCCATGGGCTTAAACTAGGGACGTTTGCAAACTTCTACTCTATTGCTAGCGCATCCAGGTCTGCTACTAGTGTAGACAAATCCCGCGAAGTGCGATTTTTTTTACATCTCTCGTGGGAATTGCCAATTTAGGATAGACTCGTTATCACTTTTCTTGTTAAATTAATGACTTACCTGTAACAAAGTGTTAGATCACCCCACGATCGTTTTTATCCTGCACACTATCCAGCTGTTCCACTCCTCTCCCGTCTAAGCCTCCTCTCTTCGAGCACGCGCGCGCGCACACTTGCACATAAACACAAACCCAGTGTGTGTGTGTGTGTGTGTGTGTGTTCGTCTGTCTGAAATATATATATATATATATATATATATATATATATATATATATATATATATTATATATATTGGTGTGTGTGTGTGTGTGTTCGTCTGTCTGAATATATATATATATATATGTGTGTGTGTGTGTGTGTATGTGTGTGTGCGCGTGCGTGTGTGTGTGTGCGTGCGTGCGTGTGTGTGTCCGTCCATCTGAAATATTTCATTCATGATGCAAGGGGAAGCATATAGTACTGGAGCTATATAAGCATTCGATATTGTCATTATTAACATTATTGTTGCATATTATGGTTAGCAGTGGTAGTAGTAGTCGTTGGAGGAGGAGGAGGGTACGGGATTCCGCATCAGTCATTTCTAACAAATGAGTTAGACATCTAACGGACACGGGAAAGGCGACCACAGACAGAAACATACGCAGTTAAAACTACTTCGTCATTTCTCAGACCCGCAACGAAGGAGACGTTGTGTGTGGGGGGGGGGGGGGGGGGGGGGGGGAGACCTTGAATCGCTGTGAAACTAAACAAATTCAGCAGTCTGCTCAGCAGTCCAACAACAGTGTTTATTGTTATTATTATCACTATTATTATTATTAGTGCTGTTGTTGTTGAGGATGCTGGCCCACATTCAGCCTTGTGGAAGGCCTATGCGAATAAGCTTCCTCTTTGATGTGGGCCTCTGTTGTCTTTCATTCGTCTTCTGTTCTTCTGACTTTACGGACTATTCTCTTGTCTTTAATCTAGTCGCACTTTTTTCTGGTCGCAATGTATAACATGCCAGTTATTTTCTTTCTTTCTTTTTTAAGTCTAGTGACATTGTGGTGCAAACTGTACACACTGTCAAGGATGATACTGGCTATCAGTTTTACTGCGACTTTTTAAAATGAACTTTTTGTTACATTTAATTTTTTTTTTTTTTTTTTGGGGGGGGGGTGGGGGGTTATTTTGTTACGCTTTTGTTTTTTTTATTCTGATGTTAGTATGTCCAGTGGAACCGCTAACTCTCTTAGTACGGCCTATCTTATCCACCTTAATGAGGTTAGTAGATTGGCTACCATGTGATTGTTTTGTTTGTTTGTTTGTTTGTGTGTCAGGATGTGTTTTTTGTTGTTTGTGTGTGTGTCAGGATGTGACCTTTTTGTCAGGATGTGATATTTTTACCTGTGTGAGTTTGACAAGCTTTAAACGGCCCTGTGCAATGGGCTAGGCTATGATTTAAAGGCAAAAAGCCTTTTAATTATTGAAACGAATACAGACCAGCAATACCCTGCTTCTGACAGTCCACAGTGGAGTCAGATACTTACAACACTTAACAAGAACAGATCACGTTTGCTTGTTTTCGGTTATTGTTGTTGTTGTTCTTCTCTTTCTTCTTGCCGTTAATTGCTACCATCGTCTGAAATCGTTGGAGGCTGCCCATGGCTATACCGAAAAAGTACATGTTTGGAAGGAGAAGGAAAGCAAACATTAGAGGAGTAACCATTTCAAAACCAGTCTTGGTTTAAATGCGTGGGGACACCGATTTCATCAGAAAAACCGATCAGGAACTAACTACTCGTGGCGACCTCTTATACAACAAGTGCTTGCCCTGGTAACTTCATTTCGTGGATAAACTTCCGCAGGACTGACGTGACCTCTAGGGTCGACTTGCCTGTAATTAACATAATTACTTAATGGTAATAGGGCTAGTGTCCGACCTACGCCTCAGAGACGTAAAGGTTGGAATTAGCAGACGTGCGTGTAGGCGGAAGGCCAAAGGAAACGGAAGACCCGATTCCGCAAAGAGGGATATGCTGACTGAGGCAGTCAGGGGATCCCAAAGCCTGGTCATCATGTTTTGAGAGGGTGAAGGGAAGAGTGGGGCGGGGAGACGTGCACGAATGGGTGGAGGTGGGACGAGGGGGATGAAGGGGATGGGGGTGGGGCGTAACCCAACGAGCAATTGACAGCGACAGTCCGGAGATGACGCATTTCCAAGGACTCTCTGTCCCTCACTGTCTCTGTAGTCTAATTTGATAGGCCACGGGAGAGAGAGAGAGAGAGTCATATCAGAGAGGCAGACAAACAGAAAAATAATGATTTTTAAGGGTAAGAACTTAATAAGCACTTGTGAAACTATAAATGGATTACAGAATCAGAATCAGTGTTATTCAGGTTTCCTGACCAGCACGTGCATGCGCGTATGTCTCGTGGACCTAGTTGACGCAGGTGTACGTGATGAAATGAAGCTTAGGATGCAGTCGTGCGTGTTGGGTCTCAGACCTAAAGTAGAACTTCAAGAGGATGACGAAGCTTATGCCAAGTCTTCATCCTTGCTGCTGATCGTTTTGTTAATGACTTAAACTTCTTTAGCGGTGCCTGCCGTACTCTCGCGGGGACGTCCAATCCAGTCACATATCCACCTCCATGCTTGAGGTGAGATCGCGGCAAAGTCGCCGGTGTCAGGAAGGTGTCTGCGACCGGTGTTGGACGGACGTTGTGTGCCCTTTCAGAAGGGGACGATCGCTCACGCTAAGCAATAGCTGTAGCCCGTAGGGAGGCTCTGAAAAGGAGTGTCTTGCGTGCGTTGGACCGGGACAGCATCACAGGACAGCACTGCAGTGATTCCGCGCCCAGCCGTGCAGGGTCGCCTCTCATGGGTTTGCTCATCGCGATCTCCTCTTGGTAGCTCCCTGTGGACTGCCGGTGCTGAGGCCGAACAGACCTAGGTGTGGCCGTATAGATGAGAGCTGGAAACAGTTGGCGTGGATGTAATGTCATTGGATGGACTCGGAAGATGAGAGCACAAAAAGAGCCTATATTCTCCACGACTCCCCTTCCCCTTCCGCCCTCGGTCTTCCCACAATGACGCTATGTGCTTCCCACTCGTCCCCTTCTCTCTCCGTCTTCCCTCTTTCCGGCGGATTCCCCGCCCTCATCCCCTACATTTGCACAACGTAATGGTGGAATCACCGGGGGACAGAAGGCCTCCCAGTGTCAGCCAGTGACAAGAGACTGAAGAGAGAGTGTGTGGAGCGCGGAAGTGAAGGACAGTGACAAGGGAGACAGTTACTGTCATTTCCTTTACGAGTGCTGTTGAGAGGTGCACAACAGCTGTTTGTTCTGTCCGGGTCTGTTTCGCGGACCTAAACGGAAACACACACACACACACACACACACACACACACACACACACATGTACACTCACACACACATGTACACACACACACACACACACACACACACACACACACGCACGCACGTACGCGTGCGCGCACACAGACACGCGCGCACGCGCGCAACGCACGCACCCAAGCACATACACACACGCACGCACGCACGCGCGCGCGCGCGCACACACACACACACACACACACACACACACACACGCACGCACGCACGCACGCACCAAATAGATAAACAGTCACTACCATTCTGCACTGCATAGTCCCAGGCAGACGGAAAAAAGAAAGAAAACTATGGGAGTGGACAGGCTTGTCCTTCGCTAGCTCTCAGAAGGCCCACAGGGAACAGCTGAAACCGGAAAATGAATGTGGAAAGGCACATTGGTGGCTTAACTACCCCCAGTTTTGACTAAGAGAGAGAGAGAGAGAGAGAGGGGGGGGGGGGGGTCAGATAGTACAGTTCACAACAAATATTGAAGTTCGTGAGGGGGAGACGGGCGAGGGAGGGTGGAACGGGAGGAGAGTTTTACAATTATGTTGAACATTTGAAATTTTGGGGAGAGGGAACGGAGAGAGGAAAAAGGAGATGGGGTTTGAGGCAGCACAGACTGAGAGAGAGCGGGGAGGGGGGGGGGGGGATATGAAATTAACAATGGACATTTGAAGCTCAGGAGAGAGAGAGGAGAGAGGGGGGGGGGGGGGGGAGTCGAGTGATGTGCACGCTCGTCTCCTGCACACAGGTGTTCCACAAAGACGCAGTGAAGGACAAAGGGCGGATTGCGTCATAAACCCTCGCCAGTCACAGACGTTCAGCTTACACCAGAGCGAATAATCTTGATGATAATAACAGAAAGTAATTGAATACGGCTTACTTGCTCACCTGGAGCTTAGCATTGATGGGAGTATACGCACCTATATGAGTGCACGCATGTGTACATACATACGTTCATCCGTACGTATTAGAGATATACAGACAGAGGTTCATACATACATTTAACGTACATACATACATGGAACGTTTACGTCAGGGAACAGAGGGATATGCATTAGTATTGACCTCACTTAAAATACAGTGCTAAAGTCCCTCTTAACAAAAGAATTTAGCTTAAGAAAAGTGTATTTAATATGTATAACTAACACGTCATGCACGAGAAATGGCATATGTGGTTGGGAAGTGTCTGTGTTGTGTTTGTGTTCGCACATTTACAACCTACATGGTGGAAAGACAGTTTTCAGTTTCATTTCTTTTTTTTTTTTCTTTTTTTCCCCATTTTTACGGGAATCGGCAAGCGCGATGAAGAAATGCTGTGCTTGTGAAAAAAAAAAAAAAAAAAAAAAAACTGTCGTAGAGCGCCGATTGTTACGATAGTGACTTGTGAAACATGGATCTTGACATGAAAACCAAGGACTGCCAATGAAATTTGTTTTCCGATACTGTCAGAGAAGATAGAAGAGACGAAGAAGTTGACAAGTACAAGGTAACAACCGTTGCAGCGATAATGAACAAACTTCAGTGAGGACAAAGAGGGCAAATTTTCGCCAACGGCAAGGATACAGAGACTGACTTTTGTTGTTGTTTTTGTTTTTGTCTTTTTTTCTCTGAATTTTGTACAGGAGTCATTAAAAGGCACATCATGTATCACAGCTGGAGATCACTGAAGCTAAAGGACCACCAGTCTCAAACTTGCACCAGTGTATATTGATAGATTCACATCAGTGTCCGGTTCCACTCTCCTCCTGCTCTAACAGTGTCATGGCTCGAGGGTACTGCGGCCCACAGAAAGGGCCACGGGTCTGCAGAACCAGCTGCTCGGCTATAGTT
Source organism: Conus canariensis (assembly GCA_033310375.1). Classification (NCBI taxonomy): domain Eukaryota; kingdom Metazoa; phylum Mollusca; class Gastropoda; order Neogastropoda; family Conidae; genus Conus; species Conus canariensis. Next base: position 36,710,455 of record CM065739.1, read on the forward strand.
TGTTCTTCACTAGCACGTTTGGAGGATGAGGAGGTCGGTAACAAACATCTGCTTTGAGATGAAAAGCCAAAATATAAAAAGCGTGTGTGTTGTGGTCATGTTTCCCCCTGCTCTTCCTTGCTAGATGACCAGGCAGGCGTCTGCAGCAGGGTCTGTCAAGGGACGTTTGTTCCCAGGCAAGAATGTCTATGCTTTCTGGTCGACTTTCGGTTTTTCCGTGCATGCCTCGTCTGACCATTGCCACGCGTTCTCGATCGGATTTAGATCTGGACTTGGAGGGGGCCAGAAAAACACAGGAAGTCTGTGCTGTCGCTTCCAGATCTCGGTGTGCACCGAACGGTGAACAGAGGCGTTGTCTTCTTCCAGGTACCAACGTTTGTTTCGGTAGTGGTCGGCAGCAAACGGCAGAAAGTTGTTTTCAAGCACATCAGTGTACTTCTGACAGTTCATACTGCCATACGAAATGCATCCCCACACCATCAATTTCAGTGTAGTCTTCGGGCCAAGATGGACGCTGCACAGAGAAAGCACTGACCCTTCTATCTTCGACTTTCCTCCATAGTTTTACACGTCCATTGGGTTTGATCACAATGGTCATTTTATCACTGAAAATAACATTTTTCCACTGATCGTTCACAGTCCACTCCTACAGTACTGCAGCCGCTTCTTTCTGTTCACTTCCTTGATGATTAGTTTCTTCACTGGGGGATGCTTTGAATAGCAAGTCCATGCAGATTTCGCTTGATCGTCTTTTGGCTGACTTCAACTGAGGTTGATGCATTCGGCTGAAATGTCAGAAGCTGTGGCAGATCTGTCCCGTTTTACGATCTTTGACAGTGCAGACACGCACCTGTTTGTGAACACTCTGGGCCTACCACTCCTAGGTTTGTTTTCTACTGTTTTTCTGTCACAATAGCGCTTGTTAACTTTCCCGACGGTTGACCTGTTCAAGTTCAACACATTTGCCACCTCAAACACCCGAAGCCCCTGGTCTATCAACGACACAATGCATTGTTTTGTCTCCTCTGTGAGCCGTTTGTTTGCCGATGCCATTGCCAGATCTAACAGTAAACCGCAAGCACCAAACGACAGTTCAACGATTTTCTTTACTTCACACAAAAGAGTACACTTGTGAAAATGACGTCAGTGGTTTTCGGTACACAAACATGTCACCAACGCAGAAACATTGGCTAGACAATCTAGTGGAAACAACCACTTCAAATCTGTCCGCCATTAGAGGGGACAGACTTTTGTCCCTTTATCTGTGGTTAAGCACATGATTTAAAAAAATTAAAAAAAAAGTATGTTGTTCCATGTCGTTCCCGCAGAACAGGTGAAGCTGAATTTGTAAAGATTGTTACGGGGTCTAGGAAATGAAAGTTTGTGAGCATGTCTATTTTCGTTATTTACAAAGTTGCGGATGATATCCTCTAGATGTATTCTCTTAGCTGCATTTTACATTCAGAAACATTTGCTTTTGTTGAAAAAGGTCTGCCTTTGAATGGAAGAATAGTTAACCTTTCATTATCATCTGTTGTCAAGGAATTAGATTTGAATTGTACTAACCTTATCAGTTTCCAGTTTGTTTCACTAGAATTATTCCACAAGGTGGACGCGTAATTGATGAGAGACACAATATGTGCATGAAAAAATGATTTCCTGGATTGAAGATTAAGAAAATGTTTTATTTTTGATAATTGATAAAAATTCTTATAGAACTACGGTTTCCAAGTTCGATGATGTGATCACACCATGTTAAACCTCATTGTACTTTCGGTCATGCTACCTCTTCGACGGTCATGTTACCTCTTCAATCAGTTGGTCTGCAACATTTCTGCCTTTTTTGCCGTGTAGTCACATACACACATTGTCGTATTTGTATTCAGGGACATGCATGTGGTTCATTTCGGTCCATTTAACCAATCTATCGAAGTTGTTCTGAGGATTATTTACTAATAGCGAAGGATTATCACAGCTAGATTGTAGTAAAGTGTCATCAGTAAACATTTTACGGTCACGCTGTATGTATTAAAGCAAATCAATGATGTAAATAGAAAAGAAAAAAGGTCCTTGTATTGATCCTTGAGGAACACCAAATTCCAAAGGGAGTAACTCTGGCCGTCTGCTACTAATTTTAGAGAGTTGACGATCAGTAAGGAAAGACCTGATAATGTCTAAAGCCTGGTTTGATAGCTTATAATGTAGAAGGGAATGTCTGATAACGTCCAACGCTTTGGCAAAGTCAGCAAACAGAATTCCAACAAATTCAGTATTATTTTTATTACATAGACACCTATTCAGATCCGGCAATAATCTGTAGGTGTTGGATGGGATCGTTGCTGTGGACAATGTTGTCATGGAAGAGTAGGTGCTAGTTTACATTTATATTATACTTACATACACACACGCGCGCGCGCGCGCGCGCGCACACACACACACACACACACACACACACACACACACACACACACACACATGCCCGCACGCACGCGCACACACACACACACACAAACACACACACACACACAACACACACACACACACACACACACACACACACACACACACACACACACTGTAGTGGAGGAATAGGCGCTTACACCTGTACTCTATTGCAAAACACGCACGCACATACACACGCACGCGCGCTCACAACCCCCCCCCCCCCCTCCACACACACACACACACACACACACACACACACACACACTTTCCATATAGCTTAAAAACTCTTAAAAGCAATCCTCTCTACATGCACGATGCATGACATGAGGACATTGAACAGCTGGAAAGACAGGTGAGGAAAACACCTGCAGGCACACACACTCATTTCTTTGCAGGCTGGGAAACCGAGGTAGTCTCCGAAAGATAGAAGAGAGCAACTCACTTTGTTTGTTTGTCTTGCTGTTGGTGTTATTGTTTGTTTGTGTGTGTGTTTTTTTTTTCAGTGGCGAAACACACCATCATACATGTATTCATGCACGCACGCACAGTGAGATGCGCGCAGGCACTTGCATGCCTACGCCTATACCTATGCATTGTTTCAACCCAAACGATCCGAGAACCTGCATCATCATTCCTTTTTCGTGTGTATACTCGCGTGCTTACAGAAAGAGAGAGAGGGAGAGAGAGAGAGAGAGAGAGAGGCCACATGAACAACAACAAAAAACCGAACAACTGGAGTCTTTGCGAGATCATTAAGGAATAAAACTTCGGCACTGGTCAGACAAAACAGTTAGTCGAACAAGTCTGGTATTCGACCCCACTTGCGTACGTGTACAGTTAGCAAGTGTGGCTGTGCGTCTCGCCCAAATTCACGCTTTATAAAACTGATCAATCCCCATTTTCCACTCTCGGCTGATTTTCTGCAGATCTAGTTGCAAAGCGAGACGACTGCAGGCGGAAATCTAAACAAATCTTAAATAAATGTTAGCGAACCGCCCAGAGAACGTGGACAAACGAGTCACAAGACAAAACACAACGCGTTTCGACCTCTTAGGTCTTCTTCAGGAGAGACATAAACGAATAAAACGAATATTCGTTTTATTCGTTTATGTCTCTCCTGAAGAAGACCTAAGAGGTCGAAACGCGTTGTGTTTTGTCTTGTGACTCGTTTGTCCACGTTCTCTGGGCGGTTCGCTAACATTTATTTATGATTTTCTGCAGTCGGCTCCGCTTCCTGTGTTCCAGGGGCAATTCCTCGTTTTCATTGCGTTACGTTTTTGAACTAATTAGTATGCTGTGTGCGTGAGCTCGTGATTGAATCGGCGTCAGCGAAGCAGGCTTCATTTGGGTTATCTACTCAGACATTGATTCTGATCGGACATTTCAGGCAGCGCTGATAGGTAGAGATAACCCGAATAGAATACGGTTCAGATCTGCCAGCTTACCTCTTTCAAGCTTGCGGACATATCCGTCAGTGCTTGAAACAGGATGTGTCGAGCCCCGAAACTTGCTGCGTCTGCGGGCAACATTAGGAAAATGCGGTTCAAACAAAGCACCAGACAGACGCAGTTCGCGAGGTTTTTTGTGTTTGCTTTGTGTTTTTTTATGTTTGAATTAAAACCTTGATCACTATAGTTAAGAGGAATACACACCTAAAGAAAATGCATCTGTGTGTGTGTGTATGAGAGAGAGAGAGAGAGAGAGAGAGAGAGAGAGAGAGAGAGAGAGAGAGAGAGAATACGACACAGTATTATTCATTCAGGAAGACCACACCTGTGTTTGAAGAGGTGGGTTCGCAAAACGTGACAGCTACATTGTATAAGAAAAAAAATGTTTGTATGTTACAGTTGTGTAGTCCAACATTTGAATGTTCCCTAAAGGAATAGAGCAAAGTTGACAACATGTTCGTCCCTTGCCGTAGCATAGGTAATGTCAGTCTACATTCCGAGAGTTCATGTGTGTGCGCGTGCCCTTGTGTGTGTGTGTGTGTGTGTGTGTGTGTGTGTGTGTGTGTGTGTGTGTGTGTGAGAGAGAGAGAGAGAGAGAGAGAGAGTTGCAGTGGAGGAAATGCGATATGATACGATGATTCATTCGGAAAAACCAGAGCTGCATTTGAAGAAGCGAGTTGAAAAATGCGATGGGTACAAAGTATATACCGATATACTGCAGTAGTACAATCAGCCAGTTGAATGATCTGTAAAGGAATTGAGCACCGTTGAAAACAGCATGTTTCTTTTTCGATGTGTTTGAATTCTTAATTATTGTGTGTCCCTGCATATGAGCCTGCTCGTGCGTGGGATTGTGTGTGTGTGTGTGTGTGTGTGTGTGTGTGTGTGTGTGTGTGTGTGTGTGTGTGTGTGTGCATGCGAGAGAGAGAGAGTGGAGAGAGAGTTGAGATGGGGGGTAGGAGGGGGAAGGGGATTTTGGGAAGACGTAGGGAGAGATTATTAGCTGATGCATCTGTTGCTACTACTGCGCTGAGGGTCATCATGCATAACTGAGGGTCATCATGCATAATTGACGTCTGCGCAGGCAGCTGACCCATATAACTGCTGTGTGGAATAGAAAGGACGTCCTACCAGACCGTCATCCCTTATTAATGACCTTGCCCACCTACTGACGTGGCATTTTCAGCGACCTTCAGAACATCACCATTATCAGCAGCAGCAACAACAGAAACTGACAACAGCGATGACGATGGTCCTCTTCCTCGATCTTTTGCCACTGTAACCATTGTGACTGATCTACTACCACCACCGTTGTTACCATCAACTGCCGCCACGGGAGCTGTATTGCATCGTTAGTTGATTCATCCGGTCCCCCAACCCACCCGCTCCTATCCTTTCACCTCTTCTTCTCTTTGTTACTAGTATTTACCACTACTGTCATCACTCCCATCACCGCTATTCAACGTCGAGACTGTCATCATACCCCGTCATCACGAAAATACTGCAATATCAGTCATCACACTCACTACATTATTACAATAAATGTCATAACAACCGGTTACCACTACACTTCCAAGACGACTATCATCGTACCCGTTATGATTTTACTACTTCTACGACTATCGTGTTCACCCGTTTCCACGTCATCATTTCTACAAGTATCATCGCACCCGTTACCTCGGCTCTTTTATCTCGACTAAAACTACGCCCATTACAACCATTCTACTCCCCTGTTCACCAGACTCATTGCCACAACTGTGCTACCACCAGACCCAATGTTACCGCGCTGCTGTCATGCCTGTCACCATTCCCAATGCCACTGCTAGCATGGCGCAGCTGCCACGATCTTACCACCCTCGTTATGTGTGCGACCTCTGCCCGTCTGCCGCGAATATTACCACCCTATTTACCACAGTTCTGCTGCCAGTCGGATCATCACCCCATTACCGCCGCTACCACAGCTCTGCTGCTACTGCTCTCACCACCTTCATTACCTCTGTTGTCACAGCTCTAGTGTCACTGCTGTCACCACTTCATTACCTCTATTACCACAGCTCTGCTGCCACTGCTATCGCCATCTTCATTACCTCTATTACCACAGCTCTGCTGCCACTGCTATCGCCATCTTCATTACCTCTGTTACCACAGTTCTGGTGCCACTGCTATCACCCACCTTCATTGCCTCTGTTACCACAGTTCTGGTGTCACTGCTATCACCACCTTCATTACCTCTGTTACCACAGCTCTGGTGTCACTGCTATCACCACCTTCATTACCTCTGTTACCACAGTTCTGGTGCCACTGCTATCACCACCTTCATTACCTCTGTTACCACAGCTCTGGTGTCACTGCTATCACCACCTTCATTACCTCTGTTACCACAGCTCTGGTGTCACTGCTATCACCACCTTCATTACCTCTGTTACCACAGTTCTGGTGTCACTGCTATCACCACCTTCATTACCTCTGTTACCACAGCTCTGGTGCTGCTGCTGTCACCACCTTCATTACCTCTGTTACCACAGCTCTGGTGCTGCTGCTATCACCACCTTCATTACCTCTGTTACCACAGCTCTAGTGCTACTGCTATCACCACCTTCATTACCTCTGTTACCACAGCTCTAGTGTTAAAGCTATCACCACCTTCATTACCTCTGTTACCACAGCTCTGGTGCTGCTGCTGTCACCACCCACAGTACTTCTGTTACCACAGCTCTAGTGCTACTGCTATCACCACCTTCATTACCTCTGTTACCACAGCTCTGGTGTCACTGCTAACGCCACCTTCATTACCTCTGTTACCACAGCTCTGGTGCTGCTGCTGTCACCACCTTCATTACCTCTGTTACCACAGCTCTAGTGCTACTGCTATCACCACCTTCATTACATCTGTTAGCACAGTTCTGGTGTCACTGCTATCACCACCTTCATTACCTCTGTTACCACAGCTCTGGTGCTGCTGCTGTCACCACCTTCATTACCTCTGTTACCACAGTTCTGGTGTCACTGCTATCACCACTTTCATTACCTCTGTTACCACAGTTCTGGTGTCACTGCTATCACCACCTTCATTACCTCTGTTACCACAGCTCTGCTGCCACTGCTATCACCACCTTCATTACCTCTGTTACCACAGTTCTGCTGCCACTGCTATCACCACCTTCATTACCTCTGTTACCACAGCTCTGTGCCACTGCTATCACACCTTCATTACCTCTGTTACCACAGTCTGTGCCGACTGCTATCACCACCTTCATTACCTCTGTTACCACAGTTCTGGTGCTGACTGCTGTCACCACCTTCATTACCTCTGTTACCACAGTTTCTGTGCACTGCTATCACCACCTTCATTACCTCTGTTACCACAGTCTGTGCCACTGCTATCACCACCTTCATTACCTCTGTTACCACAGCTCTGGTGCACTGCTATCACCACCTTCATTACCTCTGTTACCACAGTCTGTCTGCACTGCTGTCACCACCTTCATTACCTCTGTTACCACAGTCTGGTGTCACTGCTATCACCACCTTCATTACCTCTGTTACCACAGCTCTGCTGCCACTGCTATCACCACCTTCATTACCTCTGTTACCACAGTCTGTGCCACTGCTATCACCACCTTCATTACCTCTGTTACACAGTCTGCTGCCGCCTGTCACCACCTTCATTACCTCTGTTACACAGCTCTGTGCACGCTATCACCACCTTCATTACCTCTGTTAGCACAGTCTGCTGCCACTGCTATCACCACCTTCATTACCTCTGTTAGCACAGTCGGTGTCACTGCTATCACCACCTTCATTACCTCTGTTACCACAGCTCTGGTGCCACTGCTATCACCACCTTCATTACCTCTGTTAGCACAGCTCTGTGCACTGCTGTCACCACCTTCATTACCTCTGTTACCACAGTTCTGGTGTCACTGCTATCACCACCTTCATTACCTCTGTTACCACAGTTCTGGTGCACTGCTATCACCACCTTCATTACCTCTGTTACCACAGCTCTGCTGCCACTGCTATCACCACCTTCATTACCTCTGTTACCACAGTTCTGTGCACTGCTGTCACCACCTTCATTACCTCGTTACCACAGCTCTGTGCTCACTGCTATCACCACCTTCATTACCTCTGTTACCACAGTCTGTGCACTGCTATCACCACCTTCATTACCTCTGTTACCACAGCTCTGGTGCCACTGCTATCACACCTTCATTACCTCTGTTACCACAGCTCTGCTGCCGCTGCTGTCACCACCTTCATTACCTCTGTTACCACAGCTCTGGTGCTGCTGCTTCACCACCTTCATTACCTCTGTTACCACATTACTCTGTTACCACTGCTCTGGTGCTGCTGCTGTCACCACCTTCATTACCTCTGTTACCACAGCTCTGGTGCCACTGCTGTCACCACCTTCATTACCTCTGTTACCACAGCTCTGGTGCTGCTGCTGTCACCACCTTCATTACCTCTGTTACCACAGCTCTGGTGCTGCTGCTGTCACCACCTTCATTACCTCTGTTACCACAGCTCTGGTGTCACTGCTATCACCACCTTCATTACCTCTGTTACCACAGTTCTGGTGCTGCTAGCTGCTATCACCACCTTCATTACCTCTGTTACCACAGTTCTGGTGTCACTGCTGTCACCACCTTCATTACCTCTGTTACCACAGTTCTGGTGTCACTGCTAACGCCACCTTCATTACCTCTTATTACCACAGCTCTGCTGCCACTGCTATCACCACCTTCATTACCTCTGTTAGCACAGTTCTGGTGTCACTGCTATCACCACCTTCATTACCTCTGTTACCACAGCTCTAGTGCCACTGCTATCACCACCTTCATTACCTCTGTTACCACAGCTCTGCTGCCACTGCTGTCACCACCTTCATTACCTCTGTTACCACAGCTCTGCTGCCACTGCTATCACCACCTTCATTACCTCTGTTACCACAGCTCTGGTGCTGCTGCTATCACCACCTTCATTACTCTTTACCACAGCTCTGGTGCCACTGCTATCGCCACCTTCATTACCTCTGTTACCACAGTTCTGCTGCCACTGCTATCACCACCTTCATTACCTCTGTTACCACAGCTCTGGTGCTACTGCTATCACCACCTTCATTACCTCTGTTACCACAGCTCTGGTGCTACTGCTATCACCACCTTCATTACCTCTGTTACCACAGTTCTGGTGCCACTGCTATCACCACCTTCATTACCTCTGTTACCACAGTTCTGGTGCCACTGCTATCACCACCTTCATTACCTCTGTTACCACAGTTCTGGTGTCACTGCTATCACCACCTTCATTACCTCTGTTACCACAGCTCTGGTGTCACTGCTGTCACCACCTTCATTACCTCTGTTACCACAGTTCTGGTGTCACTGCTATCACCACCTTCATTACCTCTGTTACCACAGCTCTGGTACCACTGCTATCACCACCTTCATTACCTCTATTACCACTAGTACGACGATCAACACACCATTTAACAATAGTATATTACACCGTCTGTGAACACACCCATTACCACTACTGTGATAGTACGACGATCGACACACCATTTATCACTTGTGTAATACACTGTCAATACATCCATTACCACTGCTGTTAAAATACGATGATCAACACACCATTTATCACTTGTGTAATACACTGACTGTCAATACATTCATTACAACTACTGTGACAGTACGATGATGAACAAATTACGTATCGCCACTGTAATACGGCGACTGTCAACACACGCATCATCGGTTATTTGATGGTACAGTGATCAACACTCCATTTACCACTAGTGTAATACACTGATTGTCAACACACCCATTACTTCTACCGTGATAGTACGATGATCAACACATCATGTGTCACTACTGTAGTACACCAACTGTCAACACATCCATTACCACTACAGTAGTAACTACGACGACCAGCATGCCATTTACAGCTAGTGTAATACACCGATCGTCAATACCCATTACCACTACAGTAATAACTACGACGACCAACACACCATTTGCCACCAGTGTTATACACTGACTATCAACACATCCAGTGCCGCTTCCGTAATTCAGCGACGACCAGCATACCATTTATCACAAGAGTAATAATACACAGACAACCAACACACCCACTGTCACTGATCCAATCCAACGTCTGTTAATACACCCATTGCCACCACTGCAATACAACGGAGATAAACTTGTCTCTAACTGCTGATGTATTGCAAGGACTTTAAAATACCCATTACCACTAATGGAAAAACAAATAAAAACGACTATCAACATAGCCATTACCGTTGATGTAATACAACGACTATCAACACACTCATTACAGTTTTTATCACAACTGTAATACAGCGACTATCAACTCAACAATTATTACTGTTATAATACAAAGACTATCAACGCGCCCGTTACCACTACGCTATTACCTCGATCATCAACACACCATTGCCGTTACTTTAATGCGACGACTATCAGCACGTCCATCACCACTACTGTAATACAGCGTCTATTAACACGCCCACTGCCACTATTGTAATACAATGACTGTTAACACACCTATAATTTGTACCGTAATGTATTGACTATCAGCGCACCTGTTACCACTACTGTTGTATAGCCACTATCAACACACCCATCACCACTGCTGTAATATAGCGACTATCAACACACCCATTACCACTACTGTGATAAAGCGACTGTCAACACACCCATTACCACTACTGTAATATAGCGACTATCAGCACACCCTTTACCACTACTGTGATATAACGACTGTCAACACACCCATTACCACTACTGTAATGTAGCGACTATCAACACACCCATTACCACTACTGTATTATAGCGACTATCAGCACACCCATTACCACTACTGTAATACAATAACTATTAACACACCCATTACCACTACTGTAATGTAGCGACTGTCAACACACCCATTACCACACCTGTATTATAGCGACTATCAACACACCCATTACCACTACTGTAATACAGCGACTATTAACACACCCATTACCACTACTGTAATACAGCGACTATTAACACACCCATTACCGCTACTGTCCTATAGCGACTATCAACACACCCATTAGCACTATCAAAATACCGTGAGTATTAACACACACCCATTACCACTACTGTAACACAGCGACTATTAACATACCCATTACCACTACTGTAATATAGCGACTATCGACGCTCAATTGCTACTCTGTGACCAAGGCTATCATCACTCACTTAATTCTATTGTGTTACTACGGCTGTCACCTACCCGTTTATTACAACGCTACTGCTATTCTTATTACCTCTTCGATTTCAACTGCTCTTATACCACAGCTATCATCGCTCTCATTATTACTATATCACCACGAGTATCATAGCAGATCGGTGAAGGAAGGAGGAGATGAATGATCTGTGCCCTCACAATCAACAAAATCTGGCAAACTGGTGAGTGGCCAACACCATGGACCCAGTCCTTGATCATCACTCGCCCCAAGAGAGCCAGTTTACAACTTTGGCAAAATTACCGAACCATCGGTCTGATCAGTCACTCGAGCAAAGTGATGCTGAAGATTTTTGAACAGACTGAAGCCGCAAGCAGAGATCGTTCTTGAACAACAGTCAGGGTTTAGAGTGCCGAACAGATTTTCAACTTGAGGATAATGTGTGAAAGATATCAGCACCAGCAGGACCTGTACCACATTTTTGTGGATTTCAAAAATGCCTTCGACAGGGTGTGGCATGCAGCCTTATGGGCGATCATGATACTGCACAACATCAACGCTAACCTGATCAGGACCATAGAATGCCTGTGCGATAAAGCCACCAGCGCTGGCACCTTAAGAGACTGGTTCAAGACAACTGTTGGAGTGAGGCAAGGCTGTTAACTCTCGCCCACTCTTTTCAGCATTTACCTGGAGAGAATTATATTTGACACGCCGGAGGGACATAAGGCTCAGAAAGCGATGGTGGCAGGATAGTAACAAACCTACGCTTTGCCTATGAATCGACGGGCTAGCAGGAAAAAAACATGAACTGCTCAACCTAGCAGAGCGCATTGACAAATGTTTCGCAGCATTTGGCATGGAGGTAACGCCGAAAAGAGAAAACACCTACAACACCAGCGGCATCAACGCTAACGTCGCTATCAAGGGAGAAAAACAAGAGACAGTTCAGAGTTTCAAGTACCTCGGGGCAACTATGTCAGATGAAGTGCTCCCCAGAGTTGCGCAAATGACAGCAGCGCTAGCCATACTAAGACCCATCTGGAATGACAGAAATATTACAATCAGTTCTAAGATCAGACTGATGCGCTCCCTGGTCATTGCCATGTTTCTCTGTGCCTGTGAGACGTGGACTCTGACAGCTGGGCTTGAGAGAAGGATTCAGGTATTAGAGATGAGATGCTTCCGCAAGATCCTTGGCATCTTGTACAAAGATCACATTACCAACTTGGAGGCCCAGACCAGAGCAAGGCAAGCCACTGGACCACACTAAGACCTGTTGTCCATAGTGAAAAAAAGGAAAATGAGATGGTATGGCTATGTATGAAGATACGAAGATAAACAGGACTTGCCAAAATCATTCTGCAGGGAACAGTGCGAGGAGGTAGGAGAGGAAGACAGAAAAAGACATGGGAGGATAACATCAGTGCATCGACTGGCCTCACACTCAGCAACTGCCAAAGAACGTCTGAGAATCGGGAGGAGTGGGGGGAAGCTAGTTGCGAAGTCTTCTGTGGCGCCCTTACTGTCTTCAAGACTTCGGGATAAGTGATAGGTGATTACCAAGTTTATCATCACTCCTATTGTTAGTACTCTATTACCACGGATATCATCGCACACATTTTAGTACTCTATTACGACGGATATCACCACTCCCATCATGACTATGTTACCAAGGCCATCACCACTTCCAGTATTCCTACTGCATAAGCAAGGCTTTCACTAGTCCCATATTACTATTCTCTTACCGAGGTTATCATCGCCCCCATTGTTATTACTTTACTACTATGTCCGTCATTCCCATAATAACCATTTAATCGTCACAATTATCAACACTCCCGTCTACTACTAATGCTTTTATACCAGGACAGTCATCGCCCTTTACCAAGACTACCGCGACTATCAGCACCATTGGCGCGGTCTGCGAAGAACTTCCAATAGGAGTTATCCCTACCTGGAGACCACTGACGGCCGGATGTTGGGCGGGGACAAGACACGGTCGTGATGACGTAGACATCAGGCAGTCGGCCGCCTGGCAACGTGCGGTAGAGGAGACACGTGGAAATCCCTTCAGACCGGTGCTCTGAAAGATTTGTTGTTGAGCAAAAGCTGTTGATGACATGGTGTAGGAGTTTCGACAGACAGGTGAAATGATCCAGAGGTCGGTGCATATATACTGTTTCCAAAAGGCAGGCCGTTCTGGGACTGTTCTGTCATGTGGATAAAGCATTGGTCTCTTGATCTAAGGTGCCCAAGCTTCAAACCTCGCTTAAGATAGCCAGATTACAGGGGTTTTTCTTTACAGAGTCAACATCTGCGCCGATTCTGATCGACCACTCCCCCCAAGTCCTCCGAACGAAATTGCAAACTGAGTTTGAACCGGCTTTAGACGGGTGCATTGAAGAAAAGAAGAGACTAAATTTGACACGCATCAAAACCCATTCCACTCTCCGTTGGCCATCGTGTGCCAGTGGGATTGACCACACACACACACACACACACGCACACACGCACAAAAGAAAAGAAAACCTGTGTTCCGGTGTCGCGTCCTGTTCAAACACTGCCTGCCGAAGGGGCCGCCGTAAGTGGAATGTAAGAGGGTCATTCACACAAGAAATTGCCGAGGAACGAGTGAGGAAGAAAGAATGTTTGTTTTTTTTAGTTCTGTTTGGACGCCGTACATCATGTTTATGGGTCAATACTGTTTTATTTCAAACGCACCACAGTGTTAGTATAAGAATAAATTCGAGAGGGCGAGTGTTTCTTTCTGCCTTATCGAAGACTACGATGGATGTCTAAACATCTGTACATTGAGGTGCCCTGACTTAGTATTAAGAAAATTAAAAACCAGTGAAGGGAAATGAAGTGAAAAAAATTGTGTTGGAATGGCGAGAGTGTACCTATGGAAGTGGTAATGGAGGATACTCCGGTTATGGATGTGTGTGAACACAAGCATGTGGGTAACAGCCCGTAGTTGCATACCAGGAGTAACAAATCGGGACATAACTCTAACAACCGATACATCCTCAATGAATCGTGGCAACGATCGAGAGGTAAACGGTCCCTTCTCCTCTCTAACGCCATGGTATGTTAAAACTGGTCCTCAGCAGGAAATCTGTTGTCCACCTCAAAGACTCCATAGAGACGTGCAGCTTGTAGATGTGATTTATCGTCCTTGTCTCCTTCGCTAGTCCCAAGAGGGTCCCCACAGACTTACAGAATGTGCTCCGTGGCGTGCTCTGCTTCTTCTGAAGTCGTAGGCTACGGTAGGTTGGGTCGATTTAGTGGCAAGGTGTAAGCGCTTGGACAGCAGACAGTAATTAAACCACAGCCTGTCACCTTCGTGTTGACGGCCGCAAAGCACAGCCCGCCCACAACAGGTGGTGTGCTCCCAGCTTTCGTTTGATGGAAGGTTTGTGACGACAGGCAGTCAGTTACAGCGGGTGTTTTTGTCAGACCCCCGACACTATTTGATAGCTTTGGAAAGCGAATGGCTCACCAACTACGTCATAGAGGTAGCTTTGGAAAGCGAGTGGCTCACCAACTACGTCATAAAGGCGGCAGTTGGGGGAACTAGCATGGGAAGTGTAGTCGGGTCGAATTGTTGTGGTACAGCCTCACTGGTAAGTGATTAGGAGGTCTGAGTTCGAACCTATCGGAAACGGTTATGGAACTAGTATACTCGGGCAACCCTTTTGTCCCACACCCGGTGTCAGTATGCCCGAAAGCGAGGTACGAGTAGTCGAATTTCGTGTTTCGTGGATGCAGCTTTGAGCGTACGCCCCACATCCTGACCAACACTTCAGGTACACGTGTCCAGGAGGCAGAGTCTCTGGCCTTTCATGCCCTGTCCTCATGATGATGCAAGTCTGGATTCCTCATTAACTCTTTAACTACTGTGGTACGTTTGAATCACTGACTTCGTTAGCCTACTGTCACGAGGACTGTCCCTATAGATGCTTACATCATTTTGTCAGAAGTTAAACCACCACTCCTATTCTCCCCCCCCCCCCCCCTTCTCTCTCTCGCACACACACACACACACACACACACACACACACACACACACACACACACACACGCACGCACACACACACACACACCACACACACACACACACACACACACACAACACACATATTACCTCTCTGTGGAGCGCTCGCAGTTACAAACAAACATTGGTGAAGAGTGAAAGCAGCCGTGTTTTCAGTATCCTCTTTAAGGACAAATTACTGACTGGTCTTAAGGGTTTTAGCCGGTCAAACCCTGAAATGCAACGTCTGGTACGACATGGCACACACCCAGGTAAGAAACAGTCAGCAGCGTTGCACACGTGATACATTTTTTCACCTCTGCGCCCGGATGAGAAGTGTCTGGGGCAACTATATTTATTGGCCGGTGACAGGTAAACACACTGAAATCGATTTCAGACGACTTTGATGTATTGGCTCATATATACACACTTGCCTCATCGTTTATGTCACCACAGTTTTCCGTGTGCAAAGCCGAATTGGAACAGACGTCATTAGGAGGAAAGCAGTCAGTGGGCTCGTTCTCTGATCTCGTCATCCAATCAGGATGTGGTTTCCCCCGTTCCTGAGTCACGTGCGAGTGCTGGCTGATAGCACCGAGTCGAGCTGGGCTGTCTTCTTGCTGGAGTGCTAGAAAAGGCAATGTCATCCATCTTAAAGCTTGTTAGTTGGAGAAGTCAAGCAGAACAAGAACGAAATGAATGAAAACTGTCACGATTTGTATGGCAGATTATACTCGGTGAACTCTTTTGTTGTCGTTGAAAACACCCAGCAAATTTCTGTGCACTATTTCACCGTCGATTTAAACCACTTTTTTTTTTTGTTTATTTTTTTTTTTATTGAGGAATATTTTCAGTGCCATTGTCATGTAGATAAGATTTCTTACATGGGAAAAATTTGGCATCTGTCTGAGACATAGTTGTGGCTTTATAGGGTGGGCGTGCGTGTGTGTCGTTATTACACACACACACACACACACACACACACACACACACACACACACACACACAGAGATAGATACACAGATAGACGTGCGTGCGTGTGTGTGTGTGTGTGTGTGTGTGTGTGTGTGTGTGTGTGTGTGTGTGTGTACTGAACAAATTAATAGTCGGGGAAACAAGTGCAGGCTAACAAGTGTGTGTGTGTGCGCGCGCATGCGTGCGCGTGCGCATACACAAGCATGTGCTGATATATAGACAGACATGGCAACAGGTGGAAGGGCCAAGCTGGTGCCCAATTATCTTTTCATCTAAAACGTGCGCTGTCACAATCCAGCACCAGTGACTGTTGAAATAATCTCAGTTTAGCTTAAGACTCTTAAGTACCCTCTTCCTCTTGGGCATTGGTCTTTTTTTTTTCTTACACTTTTTACCAAGTAAATATTTTCCGTTGAAATTTTGACGAAAGATTGAATACATTTCTTTTTAAAAAGAAAACTCGTTTTTGTATGTATATGAATAATTTGCGCTGGGTGACGTCTTTGTGGGCGTAATTTATGACGTCATGTCTGCCTGCGTGGTTGTCGACGCGGGTTACACGAGAACAGTCGCCTAATGGAAAGTAACTGTCAGCAGTGGGTTATGTGGCGGCGGCTGCTCGTTATCTTGATGCAGCACACCAGCATAATATTGGGATCAGGTTACCTGTGTGCAGACACATGAGGAGGAGGAGGGATGGGAGGTGTGTGTGTGTGTGTGTGTGGATGTGTGAAAAACTAGCAACAGGCTGAGAGTTTCAAGTTTCAAGCGGGATAGACTTGCTGCCATTCGTGACGCTCATACATCAAAGCCATAGAGTGGGATAAAACGATAAATCGAATCACGTAGACAGACAGTATGTGTATGTTTTCAGATGTCCTGTAATGTCAGTCCAGCAAGTGTAGCTGTTGTTGAGGCCAAGCCCCGCTGTAAACGGCAACCATCCCACCTTAAGGAATGGCCAATGCTGTAATTAAAAAAGAAAAAAAAAATTTCATGGGGGGGGAGGGGGGGGGGGGGGAAGCTCCTGTGAGAAAGATACCAAGGAGGGACCGGACCGTCGGCTATGGAAGCTAGGACGGAATGTCTGAACTCTAGATATGACGACAGAGGAGAGTCTGGATTTGAATGTTTCCGTTCTCTTGCTGGCAAATGGAAGAGGAGGTTGCGGACATGGGTTTTTTTAAAGCAGGATATACTGGGGTTGAGGTGACATAGTTTGTAGGACGAATGTGAGAATCATTCGTTCGTGAGCGCCAGCGTGTACGTAGCGGACATCCAGCTTTTCTGCTCGGGGAGGGGGGGGCGCTTGTTTCCGGTAACGCGAGTGATTGAGAAAATAGGGTGGATAGATTTTAAAGAAAGAAAAAAAGGAGATAGAGATTGCTTCACCATAAAAAAAAAAGCAACCGCAAGATGTAGACTTATCTGTTTCGTCGCCATTTTGTTCATTACGGATGCTTCGCCCCTTGAGATAATCTTACTGTTTTGAGTCCATATGTTAGTTTTCTATGTCGGTCCCAGACTACAATTCCTTTGTGTCTGAGCGTTTTGTGGCATTATTTGTTCCTTTTTTTTTGTTTGTTTTGTTTTTATATCAGTATGGGAAAAAAAAAAAAAACATGTGTAGGGTCGGCGGCAAAAGCTGTGATGTGTCGGTTGAGCGGAAGTGACTTTTGGGGAGCGGAGGGGAGGGGGAAGGGGTCTTATCTGGTGGCAAAAGTATTGAGAGTGTGAACAGTGCCTACCGGGAACAGTGTCTACTACCTTGTGCGCTTGCTGCCATTACGACCTTACTATGTGTATTTGTGGCACACGTTTTTCGTAAACATTTCAGTTGACTTAAAAAAAAAAAAAAAAGTCGGGGATGGGTGGGGGGTGGGCAACATCATCATGGCTGTCTTGGCTAATGGCAAAATCTCGGTGAAATGTTATCTGCCTTTGAAAGGTTATCAGCTAGGCCATCATGCATGGTGAATGTGCATAGATGTGTGTGTAAATCTGGGATTATTGTTTAGAGATTTCTTAGTGACAAGGCTTTCGTACTGAGAGTCCTGAAAGAGCTGCGCTCAGGTGTGCGTGCGCGTGCATGTGTGTTTATGTGTGTGCGTGAGTGCGTGCGTGTGTGTGTATGAACGGGCATATGTGTACCTGTGCTCGGGTACACGCGCGTGCGTGCTTATAACCGGATGCGAGAGCGTGCTCAGGCTTTTGCTGCATCCGTTGTATTTCTCTCTCTCTCTCTCTCTCTCTCTCTCTCTCTCTCTCTCTCTCTCTCTCTCTCTCTCTGCGTGCGTGTGTGTTATACGGGCATTTATGTGCTTGTGCTTGGGTGCACGCGCGTGCATGTTTATAAGTAAATGGGAGAGCGTGCTCAGGATTTTGCTGCATCCGTTGTATTTCACTTTTACTGAGAGAGAGAGAGAGAGAGAGTGAGAGAGTGTGTGTATGTGAGCGCGCGCGCATGCTTAGGCTGTTTTGCTGCATTTGCCCGATTCTGTGTGTTTGTGATTGAGGGATTGGGAAGTGGCGGGGAGAGGAGAGGGCGTTCCTGTGTGTATTTGTTTGTCCTAGTATATGTGTTAATGTCTGGTAAGAATGTATGGGTTTAGTGCTTTTGTTGAGCGTTAGCGCCTGCAAATTGTTGTAATTTATATCGTGATGGTTGCTGTTATAATCATCATCATCGTCATCATCATCATCATCATCATCGTCATCACCACCACCGTCATCACTATCATCATTACTATTATCATTAATCTGTTTCCTTTGATGTTGTTTTGCAGAAGACTTGGCGACTTCACGCTGGAGCGGAAAGGCTTCAGCTGTCGTTCAAGCGGGCGTCAGATAACTAAGTGCCTGCAGGGGGCTACCCCGAGATGTGAGTACATCTGACAGCGTTTTTGTTTAACACGTTGGAAGGATCGGCCGAGAGGGAGAAGGAACGATCCAACGATTTATTTTTTTAAGATTGTAAGGGAACATTAAGCTAACAACGGTGACGGAAGAAAAATGCATGCACAAAATCAATGATCAAGACATCAGCATGTATCCAGCACTCCCCTCTCCGCTGCAACAGCCCTTCCCATCCCCCGACCTCGACCCCACGCTCCCTTTCCCCGGCTCTCTTCCACCAGCATCGTTACCCCCCTCACCGCTCACCCCTCCAAACAAATACACTCACACGCACGCACGCACGCACGCACACACACAGCACCACACGCACGCGCGCACACACACACACACACACACACACACACACACACACATGACACTGAACAGACGCCCACACGTCCTATACTGGGCGTAATCACATCCGTAATAAAGTAAGAACTCACGGTAGCATAAGACCATTGATTATACATACAAACAGACAGGGAGAGATAGAGGAGAGGGAGGGAGAGAGAGAGGGGGGTTGTTCCATTGAGCTTCATCATTCATAGCCGCAAAAGCCGATGCTGCAGACGGAGACACTAGAAGGCAGTTGAATGCAGAGGATCTCTCTTTGAGTTGCTCGGCAGTTGGACCAACAGGGCGCCAACAGGTTTCTAGTGATATATATATATATATATATATATATATATATATATATATACTGTTCAAAAAAGTTAAGGACCAACATTTCACTGACTTATAAAAAAGAAAATTGGGAAGTGATCAATCTCCAAGTGTAACATGAATTTATTGAATATGTGAAGTGTGTAAAGACAATGACAAGTCCGAGGAATCAACAAACTGGAATCGAGCGCAGTACAAACACCCCCAAATTTGAAAGTCACAGGAGGAGTGTTTGTTCAATGTCATGGTTAATAACGTGTGTGTCCCCCGTTATTGGCAAGGCATTCAAGGCAGCGTTGTCGCATGGAGTTCACCAGTGTGCGCAGAAAGGCCTGGGGCACAGCAGCCCACTCCTGCTGGAGTGACTCAAACAGCTGACTCAGGTTAGCAGGAGGAGGACGACGCTGCTGCAGTCTCCGGCCTAGCTCATCCTAAAGATGTTCGATGGGGTTCATGTCAGGGCTGTTTGCGGGCCACTGCATTCTGTTGACACCAGCAGCTTGGAGAAACGTGTTTACTGCTCTGGTGCGATGGGGCCGTGCATTGTCGTCTTGAAAGACTGCCTGAGGTCCAAGCTGTTGAAGGGCTGGCAGCACCAGGGGTTGCAAAATCTCTGTTTGGTAGCGAACACCATTCAAGTTCCCTGCCACATTGTAGAGAACCGTTTTGTAGCGTATGCTTATGCCGCCCCAAATCATAACGGATCTCCCACCATAGCGGTTCCTTTCCAGGACAGCTTCTGCAAAACGCTCCCCACGGCGTCTCCAGACCCTGTTCCGTCTATCGGTGGGATCCAGGCAGAACCGCGACTCGTCTGTAAACATCACGTTAGCCCACTGTTCATGTGTCCATCTCACGTGCTGCGTGCACCATACTCGGCGTGCTGCTCTGTGGGCATCAGTCAAACGAGGTCTTATGGCTGGTCGTCGAGCACGGAGGTTAGCGGCGTGTAGGAGGTTTCGTATGGTCTGATCACTGACAACAGTGTTGGTGGCATCTCTAAGGCGACGTCTGATGTTGTTTGCACTTGCTGTTCTTTTTTGTGTGGCCTGCCTTTCAATGTATCGGTCCTCTCGTGGTGGTGTTATTCTGGGTCGACCAGAGCGTGGCCGTTCTTGCACTCTTCCTGTGTCTTGAAAGCGTTGTCTGAGTCTGATAACAACAGAGTGTGATACCCGAAGTCTCCGTGCCACTTCCCGGACTGCAACTCCTTGGAGCCATCCTATTGCTCTTCTTCGATCCAGCTCGTTCAGTCTTCGACGTGGAGGCACGCTGTTGCATTGCATTTTTCGCCAGTACAGTGGCTTTTAAAGACATTTGGTTGAGCATACTTTATGACCTACAGCCTGATTTAGCTCGTGCTTCACATGATTTTGATTCAGCACATGCTCCTCGGATCCCAAACCCATCAGAAATTCACCCCAATTTGTTCCAAAAATGAGAAGTCGCGACACGTGTTTTTCAAGGCGCGTGAGAAATGTGTGCCACAAAATTGCAGTTGCCGCATTCACTATCAATTTGTGCGTGTGGTTCAATTAGTTTGGACCACAAAGGCGGTACAATTGAAATTTTGTGAATTTTAAAAAGTTTTTGTGCATTCTCAATGTTGGTCCTTAACTTTTTTTGAACAGTATATATATATATATATATATATATATATATATATATATATATGTGTGTGTGTGTGTGTGTGTGTGTGTGTGTGTGTGTGTGTAAATCAGTTAATCGTCAAACTAGATATAAAACAAAACACACCAATGCATGATGACAGATGCTGTATTCTGAAGACAGAGAGAGACAGACTCTGAGATACATGGAAACTGTTTCATGTACTGTGTGTTAAATTGGTACGGGAAGGGGGAGAGAGAATAGACGAGTAACATCATTGCTTTTGAGGAAGATGGACGATGGGTGTAACAAACCGGCGAGAGAGGGAAGACGTGTGTGTGTGTGTGTGTGTGTGTGTGTGTGTGTGTGTGTGTGTGTGTGTGTGTGTGTTTGTGTGTGTGCATGCGTGCGTGCGTGCGTGCGAGTGTGTGTGTGTGTACCGCCCCCGTCCCCCTCCCCCTTTCCTCTTTCCCTTCTCCCATCCAGCCTTTCCCGGTCCCATCAAGAGTGTTTGGATAAACTATGTCAACGACGTGAAGGAAGTGTTTTGAAATAATTTGGGAAAGGGAAGAGAGGGGGGGGGGACCTTTTGCAAAATGAAAATGATAAATAAACAATAAGACACACGAGCAGGTCACCGAGACAAAGTAAATATAAAGGGGCAAGAAGAAACAAACGAAGTAGTGACGCCAGAAGGAAGTGTAACAGCTTTATTTTTTCTGGATGGGAGGGCGGATGGATGGAGTGGGTGGGATGGGCATGGTGAGGAAGAGAAGAGGTAGTAGCAGGTACTGGAGACGAATAGGGAGAACAACATTGCACATGTGTGTGGTGAGGAAGGGGGTGATTTGAAAAAAAGATAGTAGTTGTTGCCATTGGGGTGGATAGTTGGAAGAAGACGAAGACGACCATCATCAAAAGCGGCAGAATAAGATACCGTGTATGGGGTGGTGGGATGAGGGTTGTTGGGAGGTGGAGGAATCAAAAACAGAAGCAAGAGCAGCAGCTATTGACGTACAGTAGGAAGCAGAACACCACTTGTGCCATAAAACGCGGTGTGAGAAGAGATACTGTGTGAGAGAGAGAGAGAGAGAGAGAGAGAGAGAGAGAGAGAGAGAGAGAGAGAGAGAACGAGGGGTGGGGGTGGGGGAGGTAGAACAGTATTGAAGAAGGATTATGAAGAAAGCATCACCAGCACATGACTTTTTATTCCGCGGTATTGCGCATGTACACACACACACACACACACACACACACACACACACACACACACACACACACACACACACACACACGCGCGCGCGCGCGCGCGCGCGCGGTCGCAGTCCCCTTTTGATAACAGTTATCCGTCATGACGGCAAACATGCTCAGTACCACGTCGTTCAGTGTGCTACCTTCTGCATGAAGTGTAAACAGTTATCACAAACATACAAACACGTCAACAGACAAACATAAAGGAAAGTAGAGGAGGTGGAGGGAGGGAGAAGAATGGTTGAGGCCGAAGGGGGGGGGACTAGATCACGGTGACCCGCGGATCGTGATTACCTGGTTTTTCTTCTTTCTTTTTTTTTTTAATCTTCCTGCACCATCTTTCGAGGTCTGTCATTGGCGGCGCTCCTATGCCACCCTGTATTCATCATTCTTTATTATCACAGCCTGGTCGACCGTACAGGGCCTTACAGGGCAGTCACCACCCAGGGAAAGGAAGGCCTGTTCTGCCAAAGACGACAGCAGTCAGCACCTCTGACGTACCTATTCCCATGGAAATTCATGGCAGGATCTTCCATCACGCCACAACTTAAAAGGCTGATGACACTAGGATGTGCTCGGGGAGCAGGTACTTGGGGTATTTGGTCAAACAGTTAAAACATTAATAAGCAGAAGTTTGGACGCAAAAAGGCAAAAAAGAGAAAGAAAAATGCCCTAGGGGCAACTGGACTTTGCTGAATACACAGCAAGTGCTTACACTGGACAGAGTGTTTATTTGTCACAACGTAGTGGCCAGTAGCAGCTGGCATGCGGTGACTTCTTTAACAGAAGGTGTAAAGATCTGCTAGACCAGCGACAGGTGAGCGGGCTCCAAAGGCAGACAAACAATGGACCCCCATTCCATGGCGCCCACTCACAGCCACACCTGCCTTTGTTCTACCAAGCCTTCCCACTTCTTGTTCTTGATACACATGATAAATTGACAGGTCTGTCTTTCTTCAATGGCGACTAGGTAGTGAGACAAAGCATTGTTCGAAGTAGGCACTGGCTTTCCTTTCCGCTGTGTCGATTGCCCATTATGGACTTTTACATACATTTTTGATGGCATCGTCGTTTTACCATCATCATTATTATTATTATTGTTGTTGTTGTTGTTGTTGTTGTTGTTGTTGTTGTTGTTGTTGTTGTTGTTGTTGTTGTGATGATGATGATGATGATGAGAATATTTTTCGCTCATTTTTGTAAACTATGCTGCCTTCAATCTGGGGAGTATTGTTTGTGCGTATTTTATGCCTTTTGTTCGTGACGTCAAAAGAAGGTACTTGAAGAAAATCTACTTCATCTGTTTTGGACTGCGTATCGAATAAACGTTCTCACTGGCCGTTTTCGTGTGCTTAGTTCTGTTTCTGCTTGTGGGTGGGAACTTTAAGCGAAACGGTGGTTCTCCGAGTGCACTGCTTTATCTGCCCTTCTTTTTATTAATTGATGCGAATTTTTATCAATAGTTCTTTTTGCTGTTTGTTTGGTTTTTCAGGACAGGACTTTTGTTTTCTTCCCAGTATGGTGATAGCCCGGAAAGGGCCACGGGTCATTGCCTGAGCTGGAACTGTCTTGTTGGAATTTCCTGTACGGCGTTCATTCCGATTTACAGTGCACACAGCCACACCCAAGGTCGTTCAGAATTTGACTCCCTGCCCACAGCTAGCAGAGAGCTCACCCGCTAGAGGCAACTCGGCACAGCAGCTCAGTCACTTGGCTTAGGACTGAGTGCTGTTTCTCTTTGGGGTACTTTATATGCAAAGCTGCAGTTAGTAATTCTCAGTCATTTGAAATAAGCACGCCTTAAAGTGATGAGAAGGATGCATGTTAGTATGGAAGATTTTAGGATGCATGTTGGTATGGAAGATTTTTATTTTTTTTTATTTCGTAGGAAATTTTAAGGAAACAAGGAGACGTTAATTGCAAACAACGAACAAGGAAGACAAGTATGGCTCCCATGTTGAAACAGCTACACACCCATAGCTGGAGCAGGAGCAGAATTGCTTTGCTGGTATGTGGGCTAAGGAGGGTTTTCTCATTTATCACTTACTTTTTGTCAATATTTCGTTTGAACATGAGAGGCCTATCCAGGGCATTACAGACTGAGATCGGCAACTGACGCATGTGTCAACAAAGAGTCCTACATTGTCATGCGATGGCGATGCACTTTAATCATTCAGAACGCAAACCATCGTCTGTTAGCACGTTTGAAGGTTGCAGTTGAGGAGCTGCCGAGAGCTACAAGTGTCCCCGAAGTCACCAGTTTTCAAGAAAATGTTTTGTTGTTCAGGGCGAATACTCCCAGCGGCAAAAGTCGGGTGCACAGGTCTGTACACGCAGGGAATGATCTTCTAAGATCCATGCTGTCGACGAAATCATAGAGTACCATGTAGGTAGAGGCCGTTCACCACAAAGGGAATACAGGCCGTTAACGACAATTTTCGATTGGCATGACTGTCTGTGTTATCACTTCTGCCCCTGTTCAATTGATTGCCCTCTGCTTGTACTCTGCCTTCGTGTCTCTCCTTCCGCTGTTACTGGATCGTCCCCTCTTCTTCTACCTGGCCGATTCCAGTTGAGAAAAATACCTCGTATAGGTTCACAACACTGGCAGAAAAATTGGGGTTGGGATTTACAGGGCTCCGTACATTTGAAAAAAAAAAAAAAAAACCAAACTCACTGGTATGCTGTCCAGTAACTCGTAACATTCGCTTTATCGGCTGGAAAATACAGATTAAACAGTGGCTTGACAACAGCCAAACAGTTGCTTGTGATAGAAGGAAAGTGGCTGTGGATTGCAGTGCTGGGACTGCAACATGACAAATCTCGGTGTGGATGTGTATGGAGGAGTGGGAGTGAAGAGAGTTGGGGTTGTGCAGCTGAGGGATGGGGCGGCAAGGACGGGGTGGGGGCTGGGGGGAGGAGGGGGGAGAGCAATGTTGATCAGACACGTCACACGACCAAAAATCAAACAGTTTCTTGCGTAAGAGAAAATGTCAAGCACCTTCTACCCTCTCCCCAGATCCCACGTAGATCAAACACAAAACCAGTGTCAGAAGTCTCGTGAAATCTCGGGCTTGGTCAAAAAGAACCAAGTAACAGACAGGTAAACGTTGGGAAGACAGACTTGCCCTGAAGCGGGCAAACATGAAGTATGGCAACAAATCACCTGGCTTTTTTTAACTGAAAGTGGATAATGGGGGGTGGGTATTAACGCGATAGTGTATGCTGTTTTGTGTTTGATCCAAATCAGGAGCTGAGTGTTCGCATGGTAAAGGGCTTATACGAAGCATTCACGGCAATGGCTCGCTGGGAGTCAGCTTGAGTGGACGTCAATTATACGGTGCAGTGGAAACCGTACCCACGTCCCTCCAACGACAGCACCGGTGGATCGGCGCCTGTGGACATCGAATACCTTGAAGGAACTCATATAGACATGGAAGAGAAGTCAACTGAACGTTACCACGGAAAGAAAAAGAACACAAAACCTGGTGCGTTTTTATATTAGGATGACGATGTTGACGAGGATGCTGTCAGGCATTCTCTTTTGATCTTTGAACATTTGACCAGGTTGTGCTTTTCCTATCCTTTCACAGTATACCCCCCTTCTCCCCCCCCCCCCCCCCCACCTTCCCCGCCCACACTGCCAAGCCATGTCCAGAAATTCAGACCCCGCTACTGTGCTGGTCAGCATATGTTTGAGCAATACTTCCATAGACTCGTCCATTACCCGGAGGACTCGGATGTGGGGTTCCAGTGTTCCTGTCTTGGCCCATAGCTCACCCTGCAGCTTTGGCTGGGAGCGGGTCAGACTCAAAACATCTCAGAACAGTGTAATCATTCTGGTGGAAGGCGAAGCCAACACCTCCAAATCGCAATCCCTTACGCTTACTTTGTGCACCACGGTAAATTTGGCGTGTTGTCAAAGAGAGAAACATTCTTTGTAACTAGAAATAAAACAATAACAAACAAACAACTCTTTTATAAACCTGTGATACCCCAGACCTGTGGGATTTCCCGTTCATTTTTTGACTGAATGGGGGATGTAGAGTGTAGGGGTGAGTGGAGTGAGGGTGTGGGGGTGGATGGCAGTACGCGTTGGGACGACAGCGTGAACAAGAACCACGAAAAGCGTGCTGTTTTCTTCAGTGGAATGTTTGTTCAGTGTGGTTGCCGTTTGTTCGCTGATGCTGTCAGGCTGCTTAGCTGGTTCCACGGGAGTGGGTATTTCCAGACATTGAAAGGAGTCGTCGGAAACTGTTGACACAGTTGGAGGGACAATGGGCAGAGAATGGCTCGTCGCCTCTTCAGACGTCGTGTGGAATGTTATGATTGGCGCTGAAAAGATTCGAAATTCTTAACAGAATAAACACCTTATCCAAACAAGCTTCCCCGCCAGCTAATCAGGCTGAAGAGCGCCTGCGAGAAGACACATCGCCTCAATGTTTGTATCTGTCTGTAATGGAAAGAGTCTCCTATTTGTGTCCTTTTTGTTGGCTGTGTGTGTGGGGGACCGGAAAAGCTCGGTGGTAGAGCGCCGGACTCGTAATCTTGGTGATCCTGGGGTTGCGGGTTCGAATCTCCGCCGGGCCGTTTCGGCACAGGGGGAGTTTTCCCTCGGAGTTAACATTGGTTCTGACTCCATTTCCCATACAGTCCTTCGAATGAGACTATAAACCGAGGTTCCGTGTGTGAACGCACGCATAACATCTTGCACACACGTAAAATCCCATCACCAGCTTTCGGAAGAGAAGGCCAGTTTGGCCGTTGGTATAGATGACACGTTACACATAGCATGCACTTTCCCCCCGAAGTTGGAGTATGGCTGCCTTAACGGCTGGATAAAAAACGGTCATACACACAAAACTCCACCCCCTCTGCTGGGTAGATGGGATGAATCCTTGCCTGCCTGTACAGGGAGTGTCCGCAGGAGTATCAGCCTGCGTACGCAGAAAAAAAAACGAAAAATGTTTGTGCGGAAGTTGTAGTATGCTGCCCCCCCCCCCCCCCCCCCCCCCCCCCAAGTTCTAGGCGGGAAGGAGAAATGCGTTTTAACGTTACAAAATTTGGGAAGGGATGAAAGGTTAGGGGATGGGGAAAAGGTGTTTGAGTTCTTATGCTTGCTGGGGTCGTTAGAATTTTTGACAAATTGAAAGTTTGAAGAGTTTAGATCTTTGCGCAGTAACGTAAACAACAGTGTGAGTGGGATCAAGATATATATGACATTCCAGTGCCATAGTATACGTCATTGGGTTGATGTTAGTACCAAACTACAGAAGTTAGTACAAAACAATCGAAGTTCACAACACTCGGCACATTTTGGTGCGGATGGTCACTTTTTTGCTGTGTCTGGATCATGTCTTCGCCTGATTATTAAGGGTCCTGTAGTCTGCCAGCGTTTACCTCCCCCTGCCCCTTGTTTTTTGTATTTTGTTTTGTTTTGTCTGTTGGTATGATTAGTCGGTTTTGGTTTCCTCAGCTCTTTGAAAAAAAAATGGCTGTTCTATTGAAGTGATTGTACCTTCGGGTGACTAGGTTGGTAACCTACGATGAACTCTCGTTTGTCCCTTGATTAAACTCGATTATTCACGATCGTATTCACGCTTTCGATGTGTTGAGACTTGCTACATACAGATCGTTTATCTTGGGCAATCTTTTCTCAAGAAAGAGACAACCACCACCACCACCATCACCACCACCACCCTCCCCATACTGCAGAATACTGTTGACTAATGACCAGATAAGAGAAATCGGTATCGCCGCCACAACCCACCCCACTCCCAATCACCCTATCTGCCTGTCTCTGTCTCCGTCTGATTGTCTGTCTGTCTTTCTCTCTCTCTCTCTGTCTGTCAGAGTGTGTGTGTGTGTGTGTGTGTGTGTGTGTGTGTGTGTGTGTGTGTGTGTGTGTGTGTGTCAAGGAATGGGACATGCCTTTGGACATTCTTTTCTCCCGAGTAGGTTGTACATAAGCTAATAAGAAAACGCATTAAATGGACATAGTTCGCACACGCCATTCCCCCTTTTCCACGCCCTTCCTCCTCACCCCCTCCCCAGCTGTATATCTTTGGGTTAAAAATGAGACTCCTACCCCAAGCACAGCACAGCAGTATGGACAACGGAACCAAACGCTCTCCTTCGGCTGCCCTAGCCGTCCCTG